>CM053503.1:94521352-94878118 GCA_028627145.1 Eidolon dupreanum | reverse complement strand
TTAATTCCCTTCAACATCAGGCTGATTCAAATGAGGGGCTCAGGGTGTTTGGAGGTGGTTAGACTCTAGGCCAAGTAATAGCTTTAGCCTAGCCCATACATTTCTATTTATACTGCCTTCAGTTTGAACTTCCCAATGCCTGAAGGCAGTTCTTTTTAGGGCTTGTGGAGTTTTGGGTTTTTTCTCTTGTTTATCATCATGGGCCAGAACTGGTTGTCTTTTCTGCTTTACTGAACCCCAGGGAGATGAGTGGAATCCCCCAAATAGCTGAGTTCTGACTCAGGCCTTTGAGCACCTTTCCCCTCAGCCTCTCTCAGCTCCCTTAACCACTTCCACAGTTTACAAAGCCCTCAGGTCCTGGGATCTGCTCACAATAAAAGTATCTGTGGCTGCATTGCAAGGTAATATCAGGTTCTTATTTTAATCATATACATTCAGGGCGAAGGATGCTAGACACCATGAAAAGCATTAATTTGTTGCTGTGTTATGTCCTGTTATAGCTTTTCTTGTCCTTGGAACTGCTGGCTGTAATGTCTTTTTCTGAGAAAGTAGATGTCTACCATTCGTCTTTCAAAATAACATGTCTTCCTAAGGGACAGGAGGAGAGAAGGTCAAGGTGAGGAAAGATAAATAAGTATAGTCTTTAATTTGTAAAAAGTTTGCAGAGTTTGCATGCTTAAAGATTATTTTTTTTTCTCAAGCAGCAGTCGTTACCCCTGACTGAGTAAAAAAAAAAAAAATACATATATATATGTATATATATATATATTAAATGGGTTTCAATGGTTTGGAATATCAACATCATTCATTAATAGTTGTCTAAAAAGTAGCCAGCCATGTCCCCTTCTCCCTAGCACATATACCCTTGACAGCAGCCTTACTGACAGACTTGTTCCTAGTGACTGAGGGGTGTGGAGAAGGTGGATGAAGGGAAGCGGTCAGGGTGCACGATGAGGTGTGTTGTGTAGATGTTCGAGGGTGACAGAGTTGTTTTGTGATGGTGGTAGTGGCGTTGGGATAACTAGGCAGGGAAAAGGCTCTTATTTATTGAGATTTGAATCCAAGGAGAAATAAAAGACATCTCCAATTGTGAAGCTTTAAGTAAAAGCCTTTTGTAGTTAGAGTCTAGACTGATGGAGAGGTTACCACACTGGGTACCTTTTATTTTAGTTTGGACTGCAATTGTTGATAATTTTTTATTCCATTAAGACAAGAGCCTTTCCAGTGCCATCTCTGCATGGAAAAAGACAGAACTCTGAGGCAGGGTAGAGTGTGCAGAGAGAGGTGAGGGAGGAAAGTTTATTTTTATTATCCTCCATGATGTTAGTCTTATCTTTTCTCTCCTGGAGGTTACTTTCTAGACCCCATGCACCAGGCAACTGTCCCATTTTTCAGATCATCTATGTGAATCTGATATGAGATTCCATTAATATGTATTGAGTATCTACTGTGTGCCAGACACTATTCTAACAACAAACCATAACAATAGCTACAGTATTAGTGTTTACTAATGTGTTAGGTACCTTGTGTGTCTTACTTCATTTCCTCTTCAAAAGATGGCTATTTTGCATTTGGGGTAATTGAAGCTCAGATAAATTACTTGTCTAAGGTCAAATGACTAACAGGCAGTAGAGTCAGGATTTGAACTGAGGTCTGTTTGACTCTAGAACCCATATGTATTTCATTGACTAATGTTTAATATGCTCCCTTGTTCTTATACTTTTAAGGTATATGCTGCATTTAAATAGGGAAAGGAAGATACATTAAAAACCTTTGAAAATTTATGAGAATAAATATCTAACAGCAAATCTGACAGAATGGATATGAGTTAGCAGCTGAGCAACCCCTTGGGAATGTTGTAATCTCAGAGCCTACATTAATACCTTTTGGTTACTAAACTCTGTCCTCTATGGTCCCATCTCTCTGGCCTTGAGTGCACAGGCAAAACTTTTTCAAGCTCTTTTGGCTCTATGTACCTTTCAGACCTCCATCTGCTCAACTGGGCATCAGAATCATGTTGTCTCCCAAATGGAATCTCTAAATTCCTACTGCCAACATCTATGGCAACTAAGTTGTAGCAGCTGCTCCTAATTTTCATAGCTGCAATTCTCCCTGTTAGTAGTTTGTATTACCCATTTAAGGATGATACTTAAGATCCTTTCTCAGACCTTTTGGGATCAGGGTTTCTGCTGTATTTGGGGAAGAGAGGACAAGATAGCATAGAGAAGGTCATACCTTAAGAATCTAGATTGATGAGACACCCATTAATACCAGTTCCCAAATCCATCTCAGACTTATGCTGGGTCTTTCTGTATCTAATGTAAATTTGATGTGGTCAGTAGTTGGGTGGAAAGTTCAGCGTCTCCTAACTTTGTGGAGCTCTTTTCTCTCTTGACATCCACATTGCCCCCTGGTCCAGGGATCATGGTTTCAGCCAAACTGAAGACCATATTAGAAAAGAGAAACTAAACCAGAAATGAATCCTCAATATGGGTATGGTGGCTTATATTGAGTTAATGTAATTTCACCTCTAGAAAAAAAAATGTGTATCTTGCACTTACCTTGATTGACTATAACTGGATAGTAAAACCAGATATTTGTGTGGAAACCTGCAAACTAGAAAAAGTGAAAAATTTTACAGTACAGTGAAATCAGGTGTAAGAATTTGAGGATGGTGCTGCATTGGGAGAATGTTTCTTCATAAACTTGCCATGATCTCATAAGCTGTGGGAGTAAATAATTTCCTCACTTAGAAATGTGAGGGTGTAGTCCAAAGTTAGAGCTAAATGATTGAATGAATGAAAGCCTGTATCTGCCTACAATTAAAGTTGTCAGCTAAAGGCAGCTTTGATTGAATTTGAATGTTAGTTGAGTAGCTGAGCCTCATGCTTCTGCTATGTGACATGACTCTGCCATGCCCCAAGACCCCAGTGGAAGGTACTGGCACTTTCAGCCTAATTAGGAAATGTTGTGATGGTAAAGAAGATGAAAAATAGGACAGGTGGTTTCTTAACCAATTTCACTGATAAAACTATTCCTTATGGCAATTCAGCACCACCAAGGCAGTCATCACTCATTCAAAAACTATTAAGTACCTAATATGTGCCTGCTATCCTGCGAGGCACTGGGATGACTTTGTGAATATGAAATAGAGACCATACCCAAAAAAATTATAATCAAGATATTAAGAAAAGATAATACATGAGCCATATCAGCCCAGAATGTACGAAAAGGAGCTGCTCAGGAAGATCCAAAGGGATGGATGGATATGGAGCCTTTGAAGGCACAGGCAGGGAGTTGGTGCTCCTGACCCAGGACTGGAAAAAAGGTTGGGAATAGGTGCTACTATTTATCTAAGTCATCTTAGTAATCCTGAGTCCAGAAATTTGAGGAATTTATTACACTTGCACATGATGTAGCAAAAAGAGTTCCAGGCCCAAAGACCAGATAATGTCACATCTACTCACCACCAGAACTAGATATTCAGCTTGGAAAAATGAGCAAAACACTCCAGGTCTTAGTTGCTTGATCAGTAAAATGGTAGTAATAACCATACTGTGCTTTCCTAAAAGAAGGCTGAATCTCCTGATCTCCGTAATTTTCTTTCTCTTCTCAAGTCTATATCTTAATTTCCACTTTTCTCTGTAGATGAAAGCAATGCAAAGACTGATTTTTGCAAAAGTATGTTATTTGCTCAATTAAATATGGCACCTGCCCCTGGACATTTGGACAGCAGTGAACTGATATATAATATCTGGTCCTAGATGTTGCTGAGTTCATCTGAATCAAGTCTTTAAAATGTTTTGTAGCTTTAAGAGGAAGATTATTTATAGAAATTTCTGCCTGCATTTTAAGCGTCTGAATTAATTGATGAATTAAAGGTGATTTGTAACAGTGTTTTCTTTAAAGGACATTTAAAATGTATTTAATAAATGCGATTCAAGTTAATTTTTTAAAAATGTTCTAGTTTATTTCATAAAAATGATGGTGGGTTAACATGTATCTATTGAGTGCCCATTATATATGGAGAAATAAACTGGGCTTCATTGTCGGGAGCAAAAGAGTAGAAAGCATTCTTTTTATTTTTAAGAACCTTAGCATTTATATGAAATGAGTATGCATCTGAGAATAATTGTAGAGCAGCTTGACAATATATTCTTTAATGTACTTTGAATTGAAGGCCCACGTTCCAATTGTTGGCAAAGTAAAGATCAGGAACCTGAGGTTCAGAGAGACAAGGTAAAATCTTTCTCAGCTAATAAGGGCCAGGGTCTGACTTGTCCCTAGGTCTACCTGGAAAAACAAATCTCAGTGTGAGTGGTGACAGATGACACAAAGAATTGAATGCAAGTTACCAGTTCATCCTCATACAGTCAACTAAACTCAATGGAAAAATAATAATTAGCTGAGATCACTATACTGTCCTGGAAGCAACTGAAGTTTAGATAGAAACTACTCAAGCAATAGATTCCAAGACTGGGAGACAACTTGTCTGTGCCTTTTATTCCCCCAGTAGGTTTTATAAAGTTCTTTGGCCAGAGGAAAACCACAGAGCAACTTGAAAGCTATATAAAGCAAATGTATAATGGAGTTGGCAGTGTACTGAAAGTAGCTACCAAGAATGCACACTACAGGGAGGAATGAAGAACCAATTTCTGGGCAAAATCCATTTCAAATGGAAAAGCTTTTAATGGGCGAATTCTCCATGAATAAGTTACCGTTTTCCATTTAATTGTCGTTGTTCACTATTTTATGTGTAAATCTTCCTGCATGTATGTACATCACTACAGGCGATGGAAGTTTATGTTTTTGAACTATGTATTCTCCTTTCTTAGAGAGTGAATAACTATCTGACTAAACACTCAGCAACCCCTTCTCTTGCCTTGTGGTTATTATTTGGTATATTTGATACATAATATGGCTTTTTATTAAAATTTGAGAACTTGGTTTCCCTAGTCTGTCTTTCCTAATTAGGAATTACATGAGTGAATCACAGTCCTTCTACTTCAGAGTATAAAAATAGGAACCAAACTTCATGTACTTATCAGGTGCCTTTCACTGCTTTTGTAAAAACGGTGAGTCACTAAGCCATTCCTGAGTAATCTTGCAGACTTGTCAGATCAAGAGACTATCTCCTTTAGGCTATGCTCTTACACTCAAGATTTCTTGTTCTCCTGAATTCTGAAGATATCTCCAGCAGTTTTCCTGCCTCTGGGCCATGAACTCTTTGAGTGGGAGGGAGTTGTAGAGTTATGGGGAAGGGTGTGTAAATTCATATGAATCCCAAACAGCCATACTTGCACTACTACTTTTCAAAATTATATAGAAGTATGTAGTATATATATATATATATATATATATATATATATATATATATATATGTATATGTATATAAATAGATACATAGCTAGTATCATGAATTAGCATATTATAATAAACTTTTAAAGTGTCACTAAACTCATACTGGGTTTTAATCATAATCGATTTTCTAAATTAGCAAATGGTAAAAACAAAACAGAAAAACCTATGTATATTTACACATACTATATATTCGTATTTCTCAAGATATGTGTACATATATTCTAATGTTCACTTTGAATTTCTGTGAATATTTGTGATTTTCTTCTTCATAGTCTTGTGATGAGTTTATTTTTATTCTTGTGGAGATAAGATTTTGAGTTTATTTTCAAATTATTTACACTTCTTGTTTTTAATTTTTTCTGTTTCAATCTGTACTAATCTTCTTATGCTTTTTCTAAGTTTGTATTTCTACCTTTTTTAATATAAAGCTTTGTTCATTTATTATTAAGTCTTACTATTTTGAATAATAAAATTATGTTAATTTGCTTTTGAGTACAGTTTTGACTATATCTCAAAAGTTTCTCTATGTGTTGTTGCCACTATCAGTCACCATTTTATTCTATAATTTTTGTTTTGATATTTTCTTTGATGTGAGAGGCTTTTGAGGAGAATAATTATAACTTCTCAAGTTGTTTTGTTTTGTTTGCTACTATTTCATAATTTATTTCCAGTTTGTTTGAGGATGTCAGAGAATAGTGCCTATCTTTTGCCTTGGCAATTTGATTTTTATTTTGATTTAGTAAATGATCAACTTTGATAAATGTTCCATGAGCAGTGGAAGGGGTAGTATACTCTTTTGTAGGTCATAGAATTTGTAAAATATATGAAAATGCATACATATACACAACAACAACAATATATGTAATCAGTCATTATTATTCAGATCCTGTTAGCGTTTTTTTTTGGTCACTTTTTACTTCAAGAACAACAAAAAAAATGTGGTAGAATCTTATTTATTTTCCACTTACTATGATTCTGTAAATTTTTCCTTGTATTTCCAAAGTTTTCTTTTATGTGCTTCAAAGCTGTGTTATCTGCAGCATGAATATTAATGACTACCATATCTTATTAATACTACTATTACTATTACAAATACTAAAAAAAAGAAACCCAAACGTTTTGAGCATGTACCATGTGGCAGTTACTGAGGTAGGTGTTCTAGATTAATTTTCTTAATACTTATAGATAGGTATATTTATGACTCTCTCTAAGGTTTCTGGTGGATTGCATTTTTGATTAACAGACACACAAATGAACAAAACAATTTTTTTATTTTACAGAATGCTTCTTGCCTTTAACACTGCTTCTTTGACATTAATATTGTGACTTGTACTTCCTTTTGGCTTGCATTTGCCATGTATATCTCTGTCTTTTAACATTTAACATTTATGTCACTTAGCATGGTGTTGATATATAGTAGGTAACCTACAAAAATATTTGTGGGATGAATAGGCCTTTCAGAGTCACTTTGTTTAATGTGTATGTCTTCTAAGAGGCATGTAATTGGCTTTTCTTTATGATGAGTAGGAGATGGTTATGAGGGGAGTTTAACCCACTTACAGTTTTTGTGTTACTGATAAGTTTGATTTACTTCTAACATTTAGTGTTTCATATTATTTTTATGTTTAATTTTATTTTGCTTTTCCTGTTGCCATATGGACTGTGAGCTCTTTGATTAAATATACATACAAATTGGTTTAGAGAGTGTACATCTTGTTTTTATTCCACTGTTGATTGACATCTGGCTTGTCCTACAGCTGAGTGCATTTACACTGTTGGCAGGATAATTGGAGTTTCCATTGCAGCTGTTGCTTCCCAAGGCTTTACATTCATGTGCCAAACTGCAGTACATTATGTTCATAGTCATGAATTTCTCATTTTGTTTATGATCTCATTTGAAATAATTTATTCTTTTGAAAATAAAACATATTTGTTACATTGTGTAGTCTTCTCTTCATCTATTAGTTTGTCCTAATCATATAAGTAATATTAAATAAGAAGGATTGATTACATGTTATGTCCACTGTGCTAAACTATGCAAATTTAGAGGAGAAAGAAGAATACAAAGTAATGCCTTGTCCTTGTTTTTAAGTTGCTTAAGGTATAATTGGCAGGGGTCTAGTTGTATAGCCATAAAAAATAAATAACTCAAAAGTTAAAATGTAAATGTCACCAGCACTGTGTATAAATAAATATCAAATGAGAAGAAACATCCCATATGCAAAATGTCCCAGAAGCCAGAGTTCAAATATATTGCCTAGGTTAAAATGTTCAGAGAAATCTTCTCTGAGGAAGAAGGATACCATCATGAGGTGAGTGAACAGTGTGGGCAAATGTATGGAGATGGCCATGTACATGGCATGTTTATGAGACAGCAAGAAAATGATGACGGTAACATCAGAGGTTTCATGAGATTGTAAATGTTTGTTGGGGTAAAGGATTCATTCCACAAACATACATAAGCACTTAGTACCAAGAGAGTATACAGAGAGCACTTAGCCAAGGTGTAGGGGCAGAGCATGTCAGAGAAAGCTTCTATGTGGAAATAATGCCAGCCTTGAGTCCTTAGTTCAACAGGTAAAGGTTTCAGGTAGTCGGGAACGATGGGAAGAAGTGTTTTCTAGGCAGAGGAAGCTGAAGATCTGAAGGCTTGCTGGTGAGAGAGAGCACGGTACTGTTGAGAACTATAACTGTTTCCCTGTGGTTGGCATATAGAAAGCGAATGGGAGAATCAAGTGAAAAGGTTAGAGGGAGAAAAGCTAACCTGGGTCATGAGGGCTTTAGGAACCACATGGAGACTTTTAGACTTTACATATAAGGCTGGGGGAACCTCAAAGAAATTTTGAATAGAATAGTGGAGTTGAATGGAGAATGAATTGTAGGCAGGAAGATTTAAGGACGAGAGATTGGTTGGGAGATTATTGGATGAATTCAGGTGAAAGATGCCAAGGGACTGAGCAGAGGAAGTGGCAGTAGGGATCTTACTTGAGAACAATTAAAGCATCAGAAGCTACAGCCCAGATGACAAATGGATGAAGGGACTAGGGATAGGGCACCAAAAATGATTCTTGGGATCCTGGCTTAGGAAATGGCTGAATTCATTTATTACTATAGAAAACACAAGAGAAAGAGAAAGTTTTTAGGCCAGGGAGTAGTTGTGAGGTTTGTTGAGATAATTTCAGATAATATTTTATATATGTACATAAGGCTTTCCTCTTCTTTGTGGATTTTTTTTTTCACTGAATTTAGACTAATGGGGTTTTAAATGTTAAGATTGTTATGGGTGTATAACATTGATTAAATTACTAGATCAATAAAATATGCCTAAAAGTACAGACTTGTTGATGAAACAAATTTTTATTTAGCTACCAATCCCATAAATGGCCAAATTATTAACAATGATAAAGTGCATTTCAGTAACAAAGCCTCCTAAAGAGAGGGAGATTTGGATGCCTTTCAACAAAATAAATTCCTTTCTTCTTAGATGACATGTAAACTGATGTCATTTTTCATTCCGTGAAGAAAAAAAAGATGAAACTTGCTATGGTTTGTAGTATTCCAATGATGACATTCTTCCTCAAAGTAGTCTAAAAAAAGACATTGTGAACAAACTGTACTTCCTCTGCCAGAAATGCATGCCTGGCCATAATACAAGCCTTTCATATTTAGCCATTTAGATAATGCTTTCTTCATGAACTTTCATAACATTTATTTACTGTTATAAATGAATGGACTAACCACTGTTGGAAGCCAGGAATTCAGTTCCTCAGCAGTTAGGTTTCTCACTACATTATCTCAAATTTATAAAAGTTGCTCTGAAAGTAGTATTTCCTGTCAATATTTCAGGGCAATGTGAAATGTCACAAGTATCTCAGTTTTGAATTTTTACAGTTCTGCCTGCTTGAAAAACATATTAGTCTCACTCCACAAAGGCCATGCTCCGGTTATAAATATTTTAACTCCCCAACTCCCTTTTTAAGGGTGTATCAACACATTTTCCTTCCCTTCCTTTTGGGCTGACTGATTCACACACCGTGACTTGTTGCAGCAGAAAAAACAGGCAGAGACTGCCTAACTCTGAAGACAAGTTTTTCTTTATGTTCATTGGGGTAAAGTGGTGAAATATGACTTGGGCTGATACGCTTATGAGCATTTAACCAGGATAGATGTGTTGATCATTAAATGGAGAATGCCATCTTGCTACAGTAGGTTTTCTATTTACATGGCAGAGCTCATGGATAACGAGCCTACTCTGGAAGAGTCTGAACTCCAGGTGGCTCTGCTAAGCAGACGTCTGACTTGTAGTCCTGCTACCCCCTCTAGTCCCTACATGCCGAGGCACAGGGTTCCCTCAGGTTGAGCTGGTTAAACTGGACAAACCACAGCCTCCCAGAACAGTCTCTCAGGCCATGGCCTGAGGGCAGGCTCCTGCCCTGGCAGGAAGTTCTGCTCACTGCTGTCTTCATTATTTCCCAGTCTGTTAGTGCAGGGCACAGTCAAGCAAGAGCAGGGCATGGCCATGGACAGGGCAGTTGGTGCATGACTCTGGCCTGCTGTAGAAACCCTATTTCCAGAGTCTTTCCAGCTCTTGACTGGCTTCCTGCAATGGGCGAGGATTATAGACGAAATTTGAGGAACTTCACCCTTGGTGGCCAGAAAACACAGAACCAGATGCAGCTGTAGAAGAAGTCACTGGGTGATTGAGAAAGGTAAAAATAATATATCTCTTAAAATAAAATTAGAATTGTCTATATTTTCTCATAAAGCAATCAATTATTGTTTTAAGGGGGGAAAGAACTTCAATAAGACAGTGGAAGGAAAGTAAATAATTGGAACCTTTTCCTATGAGAAAGCAGAGAAATATTTTGTTGCTAATATTTGCTGCTCTTACAGCAATAAATATCTAATTCCATATGAACAGAGATGCATATAATTGCAAAAGATCCCCAAATACCAGAGAACCCCCAGAGAGCATCTATTTGACTCTACAAATGAACAAATCACCTTTACCTATATCTATGCCTATTTGCTGAATGAGGATTAAGAGAAGTTGAGCAAAATCCTTGTTTTCAAGAAGAGCATAGGAGAATGGGGGAGTCATTTCCATAAGAGGTAATAAAAATTATGATACAAGTTTGGCAGAGATTCTTAGGAAGCAATTCTTAGGTCTTTACATCCCTGATATCTAGCATAGTGCTTGACTTATAGTTGTTCGTATTTGTTGAAATTTGTACTTTGGTTCAATCAACATGAATTTGAGCCATTAAATCACACTAATTCTTTACAATATTTTTACTTATTCTATTTATTCATTCACTGGGCACACATTTATGGACAGAGCTACCATATGAGCCAAAAGTATATTCTATGAACATCAGTGCAATTCTAGCCTAAAATATGGCATTTGAATAGGTAATCTAGTAAGTGATTTATTTTCAAGTGAAGTAATATTGTGTGTAGGAGTCATTTAGTATATTACAAGAGAAGCAGAATTAATATATTTGTTGTGCAGAAGTTTGTTTGATTAATTAAAAGAAAACTATTGTATAGTTTACCTCCCAAGCCAGTGAAAATGTGATTTTATTTATAGGCATCTCAGTGCTATCGAAAGACTTCAGAACATCCTGGAGAATGTGTTCTTTTCCTTCCTAATGAATCTTATTTGGGTGGCCTCTGAGGGGCCCTACATCTCCCTAATCCAAAAGAAACTTTCCTCATCCCCTGTTAATTTCCTCCTTTATGAGAGTGATATGTACTAACTCTGCTTCCTTACCTCATACCCATTCATGTGAAACATTTATTGTAAAATATTTAAGGCAAGAAAGTCTTTAGAAGAACACAATAAAGACCCGTGTATCACTATTCAGCTTAACAAAGAAAACATTACCAATAAAATTGATGCTCTTGTGTGCCTATCCCTAATTGCATCTCACTTTCTCCTAATAGACAATGATGCAAACACTATCTGGAGTTCAGATTTGGTAATTATCATTCTCATATTATTTTTTATAGTAGATATGTATACTAAATATGTATGCATGACTAATCCCTATGTCATATTGTTTTCCGTATTTTTAAACTTTATACAAGTGGTATTACTCTGTACGTATTCTTCTGTAACTTGGTATCTTGGTATTTTCATTTCTTATTGTGTTGGTGAGATTCATCCATGATGATGGTGTTCCATTGTATGAAATTCCACAATTTAATTATCACTCTACTGTTGTTGGGCACTTAGTTTGTTTGCAACTTTTGTATGCAAGGGTCAGGGCAGATATCAGCATTATCACTTGGTGCAAACAGGGACTCATGGGCAGGAAAGTGGTCAAAGGGGGTCTCTCAACGCCCTTTCTAGAAGTGTGCTTGAGCTTGAGTGCATTTGGATGCACTGTCGGACGGGTCTCCTGCAGAGAGTTTCCATCAGTGGGGTGTTCCCACCCTGTTGCTCTCGCTTTTTGTTAGCTGAACAGGAGAAGAAGAGCCCAGTAGGACTTGGGTACAGTTAGACTGCTTTAGTGTCAAGCAGTCTGAGGGTGAAGTATGAGTTGTTTGTAGTTGCTGGGCGCATAAGCTGTTTAACACTGGAGGTTGGGGGACATGGGAAGTGCCGCCCCTCCTACTGGGAGGAAGCCTCTAATCCAGTTAGCTTCTTACTAGGCAATTTAGAGAGAGTTCTTTATTGATCACTTGTCATTACAGACCATTTTTTTCTCTTGTTTCAAATAGTGTTGCCATGACTGTGTCTCCTTGTGTACATGTGCAAGAGTTTTTAAGGGTAAATACCTAGGAGTGGATTTGTTGAATTGTTGGGATTAGGCCTTGTCAGGTTTATTGGAGGTTACCATTTGTTCTTCAAATATTTGAATCAACTATGCTCCAACCAGTAATACATAGAATTCTCATTGCTCTTTATCCTCTACAGTTGAATTGTCCAAATTTATTTTTTGCTAATTTGATGGGTGGTATGAGGAGGTACCTCAGAGAGGTGTTTTGATTATGATTAATATTGAGCAGGTTTACTTTATATTTGTTGGTCATTTATGTTTCTTCTTTTATGAATTGCTTTTCTCCATATTTTTGCCATATTCTTTCTGTGAATTGTTTGTTTTTTATTTCTGACTTGTAGGCCTCTCATATTCTCCATATTTACTCTGTATACATCTATTATGTTGCAAATGCTTCTCCCACTCTATGGCCGTTTTGTTTGTTATACTTTTTAAAAACTTTTAAATGGTATTGTGATTAACACAAGTTAAACCTTTGAACATAATAACATCTGTAATTATTAAGACTAGTTTCAAAGAACTTTTTTATTCTTAATTAGTGTGTTTTGTCTTAATTTATTTTAATTTAATTTTTAAAAGACAAATTCTGTTTTAATAGTTAGTTACCCTTAGAATTCTATATGGATTCTTAACTTAATCTAATCACTATCCCCTCCCTTATAAAAAAAGACATAAAATCTGTATAGTTATACAATATTTTAATTCTGTCTCGTTTTTATACTTCCCTAATTTGATTCTATCATATTATTTTTTTACTGCTTGATTAATTTCTTTGTTCAATATTTATTTCAGACTTTCTGTAGTTATTCTTTCAGTGATAGTCTATGCATGGTGAAGTCTAAAATTTTTGTTTTTTAGAAAGTATATTTTCATTAACTTCATTCTTGAGTGGGCATTTAGGTAGGTACAGAATTGTAAGTTGAAGTTATTTTCTCATGACTCCTTAGAGATTTGCTATCATTTAATTAATTAATTAATTAATTAATTTTTAAATTTTTATTTTTTTTTTAGGTGAGGCAGCCCTTGGTTGACCTCACAGATTGCAAGGACTTTGTCAGCTTACAATTCTCTCTTTTTTTATTTTTTAAGCCTACAGCACCTGGCCTTCCTACGGGTTTGCTATCCTTTTAATTTTAACTCCTTTGTCAATGTTATTCGAATATATATGTATTTTGAAGTTACTTTTCTCTCTGGCTGCTTTTTAGGTCACATTTACCTTTATGACCTTTAGTATTACTATTGTATGTCTTTGTATAGATTAAAAAAATTTTAAATTAAGAAAAATTCTTCATGGTTTTCGTCAAGAATATTTTTTGGTATATATATTTTCCAATATTATTTTCTTCTGAAACTTCAATTAGGTATATGTTAAATTTCATTTTATTTTCAATTTCTTGTAAAACCCTGTATTTCTCATCTCATTAGCTCTATTTGCTACGTTCTATAAATTTTTAAAAAATATATCTTCTAATTTATTAATTCCCTCTTCTATATTCTATCCAATTTGCTTTTAAACCACCCATTGAATATTTAATTTCAATAATTATATTTATTTTGTTTTAAAAATTTTTATTAAAATATAGCTAACATACAATATTAGTTTCAGGTATACACCATAGTTATTCAACATTTATATACCTATAGAGGTGATTACCATGGTAAGTCCAGTGACCATCTGACACTGTACAATGCTATAACTATATTCCCTATGGCAGCGGTCCTCAATCAGGTACCAGTGCTCCTATGAGAATCTAATGCCTGATGATCTGAGGTGGAGCTGAGGTGGTGATGCTAGCATTGCAGAGCAGCGGCAAATACAGAGGAAGCTTCTTTCCCTGCCCACCACTCACCTCCTGCTGTGCAGCTTGGTTCCTAACAGGCCACGGACTGGTACCGGTCTGCAGCCCGAGGGTTGGGGACCCTTGCCCTATGCGATAGATTATATCGCCATGGATCATTTGTTTTATACCTGGAAATTTGAACCTCTTATTCTTCTTCACCTTTCTCCCTCTACTTTTTTGATTTTTGAATTACAGTTGACATTCAATATTATTTTTTATTAGTTGCAGGTATACAGCATAGTAGCTAAACATTTATATAATTTACCAAGTGATCTCCCTGAGTAGTCTAGTATCCATCCAGCACTACACAGTTATTACCATATTAGTGATTATATTTCAATTATGCTTCAATGGTTACATTTTAATGTTGGTAGTCTGACTTGATTCTCTTTCAAGATTGTTTATTTATGTTTTGTTATCTCATATAAATTAGGATGTATGGAGTCCTGGGAAATCTACTTTCATGATTTTTATTTCTATAAACTCCTTTCCTGTTGTCCTGTTTCTTTAGGTATAATGTTTGAATTGAAAACTTATGCTGACTGTTCTTTATCTGTGGCAATCCTGAGAGCTTTGGGTGGGTGGTTATTTTTTTGCATTTGCTTCTGCTAAACACTTTGGATGTTACCAAATCAGGACAACATTCACTTACTATTTTGGCTTGTGGTTTTACAAACCCTGATATTTGTATGAATTTGAGCCCCAAGCTCACATGGTATTGGCCTGTGTTTAAAAATTCTTGGTTTTGGGAGGGGAGGGAGGGTAAGGTTCATTTGACACATTTAGGAAATAAATATATAGGACACCCAGTTAAACTTTATTTCCAGGTAAGTAATAAATAATATCTATGTCCCATGAGATATTTGTCCTAGATTTTATCTGGCTACTAATAGCTAGGGGATGGTGAGATTTTCTTTTCCTAGCAAGAGTTGAAGCTGATATCATGAATTTTCATACTGTCTTCCTTTGTAGGTGAGTAAAAAATTTTTTTTCCCGAATCCACCATTTTATGGAACATCTTGACTCTCAAAGGTCTTGGGTTTTGTGGGCATCTATGTGCCAGCTCCTCACCTTGTAGAGGCGTTGTGTCCTGTTCCCCAAGTGGCTCCACATCCTGGGAAAGGGGAAATTCCATCAACATTGTCACTGATCCAGCATTTGCTTTCCTTTCTGGTTTTCTGCTTCCTTTTTTGTTTGTTTGTTTGGTTGATTTATTTTGTTTTGTTTTAGTTCCTAGGATTCCACCCCCCCCCCTTTTTTTCAAGTGAGATATGCATTTAAAAGGGCTGCTGTGTTTTATCAGTTATATTGCTGGAAGCAGAAATACTTCCATTTACTCCTTAACCAGGCCCTTGCCTTTCCTACTGATCTAAAATTGCTCTCTGAAAATTCTGCCCAGGATGCTTGCTTGCTAAATCCAACTGCCTCTTCTTAGGAGTTGCCTACTTGAAAGCTTTCATTTCTTTGCTAACCTCTCCCTGCCACTGACTTCTGTGACTCCAGTTTCTTCTCAGTGTTCTATCTTTCTGACCAGCTATTGTCAGTCTTCTTTAGTGGCTCTCTTTCCTGTGTGCTTCTAATTTGGTATAAACATAACTCTGGACAATCAGCATACTTCTAAGCTAGTGTTCTGATGTTCAAAAACTGCATATTAGCTTTCACATTGTTTTCTACGCAAATCTTTCTAAAAAACAGATTGCATAACTATTCTTGCCTTTGAAAATCTTTGACACCTCTTCGCTGCCAAAATGTATAATCTTAGCACTACAATTCCTCCATAATATGATTCTTAGCTACTCTTTCTCCAACTTTCTCAGCTACCAAACCCTCTACTCATTGCACTACTCTGTGCTTCTTGGACTATGATATTGTTTTACTCTTCTGTCTTTGTTCATAACCTTGGAATATCTGCTGTTCACTGCCTGTGTATTGAAATACCATTCCTTCAAGGTTAGGCTCAGATTTCACCTTGATGAAGGGGTGACGCATTCCCACCTCCAGCTGCCTTCTTAGTACTTTACTCATGCTTTTTATATAATGCATTTATTTTGTGCTATCATAGCTATTTTTGCATCTCATATTTCTTGGGTACAAACTAATTTTTTCACTTTATTATCGTAATTGTGAGCATAACACTATATTTGATAGTCTTCAACAAATTCATTGATTATTTAATTAAGGTACTTGTCTTTAATGATTATGAGGACATTGGTAGAACTTAGAATACTATACCCGATTTTATTCAAAAATTGAAGATCAACTTAGAAAAATTGTTAGAACTACATAAGCTATATGAACCTTTATTTTCAATTTTGAAGAGTATTTCCCTTATTCTCTCATACTGTCAGGGTAATCTGTTTCTATTTTGGAAATCCTGACAGACTAATGGTAATATGACTGGGGATTCCTAGAATCTCATGAAAATGTCCTCCCAGAAAATGCCCAGTAACCTCCATGGCCTTTGAAATATGTTCATTTAGTTTCTAAAATCCTTTTTTTCTCTACTTTTAAAATTATCACAATGCATAAATTAGAGGTAGGAAGCTTATGCTTGTTCAGAATATTTGTTTTAAGAGATTACACTGTTATGTCAGTGCAATAGTATTTATAATACCTGTGAGTCTTGTCCTCCTTCCTTGTTCTCTGTCTGCATAAAATTGCAAGAATTCATGAATCAAAATATAGGACATCGGTTGAATTCAAGTTACAGATAAACAACGATTAATTTTTAGTATATGTCCCAGTATTGCATGGGATATATTTACACTTAAAGAAGTCATTATTTATCTGAAACTCAAACTTAACTGGACATTCTGTATTTTGTCTAGCAACCCTACCTCTGTACCACTCATACATAGTTCCTTGTTCCTCATTATCATAATCATCTAAAATGTACAGTTTCTATATTCAGAAATGAAGATTTCATACAAGTGGTTTTCAGTGGAAAACTATCAAAGATTTCCTAGCTCACAAATTTTAAATGTGGAGAGGAATGTAGCATGGTAACAGGATAATTAATTTTAGAGTGGAGTGGTGAAAAAAAATAGTATTGTAGTGAAAAACTGGTCTCAGCTGTGGGAGTTTACTAGCATAAGTATGTTTCTGGTAATTTTTCCAATACAACTAATGTATTGTGGCAGGCACATCTGGGTGACACACACTTTGTAACTCAGTAAAAATGCCTGGGAGAAAGCATGTATGTGTCCATGTGTTGAGTTAAGCAGCCTTTTGTTATGAGGGAGTGGAAAGGAGCCATGAACATTGTGTCGAAATACAAACTAATTGATGGACAGGATAATCACCACCTTAGTTAGCGCCCCGGGACTCTTTTTGTACCGGCAAGCTGTAAATTTAAATGGAAACCAAAAGGGTAGTATACAGCCCACAGCTCTGTGTTCCATTACTTCACGTATGAAATATTCAGCAAGTAAGAGAGAAGCTTAACAGATAATAGCTAGAGAGGAGCTGCACAGTGATTAAGGTGAGACTGAAGTGGCTGGTAAAAATCTCCATCTAACCATGTACAGATGAGAGTTTTTGTTTGAAAGATTAAACTCTATTCTTTGCTCAGGATGAGGCAAGACACTTCTGAGTTCTGAACAGCCCAGTGATCTTTTAGCTTCAGTCCTAGCCCTAGACAGTGCAGTCTTTTTGAGATTATCTGATTTGGGGTCAGATCTATTCATGAGCCCAATCAATCATGTAGTATATTTATCTTTCAGATGCTTGCAATTTAGTGTCATTGCAAGTACATGAGTTTTCTAATCAGACTGACTCAGGTTCCGATCCCACCCAGCTCTGCCTCTTGAATCATGGCATAAAATTTCTGAACCTTAGTTTATTCATCTATAAAATGAGGTTAATACTCATCATCTCTCAGGGATGTGTTTTTACTGGGTTTATGAGATACAAACTGCTTGGCTTTTATTCCTTTCTTCGTTAAAGGCACCCTTGTCCCTCTGTCTGTTTGCTGACTTACATTCTGTGCTTTACCTGAGCCTGACACTGGGGCTGCTACCCATCTTGCCACCATCACATACTTCCTGCTTACATTTCTGACTGTTTTGAGACATCTTATTTTGAGGGTACACTACAGATGAGGAGAATGTTTGCCTCAGGCTGGGCATGGCAGAGGACTGTCCTTTCCCATGCTGACCCCAATCAGTTGGCACTGGCTGCCTATAGTGATGTGTTGAGAAAGGCTGTGAGGCTGCCCTGGGTTTGGGCAGAGGCAGAGCCCTGGTTGAATGACAAAGGCTGCCATTTGCACGTGAAGGGGAAATGGCGGTATCTGTTCTGTGTGTTTGATAACTTTCTCCTCAGTCAAGTTACAAAGTAGGCAGTTTGTCTTCAGGAACATGACTTCTATCTGTACCCTTTCCTCCACTTTTTGTGTTACCTTCCCCAAGTTCACTAGCATTTACATATGGGCTTTGTGACAGAAAATGAAGGTTGAACTCATTAGCTTCTGTTAGGATTCAGGGACTTACTAGTCATTTCCTTCTGCAGATTGTCCTGAGAAAAAAGCGAGTTGCTCCGGGCTGGCCTTAGCTGCCAGGCTTTCCGGATGTGAGCTAGTGGTTGTCAGTGTCTGTATATGGCTGCTGCAAAGCAGCCCTAGGCCGGAGTACTGGAGGAAAGAAGGTCCTCCAAGCCATTTGCCAAGCCCCTTGCAATCCTAACCTCAAAAAAAAAAGAAAAAAAAAATTAAAAGAATCTGGCTTTATATATGATGAAGGTTAAAAAGAAAATTCTGTCATATCTAAGGGCTCTGTGAATGAAATGATTTCATAGATTCTAGGGAAGGCCAAAACATCCAAAATACCTTCCTCACTTTTTGGATAGTGACTGGATTCTTACTGATTATAGTTGCATTACTTTAACTTAGACCTTTGTGAAAATGTATGATATCCTGGAAAAACCTAAGGGTGACAGCATGGAAGAGAAAATTTGAAAGAGATTAAAGAAATGAGAAAGAGAAATGATATCACCGTGAATATAAAATAAAGAGTTTCCAGGAGGAGATGGACAATCTCTGAAGGAGACAGGATAAGACAGAAGAGTTCTGGGAAACTTCAACCTTTGAGACATCTATACTTTATGCTAAAAGAAGACCACTAGCTAAGTTTTAAAAAGTAACATTTGTTCTGATTATTATGGTAGAAATTTTGCAGAAATGTGAAAAGTATTCAAAAGAAAAGAAAAAATTTCTAAGACTCCTATAGCAAGAATTGACCCAGTTAGTTCACATATCAGTACATGTCCTTCTAGTCTTCTTTTCTTTCCTGCACAAACATTTACATATTTGCATATAAGCTATTAACCCAGGCTGCCTTTATTTGCCTGCAGCTACAAAGTAAGGTCACCTCCTTAGTTTTCTTTAACCTTTGTTTTTAATGTCCAGTTATGCTAGTGTGCGTTCCAACTGTGTGGTTGCCAGGAAATGTCCCTCAGCAGCACTGAGAGTTTTTCCGGGGCTTGGTCTCATAAATGCTCAGAAACAATAGACCCTCACCTGCCCTGACTGCTGCTGCGTATAAACACACCGTGTCTGCCACGGCCCACTGACAATGACCAGTCTGATGATTCCTACCCTGGTCCTCCCTCTGCTTCCACTCCACCTTTTGGGATAGGACCCTGCTCATCCCTTGGCCTGTCCCTCCAATTCTTTTGACAGCCCTTCATACTTTCTCAGGGTTGAGAGCAGGCTGTTTTTCAGAAGAATTTATCAAAGTTTCAAGATACAGAAGAAATGTAGCACAGAAAATAACATAAAGCTGCTTCTAGAAATGCCCACTTGTGAAGGTGAACTGGCTCTAGCCTCAAAGGAAATGGAAATCCTCCCCCATTCCAGTAGAGTCCCAGAGTTTCCTTCTTCGGTTTTCATTGACTGCCCCTGTGTTAATCCCTTTTATGGAATGATTGAAAGTGGGGACTTCCATTCGTGTCAGAGGATGGAAGACCCCAACCCACCCATAGGGGATGGTCTATCTGGCCATGGTGATGAATGATTCCTTTATACTTGTCTTAGAGATTATTTCCAAAGTCTAAGTTATTGCTTCATCAAGCCCAGAATGGACCTTGATTTCCGGGTCTTTTCTGATGTCAGGTGAAGAGAAAATCAAACCTCTCCATCTGCGAGCTACACCTTCTGCAAGAAAACTGCTCATATCTCTGTAAGAACAAGCAATGATTTGAAGGTATATAGCCACTTACGTCCAAATATTCTCTAAAGAAACCCATCTTCAGAGATGTAATTTCAAAATGCAGCTGTTTTACATTTATTAAACAGAACATCTCAGTCAGAACCTTCTGCATGCAGATTGCTTCAACACATTTACATGTTCACTCTTGCTTTACACTGGATAATTTCAAGGGACCACACAGAAGCCAGGAAGTGTCTCCCCAAAGATAAAGTGAGATACTGCATGCAAATTTTAAAACAGTGGTTTTTAAAAATAAGTCTTCAGGTCAAATCTCTTATCTGTGATACAATATGCATATATATTTGCATATTTGAAAATAGCATTTTACATATTATTATGTAATCTACTTAATTTTCCATTTTAAACATTTTTAATATTGAAATTTTATATTATTGAGGAAATTATAAATGATAAAATATCATTGTATTTTGAAAACATTATTTTTAATGCTTTTACCATTTCAGTTCTGCAGTTGCTATTTGATTAACCATTTTTTTCTTCATGGGAATTTAGGTTGTTTCTAGTTTATCAACATAAATGATATTAAAATGAATATTTTGGACACATTTTTTCTGATTACTTTCATAATTTAGCTTTTATTGAGAAATCACTTCAAACTTAATGTCTTTAAAGAGCAAACTATTATTTTTTGTGACCTGGTAGATAGAGAATCTGTTTTTCTGGTCTGTGTTGGCTATGCTGGGGCTGGGTGGTCTAAGATGACATAACTCATATGTTTGGGATAACTGGGACAACTGGGATGATTGAGCCTCTCTCCATCTGGTCCCTCATTCTCCAGGAGTCCAGTCCAGGCTTATTCATGGTAGCAGAAGGATCCTCAACATCAGGAGAGAATAAGCCCTATTCACAAGTAAATTTTAAGTCTTTTGACTCATGTCACATTTTCTCGAGAGCCATTGGCCAAAGCCAATACTATGGCCAAAAGCAGATTCAAAGCATGGAGAAATAGCTTTCACCTCCTTCTGTTGGGAGGAGAGGCAAAGTCACCTTGAGAAGGGCCTGAATACTGAGAGGAACGATGGTAGCTGCAGACATTTTCGCACATAATCCACTGTACTTCCCTTGATTTTCTAGGAGTAGAGTGACTACCTCAGAAAGTATGAACTTTTGTTTAATGTTTCTTAATGCATATTGCCAAAGTTATCCTATAGAAAATTTGTACTGATTTGTATTTTCAATAGCAGCCTACTGTAGTGCCTACATAAAAATATCCAAGCCAGTATTAAATATTATACATTTTAAAATATGTGAATTATAAATTCTATTTTAATTTGCATTTCTTTAATTACTCATGAAGATTACTATTTTATAAGTGTATTAGCTATTTCTATTTTCTGCTTTGTGAATTTTTTATACCCATTTTCCTTGAGATCTTTGTGTGTTTCTTACTGATTTGTGCATACCTTTTATAAAGGGATTAACATTAACCATAAAACTGTCATATAGTATGTACAAACATTTTTCACAACCTTTTGTTTTTAAAGACATGAATTTCAAACTTTTATGTAGTCAATATACTTTCTTCTGTGATTTATTTCATTGCTTTTAAGATGGAAAATTTATTACTATCAAGATACAAATATTTTATTCACCAATATAGTTCTCATTTTTTATGATACCTTTTAACTATTTAACTATTTAACTATTGAATTCATCTGAAATTTATTTTGGCATGTGATATTATATAAATTGATTTGTCCCAAAAGAGCTAATTCGCTTCAATTTCATTTAAAATACATGTACCTTATAAAAAACTTACTCTGAAAATTTTCAAATATAATCAGAATTGAAGGGAATAGTGCACAGTGAATTCTTATGTATCTATCACACAGATTAGAAATTATCAACTAATACTCAATCTTATTTTAGTTGTTCTAACTTCTTTACTATTTCCAGATTAGAGACAAATCCCAGACATCCTATCATTTTAACATCTATCTTGAAAGAAAAAGACGCTTTAAAAAAACATAACAATATCATTTCCATACCTCAAATAATAATTCTTTAATACAAAATTTTCACAATAGTGTTATAATTTCTTTACATTGTGAATAGGAATCTAAGTACTAAATAAATTGCACTTAGTTCATATATCTCAATTCTCCCCAGGTTGCTGAGTTTCTCCTTTTATTTTCCTTGCAGTGTATTTGTTAAAGAAACTAGATTGTATTATAAAGGTTTTGACATTGATGATTGAATCCTGTGGGGTGTTTAACATGTTTTTCTACCCTTGTATTTACTTTAACTTGGTATTTAGATCTAGAAGTTTGATCAGATTCAGATTCCATTTTTGAGCAAGAATATTTTCTGGGAGATATTATGTATTTCCTTCAGTATTCATATATTATCAGGTCTCCCTTTGGAGGATAATTAATTCTATTAATTCCTTATGGAATAATATTCAATTTTAGGAAATAATATTCTAATCTGGTCCTTTCATCCTCGTTTACTAGTGGAATAATTCCATAAATCTTTCTTCATCTACTGGCTACTTGTGGTACAATTTGTAAAGGAAAACCTCGATTCATAGTTTTCAAAATGATGAGTTAGTTTCTCAGCATCTACTTATGGTGACCAATTAAGTTTTTTCCTTTTTTAGTATTATTATGCACCCATGTATTTAAACACATTTAATCCCTTTCAGTTTGTTGTGGTTGTTATTTTTAATGATGCTCACATTTTTCTCACATTGGCCAGTAGGAGCCTCTTCAAACTGGTTACTGAATTTTTTTGGCATGGACTCAGGGGTCTTTGGTGACTTCCTTGCTCTGTGGCATGTTTCAGGCTCTCCATGTACATCTCCTGCCTCACACTGGGGTCATTTTTATATGATGAACCCTGATTCCTTCTAGTAGAAATTGGTATTTAAAGCTTGGTTTGAGTTCTCAGGGGCTCATGGCTCAGGATTTTGTCATTGTTTCCAGGTCCTTTTCATTATTAAGAGCTAAGAAGTTTGTATATTGTCTTTAAGATAAAATGTATCATGGATTTAAATAGGTTCTTCTGATTCACATTTAAGACTAACAAAATTTTAACTTACCCATAATGATATTACACCTGTATTTTTTTCCAGTGCTAAAAATCAATTTGCAGTGACATCGACATAATTACCAATTTGCTTTATTTCGCAGTGCGCATGTAGTAGTCTCAGAATGACCACCAAACCTATCCCAACAATTAATTACTACAGAGTTTGAGATTTTTGTTAGTTGTTTTGTTTGAGCGTGTGTGTGTGTGTGTGTGTGTCTCCTCTTAGGATATATTACTACAGATGTTCAGTGAAAGTCAGAGTGGTTTCCCTCAATGTATGTAGATTTGCCACCAACCCAGACACAGGTTTCTTTGTTTCATTTGCTTTCAGTTTTTAGGGTTTGCTAATTTTTGATCAATCTGTGAATTTTTTTTCAATCTAAAGCTCTACCCTTACAGCTATATCTCATAATTGGAACATTAAATCAAAAGTGTCAGTAAGAGTATGATATGTATAACGTGGCATCCAAAATCATCACGTGTGTGCTGAAACATGCCAGAATTCTGAATCTTGAGTCTATAAAGGGACTGTTAGGGCAGGAAATGGTTCTACTCAAATAGTGTAGTAATGCTGAAGGGGGACCAAATGAATAACGTGATAACTGCGAGAGCTTTTATATCCACTGAGAGACATCATGTAGTAGTTGTGTTATAATTATTGCCAACTTGTTTACTGTTGTTTTGAGCCTTTTAATCCCTTCAACTATGCTGCCAAAATTCTAGTGTCTGAAGTTGTGCTCTGAACAAAGACAGAGAGGGAGGAAGGGGTGGAGGTGGAGCATTGCTGACCTGTGATGCTCTTACCTTGGGAGCCTGGAGCTCCATGGCACACCCCCACTGAGGCTGTATTTGCAGGAGGGACTCTAAAACTCAAGGGTAGAAATTCCTCCTATGGGACACATTTGTGGGACAGAACTTGGATCTTTAATAATGGATCATGGGAGAGGGCTACTTCAGGAGATTCTTCGAATGTTCTTTTCAAGGACTCATGCAAGAGCTGTGAGAAAGAAGGAGACACAACTAAAAGGAATGCTTTCTTTAAGTTTCTGCTAACACTCTAAGAACACAACCAACTCCTGCTTTATAGCTTATGTATAATCATGTGCTGTTCAAGACTGCTAAGAGCCCCTTTCCCACTTCAGTGAAGGAACTGCCAGACTACCCCTAGAACAGGGAAGAGAATGAAGAAGGAGGCCTCAGAATGGAGCCAGTCTCTATGTGAAAGAGGGGCAGCTGTCAAGGACATTTTCCAGTGAACTTCAAGAAATAGCGTAAATACTTCTGGAGCAGGAAGGAGAGATGTGGCAGGTATTACGTCATTGATAAAGGATTGTGTTAGAAGTCTCCAACTCTTTCATAGCCTAGCTTGTTCTATTTTAAAGCTAATACGAAACATTTCATGGATTGTTTTGAATAATTAAATAGGGGCTAAACTTCTTTGGTGAGAGGTGGAGCTAGATAAATACTATTTATCTAGTGTTATTGCAAACTTAATTTTAGTCCTGGCTTGAGATGAATGGAGGATAAACAATCTTCACAAAGAAAATCTCAATAATCATATGTGTAAATCTTTCCCATTACAAAATACTTTTGTATCCATTGAACATTAGAGGAGTGAAATAGGCCACTCTCATACTGTGAACTTTCAGCAAGGGAAATAATTCTATCAAAGAATAGAAATGTTGCTGGGGGAATGCTTCCATGTGAAGGAGGCTTTGATTCTACTATTTTATGAGTTTTTTTTTTTCCCCTGTGCTTCTGAGGAAGTAAGAAAGAAATGCCATCAATGGACTTTGTCTGGATATCTAAGTTTAATTTTTTACTTCAGCTCTAGGGATGCCCTACCTGGCCCTCATAAACTGTTTATTTGATCTGTTTACTTTCTTAACACTGTAAACTTCCTTCGCAGGGATCTATTTCTTAGCATCCATATTATGAGGTATCAATGCTGTGTAGTGAGTACTCAATTCAGGTTTCTAACTGAGTGATTAAAAGCAAAACCCTCTTAAAAATAGCATTGCAGAAGACGGTGCATTCATTCAGTCTTTCTTAAAGTTCAAGTAAGCAGAGCTAACGTAGTTCTTGGCATTAATTTGATCAATTTTCCCTCCTTGCCACACTATCACATTGTGGTAAGTATAGGAGCATAAAACTTACATTTGTATTTTTCTTAGCATGTCTTAGTACGAGTATATTAACAAAGAGATGGGAAGAAATGGAGTCTCTTCAGGGAGTGTTTACATTGATCATAAAAAGGAGCTTAAATCTATAAAAAATAACATGTCAACTTAATGATCATGATGTCTTATGTTTGTTCATCATTTGGCAGTTTAAAAAGTAGTTCAGCCTATATTATTTGGGAGAGTAAAAAGATTGATTAGGTAATTAAGTATCACATTTTAAAAT
Organism: Eidolon dupreanum; assembly: GCA_028627145.1. Classification (NCBI taxonomy): domain Eukaryota; kingdom Metazoa; phylum Chordata; class Mammalia; order Chiroptera; family Pteropodidae; genus Eidolon; species Eidolon dupreanum. Next base: position 94,852,468 of record CM053503.1, on the reverse strand, counting down.
GTTCTAGTAAAAGAAAGCAATAGTATATTTGAGACTGAAGATAATTTAGGGATAAAGGAAGACGTGTCTTTTCAACCCAGGTACTCTTTGTAGGGTCAGGTTTTTCTTTTTCTTGTGGGAATAAGTTGCTTGTTGTGAGACTGAATACAGATATTTTATTCAATTCCTACCTCTCTTTGTCTTTATGCAATAAGATCTTATTTCCATAATTAAGTTTGGGGTAACTCTCTATAAGCCTTTTTGACATTTTCTAGTTTCAAATTTCTATCTTATCTTCCCTATGAATCCCAAGGTCAACACTGGTTCTCAAAAATGTGGAAAGTCTGTTATATTCTACTAATGGTAGCCAGACTAGGTAGTGAGCTAGCTATGAAGAGAAATTTTACTCCTTCTTTTGTGAACAAAATTTGTAATGTACCTATGTGACCGTAGTAGAATGTTGGTATGCCTCTCTTGATGTCTGAGAATTTGGGTTGACATGTGAAAGCTGAAATGTGTGGGTGGTAAGCACACTCACATTCTATAGGGTGCTGCCAGATAACGTCCACGTAGGATGTGCTATAAGTGAACAAATTAGGTCAAAACCCTAGTCCTGCCAAGTCTATAAAAGAGAAGAGTAGAAATGTGAAAACAAGGATTATTTAAAGGGAGTTTAATAGGAGAGAGGATGTTTTAGCGTCTCTCTTTTAGAGTGAAGTGTGAGGTCTCTAAAAGCCTGTAGGGAGAGCCTGTTAGCTGCCACAGTCCTCTCCTCCAGGCTTTTCATCTTAGTTAGAATATTTTAAAGCAAATTTCAGACATCTTGTCACTTCATGGGGGCCAGGGTATGAATTATTACTCTATTACTGAAGGTGTAAGAAAGACAAAACAAACAACCAACTAACCACAAGAAAACTTTAGAGGAGAAAATTTCTTTTTGTCTCTGACTGACAGCCAAGCAAACAAGTGAAAACATAGATCCTTTGGCTAATTGAGAGGCCCATAAAGTGACCATTCTAACAGATATTACAAAATAAAGCAATAAAATGAAAGGGTGAATTCGCCCCCAGTGATGACCTGCCTGCTCTGGGCTGCACTCTGGGTCCTACCTTGGGAGACTCTGGCTGCTGTAACTTGGAGGACAAGGGAGGGGGACAAAATGTGCTTTCTGCAGCAGTCAGAGGTGGAGGGATTCAACAGCCCATTTCTGGCAAGTGATCTGATGGATGCATCATATGTCAACAAAAAACAGACACTTCACCTTGTGTTCTTGAATGCAGTGCCCCTTTTCAGGCATTTAGATTGTGCTAGCATTTCAAATTTAAATCCAAGGTCATTTCTCTTGGTAGGAGGTCACGCTCACATTTCTGAGAAGAGAAAAGAAAAAGTATAAAAGGCTTGAAAAGCCCTGAAGACAAAGACTCTGTATTCTTCCCTTCCTATTGCAGCACCTTTTTAACCCCATGGTCTCCTCTGACTAACACAGATTATATTTTCATGGAAGCCTTTGTCAGTGGGAAAGAATTGTTAATAAAGGCAGAAGACTTTTAAATATATTTTTTCTTATTTGAAAAATAATATAAGCCTTCTGTAGAAAATATAGAAAAATAGAAAGAAAAAAGATAAAATAATCCATAGTGTTCTCACTGTCAATATTTTGTTCTATTTCTTTTAGCCTGTTTATAAAAGCTTTAGTGTGTGTGTCTGCGCATGCATATGTGCTTATTAACTTTTAACCAGTGGAATAAGACTAAGGGCCTTCATTTTTCACTTGAAGAAAAGACTTGAATGTTAGATTACTTAGAACTCTCAGCCCCCTTCTTGGCCCTTATATTTAACATGACATGTTGAGAGGGAAAGGGAGAACATCTTCTCTTTGGGCACTGATTTCTGTGTTCAGTGGCACTATGGAGTTCAGAGATGCTTGGACAATATCTGTGAAGAGCTCTTAAACACTGGTGCATTAGTCCAGAGTTGAGAAATTATCTCCTCCAGCTTCTTTCTTCCTCACTTTTCCAGTATCTTCCTAAGATACACACTGACTCCATACAAATACATCTCCAATTCATCTTCATCTGAACTCAGTTTATTACCTTCTTTGTCTCTTTCATCAACCCTCTGGACTATAAGATACTTGTAGGATTGGCTTTTGTACAAGAAATATGCCTCTTGTAGCCATTTGGCCATAATTTTGCACAGAAATCACTCCACTGTGTTTCTCCTCATGGCATTAGGGAGAGAAAAGCTGATCTAAGAGCAGGAACCCATATTCAGTATGAGTTCTGAATATAAAAATCAGTGTTATTTATTGATAATGAGGAGGAAAGAGACCTGGGAGAGCTGGAAAGGATGCTGACTTCTCTTAGGATCATTTGCTTCCTATTGAGATTAAGTAGATTTCTGACAGTTAAAAAACACTACATCTCTCCAGAATAAAGCTGGCCAAGAAATTTAAATAAAAATTTCTAAGTAACTGCTCTTTTGGGTGGTGTCCTTTTCTACTAATTGCCTTATTTATTATTGCTGTTTGTTATGAGTCATTCTTGACACACCCTGTCCAAATGTTTGAGCTTTATTATTCTGAAAAAATGTTTTTAAAATTTGTGATGGATGTTTATCATGTTTCTATAACTTCTTTATTCATGATCTTGGCGAGGTTAAGGGTGCAAAATGCAGCTCTGGTGGGCCAGCCTGATGGAGAAGTCCAAGCAATCTCATGGGGATTATCCTGGACATGAAATTAGAAACCCAGTTGTCCTTAGGGAGAGCAAATAGGGAAGTTTGGCAACAATCTCAACTTTGCTCCCCCCATAATCCCTAGGCAATAGTGTGGGTGGGGAGGGAGAGGGAAGCATCAGAGGAGAGTGTGGTTTTTCTAGTGGTAGTTAATAAGATTCAAAGCCTTCATATGCATGAAGAAAAATGTCAGAAATTGCTCTTGGTTCATTCAGAGCTTGTGAGGTGGCATTAAGCTCATGTGACTACCTGAATAACAAACCCATGAGAATTTCAAGATGACTAAAACCCAGTTTATTCATTCAACAAACATTTGTCAAGTGCCTAGCATACATTTACGTGGAGTTATAGAGATGAATAGCAAATCATTCTTCAAATTGCTTCCAATCTAGTGGTAAACACTTAACCAATTGAGTGGTAAGGTAATAATAAAATAATAGTATCTTATTATTAAAATAATATTATTAAAATAAAAATCCCACAAGGCAGGCTGAAATTAGCACTGTGTTAGAAATACACATGAACTGCCACTGTAAGAAAATAAATTATACAATTCCGATGCCTGGTACATAAAAACCACTTTCTAATAATGGAAAGAATGAGTGATATCAGGGAAAGTGATATCTTGAAGGGAATGTTACATTTAAACTGATTGTTGAGGAAGAAAAGGATTTTGTCAGGAACTGACTTGTTTGTGCAAAGACCCAGGTATATGAAAGCGCGTGAATTCGGTGCGGTTATTCTGGGAGCACACAGAGAAGTTGTAGGAGAAGGACATACCGTGAAGGATCCTTAATACCATGTAAGGAGTTTGAACTTTATTCTCTAGATAATGCAAAGCTGAGGGTCTCGAAACAGGTAAATTACATGATTGAACGTGGGTTTTAGGATGGTAATCTGAGGGCATTTCAGAAAAATAGAAAAGATGAAACTGGCAGTATTCAACCATTATACTTTGTATGCACCTTTGTTATTAATAAGAGTCTCACTTGAGGCAGTCTGGTTTGGACTTTCATCCCCATTTTACCTAGAAGACACCTGGAGAGGCAGTAAGGTTTGCCCAGGGTTTGCGATGCAGAGATCTCCACAAAACATGGCCTCTTAGTTCTTGTACTGAAGCTGCCAGTAATTTTTCCTTTCCTTGGCCAGAAAGAGACTGTGCAGTTCCAGGATATCTTCATGATTGTGTCTGCCTATGAGTAATTGGCTCTTGATTCAAAAATATTAACACTAAAGAGATTCAGAATCATAGGGCATTATGTTTTTGATCAAAGGAACAATGTTACTATTATTATTATTGTGGAAAAATTGTTACCATGAATTGTCAAACTCATTCTAGACTTTTATGCCCTTCAACATCACCAAATATGTATGCGATTCTCCTCTCCTTAGTTACCGGCCATTTGGACATCTCTGCAGCTTGTATTTACTTGTTAATAAAATGCCTTTTAATAAGAACTATTAATTAATTTAGTGATTAGTTTAATATACTCTTTAAATAACAAAGATATAGTTAGTATATTGCTTCTAACACTCCTATAAACCCTTCTTTCTACATAGTAGATGAAGAGTATTTGAAAATGGCTGAAACATGTATTTAGAGAGCAAAGCTATTTGATCATTAGTAAAGACATGTCAGAGAAACAAGAGACTATTAATAAGAATTTCAATTGGAAGGACTGTAGAGGTATAGCTTTATTTCAGTTGAGTTGTTTTATGTGAATAAAAACCACATTTTTAAGTTTCAAAAATAGAATAAATAACTTTGTCTTAGAATAAAATTTTAAATGATTCACATTAGGTATTCATTGGAGCCACAGATTTTTTAAAAAAGTTTCCTAAATCACTGAAACCTGTTATAGGAGCAGGACTTTTCTACGAAGATGCAAATTAATCAGTTAGTTGTTATTGGGTTTCACTAGCATTGAACCATTATGTTAGAAACTGAAGCCATGACAAGATACAGTCTTTAAAATGAGCCTAAAAAAAAAGAGGCTCAGACTCACGCGACAAGAAAATACATGTGGGGATTTCCTTGTGGCTACTTGGGTGGGATAGGAATGTCAGCAGTGATGGCATTGAATCATACTTGTCTGAGATATGTGGTCCTTATAAGCAAGGGCTTAGAAATTTTGTTATTTCCCTTTGTAAATCTAAGGTTGATCATTTGCAATTATGGGTGCTTCTTTTTTCTCTGCCATACTTAAACTTTGGAAGCATTAACTGTATACCCTTAGGCAGCTTTGAATGAATTTTATAATGTTATTCACAAGTTGGCTTCTTCAAAGAGTCGCTTCCTCAGTCCTCTTCACCTTCCCACATCTCCCAATCTTAATCCAATGTTGTCTCAGTTTGTTTGGTTTGGGCAAATATGTAGGTCTAATTGATTCCTGAGTGAAAATCAACTCTAAAACAGGGGGCATGGGTGACTGGTTAGATTTTTGAGAGCTGGCTGACTAATAGACTGAAGATATGCAATTTTATCCCATCCAAGTGGACACATTCCACCCAGGACCAGTGAAGTACTCTCATGTCTGGCAGGAGGCTTGCGAAGGAAGAGGTATGCTCACCTCCGTGACTCGGAGGTGAATAATGATTTGATTAAACAATTTTCTGCTAAAAAGTTACCTGGGAACAGCTTTTTGGCATTTTTTTTCTCCTCAAGTCAGAATAATTAAAATGACAAAGGAGTTGGAAATAATAAGGTTTTCTATATGATACATATACTGACCTAATAAACTATAAATGCCATTAAAATTATATATTTCAGGTTCAGTTTTGGAGCTAAAAAAAGGATTAATGATGGACTCAGGTCTTTGTCCCTCATTGTCAAATCTCTCATAGCTACCCGTTTATCATCTGATATCACTGGTTGGGTACCAGTTAGGAAAGGGGACTTTTGGAGACCAACTGAGCTCTACCTTATGGCTTCCATTTTGTTCTCTTTATTTCCTCATGGGCAATATCCAGAGCAAAACACACAGTATACCTCCAAGATAGTATCACTACTGTAGCCTAAAGCTGGGTAGATGGTAGTCACTCAGCAAGCATTTGTGGATTCGGTGTTCTGACAAGCTCTCAGGCTAGGCCAAAACCTCACCCTCCCCTGGCTCCTCTCCATTCCAGGAACTGGCTTTTGGAGCAGTGGTTCAGGCTTGGTGTGCTTCAGAATCACAGGGGCAACTTGGCAACAATTCAGAGTCCAGGCCCTGTCCTACCCCAGCAAGCCCTGGCTCTGTACTTTTTATTAGCTCTTCTAAGTGATTCCGAGACATAGAGTTTGATAACCATTGTTTTAGAGGCTTTAATAGGGATAGTCACCCGTTCTACTCTTTATTTTGGATCAAGGTTTTTTAGACGGGGATGAGTATTTAAGAATCAAATGTACATATCAACATTAAGAAGGTAGCATGAGCTTCCTCCTTGAATTTATGGATTAAATCCAAAAGGTGTTTTGATGGAAAACTATTTCGGGGATTGTTTGTTAAGTTCTGTATGATAAACAAGCTTTTCAATTTAAGTAAATTAAGAAAGTCACTTTTCTAAAGACTTCTTAGAAATTTTAATGATTATTCTCATTGTGAATTCCCAAGAGAAGTTATAATATGAAATATTATTTGGGCATGGGAGTATTTTATACATAGAGCATATTATTAGTTTTATGATGTTACATAGTTCCTCCTTTAGGAAATTCTACTTCAAAGATTTCTTAAAGCTATATTAGAATCTGATTCATGTTATATTTGTTCAATATTAGAAGGGCCAACATGAGGACTGTGGCCTTTTTCCATTGGTTAAGTCATGTGAAAATCAGCATTTTTTTTTTTCCCTACAGTAATCTGCTGATTCAATTGTGGTATATGCAAGCCACAGTTTGCTTCAACTTTTTAGTATGTATTTTTTGATATTTTTAAACATTTTAGGATGGTTCTTTGGTTTATGGAGCCCTAGAGGAGCTGCTGTTTTTTTCTACTTGATTTACCCAGGTCATTGCTACTCTATATGTGCTTAAGTAGCCATGAATGAAATTTTAAATATGCACAAAGAGCTTAGATGCATTTGTAACCCTTTGTTCTTTTGGGTTTTCTCTGAAATAAGATGACTTTATAGGAAGAAATCAAATCAACAAAAGCAAAGCACTGAGCAAGGCAAAACCCCAAATGAAAATTATTGATATTGATGTATTCTATTCATAACAAACTTTTACAGATTGATGAACAGTGTTATTTCTTGTAACAGTTTCTAAACAGGGCCCTATGACTAATTCAGGAACCATAGTCCCAGGCTATTCCACCAAGTTATCAAATCCATCAATATCCTCCAGCCCTGCTCATTCTGTCCCTTTGAACCTCCCCCCACACCCACCCCATGTCTTCAAACCCTCCAAGAGTTGCTCAGAAACCAATCCAGGAGGTCAGAGACTGCAGCATCGGCTGTCAGACTCACTTCAAGATTGAACCTGAGCTCAATACTCAGACCACACAAATATCCCTACCTCCCCTTTCCGGAGGCAAGGATCAAGAATTTTCACACTTAATTGCACCAGGCAGAGGATAAACTCAAATTCACACGGACCAATCAACCTATTTAAGGAGAGCAAGGAGGCCTTTATATGAGATGAGGGGGCAGTGACTATGAGAATCGGGCTGAAAGATCCAGAGTCCAGTTTATTTGGTGAGAACACAGTGACTGCCTGCTAAGGAGCTTAAGGCACTGGGTAGGGATTAATCCTGCAAACAGCCTTGGGAGGTAGATAAATCTGTGTTAATTAAAACTGCAAAATGTTCTCTACCTGCCTAGTTTCAGTCTTGAGAAAAAAAATATCTCCCAGAAAGGCATGGGAAGAAGGAAGGAAATGATAATGGCTATGAGGTTGGCTCATTTGTTCTCCTCACTTGCCATTTAGTGGGAAAAGAGAAGGGGCCAGTTCTCAGTGGGACTGAGCTGAGAGCAGTGGGACTCAGACTTATAGCCAGTTCTCCCATATCCTTGTTACTTAGCTCTGAGCAGAAGTGGGACAGGGAAATACAGGGGTGAGCCCTGACATAGGGCATCCTGCCTGATCAGAACCCTGCACATGTACTGACAGTTTAATGACCATGTTAGTCCTATATGGCAGACTCTGTTACTACCCCACCTCCCCCCCACCCCTCCCACCCCCACCTCGTAGAAAGAGAAAACTGAGGCCTGCAGAGGTGAAGTGACACAGTTAGGCGAGCATGAATTTCAAACCCATTTGCTGTCTCTAGAATCCATAAGCTTTGTTGCTGGACTCTGTTGCCTCTTAGAAATACAAAGTACAGTAAGACTAGGGAAATGAAAGAAAGATAAAGCAAAATTCTCCCATGCATTCTAATGTTGATTCTGTAACATCTTAAAGCCTGGCTGTCCTTACTTCTTGGTAAGGCCTGCACATTGCTGTCGTTAGCTGTTCTGCATGTTTTTCTCCCCACTTGGACACTTCTCACCTGCATTACCTGCCCTCGGAGGCCCTTCCTTCCTCAGAAAACATTCCCGGACACTGCAATGAGCTGGACCGCCCGTGGCCCTTCAGTAACCCTTGCCTTTCCTGTTACTTACAGTAAAGGCTGTACCACATGGTCTTTCACGGCCTCTCAGTGTCTCTAGTTCAAAGTTCATTAGTTAGTAGGTGCTCAGGAAATTGGTGCTACCTAATTGCTAGGGAACTGGAATTAGATGTGGGAAAAGCCAGGAAATGGATTAAATCGCTGAAGTCATCAGCACTGCCAGTTGCTTCTATGGAAGAAACACACCCTGGAGGCTGTCATTCTGCAGTTCACCTCCTGCCCTCTTCCATCATTTTTCTCAGTTTAAGCCATGGTTTGCATTTTTTGGCTGCCTAATAAACATGTTCCTTACCCTTTATTTTCTTCTCTCTTTCTTCCTCTCGCTCTCTCTTTGTGTATGTGTGTGTGGTGGGGTTGGGGGGAGGGTGGTTCATCTACTTCTACATCTTAAACCACCTTCCACCCATTGCTTGCTCTTCATTTTTGCTAATGAATAAAGTTCTGCCTGTTACTAGAAATTTTGGAGGCACAATGCCTCTTAAATCTCTGCCCTTTCTATTCTGTCAAGGGTCTAACCCACCCCTCCATGTCCCCTGCACAGCTGGCTAACACCTCTTCCTTCCTCTAACCCAGGGGCTGGAACTACAGCCAGCAGCCCAAATCTGGCCCAGGCCTACTTTTGTAAGTAACATTTGATTGGAACACAGCCACACCTATTAGTTTATGTATTTGTCTAGGGCTGCAGAGTTGAGTAGTTGCAAAAGAAAACCTACAGTCTGCAAAGGCTAAGATACTATCTGGCCCTTTACAGAAAAGGTTCGCAGGCTCCTGCTCTAACATTATCTGGGAACTGTCCTCCACATGCAACTAGAGACAGCTGTGCTTATTTCTCTCCTGAACAATTCCTGTGGCTTTCTCTTACCTGAAAAATAAAAGGCAAATGTCCCCGCCTAGCACTGAGGTCTTCACAGTTTGGTGAACAACAACCTTCATTACCTCAGCACCCTTGTTGGCAACCCAATCTCGAGTCACCTTGCTGCTCATCACTTCAGAATAGATCTTGATATTCCTCTCTTCTTTGCTGTGCCCAAATCTCCAAGACTCGGCTCAAATGCCACCTTCTCTGTCATCTCTAAACTTGGAAATACAGTTCTTGACATTCTCCTTTTGGGATCCCCATCAGCTTTTTTATGACACTTCCTGTGATTGTCTATATGGTGTAGATAATTCTACAATAGCATCTTCACTGGTCTCTCTCATCTATTGCTTCCTTGGAATCTGTTTTCCACAGAGCAGATATGTTAATATTTTTAAAACATTATTCAAATGGCTTCACCTTCCTCCTAATTGTTCTTAGAATAAAATCAAAGCTTTCTTGGGCTTTGGGGTCTGTGATCTGAGCTCTGCTTAGCCTCTTCGCCTTTTGCTGGTCACTATTTGTCTCTATTCTGGCCACACTTTCTTTCTGCTCCCAAGCATGCCAACGCTGTTTCCATCTCAGGACTTCTGCACTTGCAAAAAGTATTAAAAAATCCTTCAAAGGTAAAGATTTAAAAACAAACAAACAAACAAAACTCGTTTTCTACTGTATTTCAAGTGCCTAAAACCATGCCTGGCACATTGTTGATAAATGAATACCTGTTGAATGAATGATTAAGTGGATGAGTCTTCCTGGTTTCCCAATCTGGGAATGGTTGGTGAATAAATACATTTCACAAATCATTCATTTAGTGGCTAGCAGGCAAGGCTAGCTGCCTTTTATTTCAAAGGCACAATTGTATTTCTATCAACACATCTGCAAACCCCAGGCAGGCTGAGGCTGAGTTGGTGGAAAGAAGTGAATTATATCATTCTCAGGAAGAGAAGCTGTGGTGACTGTTGGAAAGGTGGTGGCCAGGTGAGAAGTGACATGGAACCTCGTGTGAGAAAATAAGTTTGAAGTCAGAAGTGGAAATCAAGAATGCGACAGGATGCATATGCAGAACAGGTATGAGAAAGGGGCTCAGAATGTGTGTGTGAAGGGGCTGGAGTCTGCTTTCCCATTGGTGCTGCGGGCCTGGGGGCCTGACTTGCAGGAAAGGAACCCTGCAGGTGAGCCAAGCATGCCTCAGTGACCCCTTCAGAACGAGAGCCTCCTGTTCCCATCCAGCTACAGCCTTGAGAGCGTGTGCAGAGCTCCATACATTGTTGCCAAATGGTCTGACTGCTGCTGTTAGGGGTGTGTCTGTCAGGAAGGATTCACTTGTAAAGAACTTTCTCCACCGCTTTCTGGGAATGAGACCTTATCTCAAATCAAGAGTGAAAGTGCCACACATCTTGAGGGACAGGTGCCCATGACGCCTCCCTTAAGGAGATTTATAATGAAACTTCATTTTCCACCAATTTACAGACAACTCCTGGTTCCTTGCTTGTAATGCGGTCAGCTCTGCTTCAGTGGGCACGTGAGTGTCTCTCAAAGGCGCCCCTACGGCTTATTGTTCAGGGCCTGGCCTTGGAACAAAAAGGGTTTTGTCTGCTTGCTGCAGTGCGTGCCAGGACCAAAGTGTTTCTCTCTTTCCCTAGAGGCCAACTTTTCTTTCTTTCTCTCCCTGCCTCCCTCCCTTTCTCTTTCCTTCTCTCTCCTTCTCTCTCTCGTTTTGAGCTTTGATCTTGAGAAACTAAAAGAAAAATCTTCAATCAGGCAAATGCTCATGGAATCAAATCTATTTCATTGGAAGAGTCAAGCTACTGGGATACATACATGAGAACAACTGATTTCCTGAACTGATTTAAGTTTCTATAAGGTCTGTTATTAAATTATGGCAAAAAACACACTCTTTTTCAGGCTGGGCTTTTGTGTGCTTGCTCAGTGCTATCTTTTGTGATGAGTTTATTCTCATGAAAACCATATTTCTGCATGCATCCTCAAATGGGTCCCCAAAGAAATCCACACCTCTTTGTAGGTGTGAATAAGCAGAGGGCCATTGTTTAGACCGGATGGAAGCAAACCTGGTGAAGTTGAACTTCAGCCAGCCAGTGGGTTTGACGGAGGGCAGCTTCTACCCCAGCTCCTCAGAAGTCTTTTGGCATTCCCTCACCTCACCACGGTGCTCATGACTGATTGGCTTTAAAACTGTTGCTAGGCCTGGGTAAGCAGATTGGATTCTTCCCAAAAGGCACTGGGAAAGCCCCTCTCCCGCCCACATTTCTGATTTCATGCCCTTTGAGGCAGTGAACAGGGATTCCAGGCAGACACGTGTGGAGCTGCTCTTGACTTCCCGTGCCTCACCCAGAGTCCCAGACGTGGGTGCAAGAGGAGCCTCTCTGTGCTTCCCAGCACTCCACGTTCCCATGGCCACCGCGGCCTGCCCTTCCCCTCGCTCCTCTTAGCCTCTTCTCATTTTCAGTCAACACAGTCAAGGCTAGACCTGCCCGGAGGTCAGTGAAGTGTGTCTTATATTCATTATCCAGTTATTCAGTATGCCTGGCACTTAGGCAGGGCTCTGCTGTTCAATACTTCTCTTCTGTCAAAAATCAGTTGGCACCATGTGGCTGTTGAGCTGAGTTCCCAGATTCTCCACCTAGACATTCCAGTTGGGCATTTAGCTCCCCTGCACTCTCCCATTCATTGCTTTTGTGCGGCAAACACCTGGCAGGAGAGCATGAGAGCCCTCCTGCTCCTCCCTGCAGCAGCAGGCGTTGGTATCTGATCCCCATGCTCTTTCCTGCTGGGGCCTGTGAGGACCTCCAGTTCTTCTTACACAGCCTCTCACCCATGCCACCTTCAATAGCTCCTAGTTGGCACTTGTGATGCAACATCCGCCATCTGTTGTGGCTTGAATTGTGTCTCCCAAAAAGAGATGCTGAAGTCCTAACCTGAGGTTAGGTACCTATGAATGTGACTTTATTTGGAGATAGGATCTTTGCACATTTTGTCAAGTTAAGATGAGGTCAAAATGAATTAGTGTGACCCTAAGACCAATGATGGGTATCCTTATACAGAGGGGAATCTGAAGACACAATGACCCACAGAAAGAAATGGGCCAAAAAGGGTAGCAGTTGGAGTGACACAGCTGCATAAGCCAAGGCTTGCCAGCAATCCACGGAAGCTGGGACAGAGCAAGGAAGGATACTTCTTGGGAGATTTCAGAGGAGCATGGCCCTGCTGACACCTTGATTTTGGGCTTTTAGCTTCTGAAACAGTGAGAGAAAAATATTTCTGATTTCAGTCACCTATTTGTTGCAGTAGCTCTAGGAAACTGTCTCTGCTTTCTGCATTTCCACTCTAGTTAGACTCCTGTGGTCCGGGTACAATGTGCAGGCCACCTATTTTAGGAGTCCCTGCCTCATCCACTTTGGCATTCTGAGGTAGGCCAAAATTCTCCTCATCTGTTTTGGAGATTCCAGGGAAAAGAGACCCACACAGCTTATGCAGTTTAAAGCAACTGGGTCCTTGTTGCTGGGGAGGAAGCTCTTCCACTGGATTTATTTCCTGTCCGTCACTGGACTGTTGGAGTTGCAAGAGCCCCAGGGCTAAGGTCAGGCTTGAGTCTCGGAGAAAGGGCCACTAGGGCTGCTTTGAATTTAGACCTTTAATTATAGGAGAAGAAAAGGAACAGTCTCAGAAATGTGTGGTCCTGCCCAGTTCATCAATTTAGGGCACTGTACAGGAATTTGGAAATAAGGCATAAACTTGCCAGAAAGAGGATTAAGTTTTCTGGGTCATCTTCAGAGCATGGTTGCCCCATGAACCTGCAGCGTGTTAAATGTTATGTGGCTGATTAAAGATGAGGAATTTCTGGCATAGAAATAATAAATAGTGCTCATGTAGCACTATGTGCCAGGCACTATTCAATGTGCTTTGCAAATATAACTCATGTAATCCTCAAAACATCTTGATTAGCTTAGGTACTCTTGTTATCCCCTTTATAGAGCTGAGGAAACTGTGCACAGAGAGGTTCAATAACTTGCCTGAGGTTACCCAGCATTATAAATAATAGACATTTACAAAGTCTCACTCCTGAGTGTGTATTCTTAGCTATAACACTACTTAAAGGCCTTATTTCTCCCAGTTTATCCAGATGGATATTCATGTTCCTGCTATTTTTTATGTCATTGGACCCAGACCTTGCCTACTGACATTCTATGGCAACTCCAGAGATGAGAGCATTGCTGAATGGAAAATGTAGTGGGCACAGGCTGGGATGAAGGATGGAGTTTCACTCTCAGAAAGAGTCTCATGGCCTGTCCAGTTGGCCGTGCTTGGAGCGAAAGGACTGATATCACCTGTTCATAATAAAGCAGCATAGTGAGGAGGGGGTGAGGTAGGCGAAGTCAGAGATCTTGGCAAGGACTGCATCAGTCCCTTTTTTATGCCTGGAGTTCTTAAATTTGAGCATCCATTGGAATCATCTGGAGAGCTTATTAAACCACAGATTGCTAGATCTACTGCCAGAGTTTCTAATTCGGTGGGTCTGGGAATTGGGCCCAAGAACCTGCATTTTCTGAAGTTTTCCAGTGATGCTAATGAAGTTAGTCTGAGTACTACACTCTGAGAACCATTATTTTAAGCTAATTCTCACTCTGCTGCAGTGGAAGCTGTGGTCATCTCCTTAGATAATGGCAGAGACAATACACTAAGATCTTTGATATGGTTTTCCCCAAATATATTATTGGCAACTTGTTTTGGGGAGCAAATTTGTCAAGCAGCAATTTTCACGAAGATGGGTGAACTTAAAAAGCTTTACAGTGTTATTCTGCAAAGGTCGTTTATCAGCAGGCCTCCTTCTCTCCTGCAGCAGAACAAGAGGAAATCAGTTTATGTTTTGCATGAAGGATGTAATTGTAGCCTCCTGCAGAGAAGGAGGAATTCTCACTGGTCTGAAATGATTTAGGTCTAATTCTCTCTTGAGGCAGAGAGCTTTGCAAGATTCCTCCTTCATGCCTCTCCCTCCCTAAAGTTGATGATGATGTTAGCCATGTGTTTGTTTATTTTTCATAATAGTTCCAGATAGTGCCAGGGCCTGACTCATTTCTACCTACATGTCCCAGAAGGTAGAGATGATCCAAAATGACTCCATGTCTAAAGGAGAACTTTCTGTTCCCATACTGTCCCTGAGCACAATTCTCCTGGTTTCTCTCAGTGCATAACAACATCGTGTTGACCCATTCATGCTGAAAAACTGAGGGTCATTCTTGACCATATCCCCCACATCGAATTATCAGTTTCTCCAGCTTAACTCTCCTTTCCTTTTCCAACTCAAGGCTTCGTTTCATGTCTCTGTCACATCTTACCGTGATGCAGGTGTTTCCTAAATGGTACCTCTGCATTCAGCACTGTATCTATGAATTTGTTTCTGTTTTTGTTTGTTTGTTTGTTTGTTTGTTTAGATTCCACATATAAGTGAAATGACATGGTATTTGTCTTTCTCTGTACGACTTGTTTCAGTTAGCATAATACCCTCCAGGTCCATCCATGTTGTCGCAAATGGAAAGATAATTCTTTCCTATGGCTGAATAATATTTCATTGTATATACGTACCACCTCTTTTTTATCCATTTGTCTGTCAGTGGACATTAGGTTGCCTTCATAGCTTGGCTATTGCAAATAACACTGCAGTGAACATAAGGGTGCATATATATTTTCGAATTAGTGTTTTGGATTTCTTCAGATAAATAGCCAGAAGTAGAATTGCTGGGTCACACAGTACTTATTTTTACAAAGTTAATAATAATACAGTAGAAACAGTGGAATTTCCTATAAGTAAGGTGGTCACAGAAGTTAGTATTTTTGGTTGAAAAAATAGAAACCAGCTTAAGGAATTGTTGGTCATATAATAGTTCTATTTTTAATTTTTTTGAGAAATTTTTATAATGTTTTTCAAAGTGGCTATACACCAATTTACAATCCCACCAACAGTGCATGCGAGTTCCCTTTTCTTCATATCCTCGTCAACACTTGTTTGTTGATGTTTGATAATAGACATTCTGACAGGTGTGAGGTGATATCTCATTGTGGTTTTGATTTGCATTTCTCTGTTGATTAGTAATGTTGAGCATCTTTTTATATGTCTGTTGGCCATCTGTATGTCCTTTTTGTAGAAATGTCTGTTTAGGTCCTCTGCCCACGTTTTAATTGAATTTTTTGCTTTTTTGGTGTTAAGTTGTATGAGTTCTTTATATATTTTTGGATATTGACTCCTTATTGGATGTATCATTGGCAAATATTTTATCACATTAGTAGGATCTCTTTTCATCTTTTTGATGGTTTCCTTTGTTGTGCAAAACCTTTTTTAGTTTGATGTAGTCCCACTTGTTTATTTTTCCTTTTGTTTCCATTGCCTGGGGAGATATATCCCAAAAGTAATATTGCTAAGAGTGATGTCAAAGAGTTTACCTATGTCTTCTTCTAGGAATTTTATGGTTTCGGGTCTTACAATTAAGTCTGTAATCCATTTTGGGTTTGTTTTTGTATATGGTGTAAAATGTGGTTTCTCCATTTCTAAGTGATAGCCCTGCTGTGTACAGTAATCTTAATTGTAGATCTTTGCCTTTCATCTCTGCATATTTTGTGACATTCCCTTCTGGCCTGCAAGGTTTCTGTTGAAAAATCAGCTGATAGTCTTATCGAAGCTCCCTTGTACGTGATTACCTGTTTTTTTTTTTCTTGTTACTTTTAAGATTCTCTCTTTATTTTTAACTTTTGATATTTTAATTAGGATGTGTCTTGATGGGGGAGTCTTTGAGTTTATCTTGTTTGGGACTCTACTTCCAGGTTTATATGTCTATTTCCTCCTCTAGGTTAGAGAAGTTTTCAGCTATTATTTCTTTAAATAGGTTTTTATTTCTCTTCTGTCTCTCTTCTTCTGGGACCCTTATTATGTGAATGTTTGTATGCTTGATGTTGTGCCAGAGGTCACTTAAACTATCCGCTATTCTGTTCCAATTAGCTACACTCTGTTACCTTGTCTTCTGGATTGCTGATTTGATTCTCTGCTTTATCTAATCTGTTATTGATTCCCTCTAGTGAATTTTTTTCATTGTATTCTTATTGTAGTCTTACATTCTGATTGGTTCTTTTTTATGTCTTCTATCTCCATTTTTATGTTTTCTATTTATTTGTTGAAGTTCTCACTAAATTCATCCATTTTTCTCCCACTTTCATTGTGTATTCTTAAAACTAGTGGCTTGAACTCTCTATCTAGTAGACTGCTTGTCTCCATTTCACTTAGTTATTTTTCTGGAGTTTTGTCTTTGTTCTTTCAATTTGTCCTGTTTATTTCAAATGTTTCCTCATTTTGGCTGACTCACCGTGTTTATTTCTATATATTAGGTAGGCATATGTCTTCTAGTGTTGACAGAGTGGTCTTACGTAAAAGGTGTTCTATGGGGTCCAGTGGTGCAGTCTCCTTGGTCACCCTACCTAAGTGTTCCAGGGATGTCCACTGTGTGGGCTGTGTGTGACCTTTCAGTTGTCTGTGGTCTTTGGTGCTGGCATGTTGGTGGATGGGGTTAATCCTCAGGCTGAGTGTCTGTGAGGGCTGGCTGCTTTAGTGGATGAGCTGTTGTGCAGGAGTTGACCTTCATATGTACTTGGTTGGGTGTGATTCTGGTGTGATCTGAAGCTGGTCACTTGGTGTGTTGTTTTGGGGGCCTCTTGGAAGGAGCTCTGGTACAGGCTAAGATCAGCTGCTCCTTGTGTCAGGCTTGGGACCACTTGGTAGAAGCTACAAAGTGATCTGCTGTTGGTTGCTATTCGTGCTGAGCCCTGAGGTACTTGGGAGAGATTACGCTGCAAACCAAGGCTGGCTGCCACTAGTACCAGGCTTTAGAGCCTTTGGTAAACACAATAATGGGAGCTGAGGCCAGTGGCCACTTGTGTCCAGCTTGTGGCTGCTTAGTTGAAGCTATGTTCCAGGCTAAGACGGGCTGCCACTTATGCTGGGTGTGGGGCCACCTGATGGGAGTTGCAGTACAAGTTGAGTGTGATTTCTGCTTGTGCTGGTTTTGGGGCCACTTAGCAAAAGTTACAAGGTACACTGAGGCTAGTTGCTCCTTGTTTTGAGTTTGTGAACCTTTGAGAAGTTTTGGGAAAGTACCCAATGTGAGCCAAGGCAGGCTACTCCTGTGTGGAGGAGCTCCTGGAAGAGGCTTGGTCTGGCTGAGCAAGCTGAGTGGGGTGATATCTCAGGAAACCACTAGAGCAGGGTGAACAGTATTAGCCAGGTTAATGGAGAGCACAGATTTGGTACCTATTTGCACTAGGCTGGCAATTTGGGAAGTGAGTTCCACAAAGGAACAATGATACCTTCCAGTGCTTACATCCCCAGAGAGAGTTGCTTTAACCTCTGCCCCTCCAGACCTTTCCTGGAAGTTAGTCAATTTTGTTTCTCTCTGTATGTCCCTGGTGCTTTTCAAGCTGTCTTTGTTGGATTAACTAGAGCAAATATGTTTGTGAGTGACCGAGTTTATGCGCCAGCCCTTTAAGAGCCATATCTCCCATGTTCCACAGCTCCATGTCTTTCTCAGACACAATCTCTGCTGGTTTTTACAGTAGGGAGTTATGGGGACTTTTCTTCTCAGCATTGGGGGGCCTGGTGTGGGGCTGTGACCCCTCACTCCTTAGGGAGGACCTCTGCAGCCAAGATATCTCTCCCATTTCCTAATTGCCACATTGTGGGTGTAGGGCCTGTCTGTTCCACATCTTTGCCCCTCCTACCAGTCTCAACATGGCTTCTTTATATCCTTAGTTATAAGACTTCTGTTCAACTAGTCTTCAGATGGTTCTCAGTGATGGTTGTTCTATATATAATTTAGCTGTAATTCTGGTGTGGTTGTGGGAGGTGAGTTGAGAGTTTATCTATTCCACCATCTTGGCCAGAAGTCTGTTTGGTTTGTACATTTTAAATGGTTTGAAAAAGGATAATATTTTATGATATATGAAAATTATATGCCACTCATATTTCAGTGTCCATACGTAAAGTTTTACAGGAACACAGTCACATTTGTTTGTTTTCAGAGTGGCTGTGGCTGCTTTTATTGCTACTGACACAGAACCATGTGGTTGCAACAGAGACTGTGTGGCTCACAAAGCCTAAAATATTTACTACCTGGCCCTTTACAGAAAAGGTTTGGTGTGTGACCACTCCCGTGCCGGAAATCCTCTGTGGCACTTCAGAAACCTCTGGGTAAAACTCAAGCTCCTTAACATGGCCCACCAAAGCCTCTGTGATCTATCCTTTGCCGACATCCTCAACCTCACCACCCCGTTTGGTTCCTGCGTTGCCAACATAAATGTCATCAAGGACCAGGCTGACAATGTTAGAAATAAACAAGCAGCAAATAAGGCTAAGATAATGGAGTCATGCTGAAGCCCATGGTGAAGTGGAGCATTCATGCCCCACTAAAAACATTCACTAAAATTAAACAAAAGGAGACAGTGTCAACCAGGGCATTGGTCTGCACCATGATGCTCCTTGTCTCTTTGCTTTTGATCTTGCTCTCCCCTAGCTAGGAGTGACCTTCTTTCCAGCTTCATCTGCTTGACTCCTCCTCTTCCCCCAAGAGTCATCTCATGGTCATCTTGCATAGAAAGTTGTATTTGATGTCTCACACATGTCTGTGGTATGTCTATCACAGCATAAATTCCATTGTTTTGCATATATTTGTTTACTCGTTGCTTCCCACCATGAGACCATTGGCACCGTGAGGGAAGGGTATTGTCTCATTCAACTTTCATACTTGGTGTGTGTTTGTAGAATGAATGAGTGATATATAAATCAGGAAATGAATAAAATTAATGACTCAGCAGTATCCTGTAATCCACACAGAGGAATGAAGTGATGTAACATATCCTCTTCATGTTTTAAAATAATTATTTTTCACCTAATTTAAGCTTTATCAATGTTTCTTTAGAATTGGTCCAATTTGTTCTGGACCAATTTATAACACTCTATGAGAAAAGGCAGTGGGAAGAATTATCTCCTTCTTGTAAATGAGAAAACAGGGGAAGTGGAATGTACTTCGGTAATATCAGGGGAATCCAATAGCTAGAAGTTCATTTCTTTTACACAGTTCAATTTTATCTCACCAAAAATGTATTTAGTACCTACTTGATGTCAGGTACTATATTAGGCTCAAAAGACCCAAAAATGAACAAGTTATGGTCTTAGACTCTAGGAGGTCACAGTTTTACCTAGGAGACAAGCTTGTCCATCATCTGATGGCAGTAGGCCAGAGGACCCTGAGAGGTGATTTGTGATGAGCTTTAGGAAGACTGCATGCGTGAGGTAAAGCAAGAGAGAAGAAAGGACTTCTTGCTTAGGTGGAACGTCTCTCCCCCATCTTCTGATGTCTAGAGTCAGATGTTCCCTGTGATGAAGATGGTAATCCGGTACCTAATCCTGTAGCTGTCCTGCCTGAAAGTACCACCATGGCAATAACAACCTCTCCTGAATTTATCACCCTCAGGAACTTATCAGAGAAGGGCTAGCTCCACATGAAAGGATTGTACTGCAGTCCTAAGGAAAATTTTTGAGGAAGAAGAACATTTTTACTAATTGTGCTTTGGAGAACATTTGAGTGTGAAGAAAGCATACAGCCTGTATGCATCACTACATCTCTCTATAAGGCTCCACATGGGTCTGGTCTCATGGCTAGATTCTTGGAAGAGGATCTGCCTAGTGTTTGTGGATATATTTCATGCATGCACAGGGAAAGGTAGCTTGAGTGCACCTAAGATAGAGCTGAGTGCTGCTCCAGGGGGCTTGCCCTTTGATGTACCCTCTGTGCATCATATGTCATTTAATCTCCATGACATTTCTGGAAGGGAAGTCCTATCATCATCTCTTTCACAGAAGAGGAAACTGAGGCTATGAAAGAAGACATAACTTAGGCAAGATTACAGAGCTGATAAGTGGCAAACTTCCCCACCAGAGCACCCAAATATTTGTCTGTGTACCGGTTTGCCCAGCTTCTGGGCAAAGGAGAATGATAAAAATAATGCAGGGAGCTTTTTTCAAATAAGATTTTAGTATTCACTTTAAAAGGTTGAAATCCATTTTAAGATTTTTGAAATGTGTTTTTTTTTGCCATTAAAATATTATTTTATGTGTGTATGTTCAGTAATGATAATAGAAGATACCATTGGTCTTGACATGTACACTGCTGTTTTTTGAAATTTTTGTCATGAGATTCCAAAGTACAGGATCCTCTCATCTATATTACACAGTCGATTAGGGTACTTTCTTTGTTTCTATTTTGTGAAGATGGCCAGGAGAATTATATTCACATTTGTGTGCATGCAAGTTTAGAGACATATTTAAGCACATGGATCTGTGAAGTTTTGTGCAACATTAAATGTATTTTAAAGAAGCAGTTCTGGTCTCCCTTTGTGGATTCTGCTTCAGCTTTGTTGACAGATAATCTACTTAAAATTATGGTAGTAATGATTGTTTATCTCATAACCATTGTGAACTGTCGAAACTTCCTCAGGAAAGACAATCCAGTGCTCAACTGCCCACAGTTCACAGATGCTGTTGGAACTGTATTTTAATAGGACTGACTCAGCTGCTTTCTGCTTCAAGGATACTGTATATTTTGTGCCCTGGGTCCTGAACTGAGGTTGAGAATGAGGCTTAACTCAAATGAGACCTCATTCAGTCACTGATGAAGCTGGCTATGCTTATAAAAATATAGTTTAAAATCTCTAAATATCTGCATTTTAAACATAATAGAAAAAATGCTTTTCATCAAATCCTGAACACAAATCTTATACTCATGTCAAACGAACAAAAAATTAAACAACATTTTACTTTTATACAGGGTCATTGGAGGCAAAATATATTATGAAGAAAAATCATAGATGTTATTTGTAAAAGTAAACAGATGTTAATCTATATATCCCTGTATTTGTGTCTACATAACATCAGATCAATGATTGAAACTGAAAAATTCAGTGAGCAGTTCGGTCTTCATGACGTCAAATCGTTGTTGGTATTCTAGTGAATAGTTTCCATGAATAGAATGCAGGCAAGTCAAAGGTATACATGAAGTCAAGAAACTCTTTTCTAGTTCCTTGATAGCAATTCAAGAGTTTGATAGGGAAATGGAGACAGAGTCCAAGAGCATGGCCACGAGAAAAAGATTCAGAAAGGAAACAGATGAGTCTGAAGTCATTAAGCCTTATCTGACATTAAGTGTTATAAAAATATAAAAAAAATACCTACATACATAAATAACTTTTATTTTGCCTGAGGTGGACCTGGAGCTCTTATTCTCTGATTAGCTCAGTGTTGTTTGTTAGCAGGAAAACTTGCTGTGCACAATTGCGAGACTTGGATTTGAAATCGTGTAAACGCTCATCAGCAAGAAGCTGTTTAAAGAATTTGGGGTGCATTGGTTCAAGAGAGTTCTATGTAGATAGTACACATTGATATGAAAATTGTACAAGGTATAGTTGTCTAATGGAAACTGTTTGATAATCATAAGTATGTGTAAAATAATCCCATTTATATTTTAAAAATAAACATATTTGTGTGCAAATGATTGACCCTTTCTGGAAGGACATGCAAGACATATTGAGCAATTGATAATTACCCTTAAGAACTGATTCATCCTAAGGTTTGTTTTTTTATTTCTGTTTAGTTTGAAAAAAAATCCCGTAATAGCATGTATTACTTTTATGATAAATAATAGGAAAAAAAATGAAAGACCTAGGCTTGAGCCTCATATCTGAGGCTACTTCTGTGACACTACATTTTTGAGCTTCAGTTTGTTTTTCAAGGTTGATAAGAGGAATGAAAGGTATGATGCTTGTAAAATTTCTCTGCAGCTTTCAAAGTAGGGTCCAGGTGTATTCATCTCTCTCTGCTTTTAGGTATAGCCCAGGAGACCTCCATTTGAGTGTGATGGAACCAGGTGCCACAGTGATAGTTGTCGCTAAAATTTTCTCCAAGTTGTTAACAAAGGGCCAGAATTTTCAGATGATACTTTCCCCTCTTCTCTCTGACAACTGCCTGGACCCCACAGTGATCTCCCCTTCCTTCTTGGAAGCATAGGGTCTGGGTCCCCAATCCAGTGAGGGGTACCTAAATTATTTAGAAAGGGTAGGAGGCAGCAGCAACTCCCCTGACAGCAGACCGGGGCAGCTGTTTTCTGAGACATATGACTTCATGAAACCTGGATTGGCAAACACACTGCCTCATCAGGAAGGGAAACCCAGCAATCCAAATACTTTATGAGGCCCTAACTTAGCTCACATTGTTTATTTGGGCACTTAGTTCAGTGTTGATCACCAGGGTCTAAATAATGATTCATTGTCCCACCTGACACACAGCACTACTTTATCTTCCAAGAGGGGTAGGAAGCTCCTGCCAAGTGAGTCTTGGCTTTATCACAGCTTCTTTGCAGTCTGGACCCAGCACAAGAGTGAGAGATTCAGAGAGAGAGGCGTACTCACACTCATACACATTCACTCACACTCATACATACACACATTCGTTCACACATACACATGCACACATACATACATACTACTTCCTCACACACATACTACACACACTCACATGCACTCACACACATATACTACTCACACATAAAACACACACAGTGCACAATCTCACACTCACATCCCAACTCATGCGCACCTTTCAAATACACACATTCACAACCCACATATGCCACTCAAATACACACATTCACAACACTGACGCACATTCACAGACATACACCACTCATAGTCATACATATGTGCTACTCACACACATTTACACACACTCATATACTCATACAGAAACATGCTACCACGTTCACAACATATATACACACACATGCTCACCATGGTATATCCATTGTGAACAAACGTTCAGAAATATGAGACGACATCAAGAAAACTGCTTATTAAAACAGTAGAACTTTCACTTTAGTGAGTCAGAGGGCTCTGCAAAAGGAATGATTTTTTCCCCTCCTGGGTGTCTACGAGGGGCAACTGTGAACAATATTATCGCCTTAGCTGACGTTATTTAAAGACATATGATAATTCATTAAAAAAGGAATTCACCAATTATTCTTCCTTTAGGGTTGTAATTATCCTTATGCTGGGTTTTGTGGTTTACTGCAGGTGTTAGTATCACTTTTTCATCCCCATCACCCACTCCCAATCACACTGGTTTTTACTGAAAGTGCTGAAAAGAGAATGCTCAGGATAGAGAATTGGGACAACTTCCCTGTTAACCAGGTCCAGCCAAGCTGACACTCTGGAAGAATGTCCTGAAATTGAGAGAGGCAAGGCAGGGCAGAGCTGAGGGAAGGTCAGCCAAGAAGGGTGGCAGGAAAAGGACCTATGATGGGACACCTGTGGGGACCAGCATCAGCCCCAGCCCGCGGATGTTCTTTATTGTCCACAGCCTCCTGACCGAGTTGCTTTCAGGCAGCAGGGAGAGACCTGATAAAATTTTTTTTACTTGCAGGGATAATATCAGTTTGAGTTTATGTATGGTGTCTCCTTTTCCTTCAAGGCCTAGCTAGCATTTTTGCATCTTCTATTCTCTTAGAGGCTTTGACGTCTGGTACCAATAAGGCAGTCAATAGCTATTTATTGAATGAAAGAATGGCAGCCGTCCTGAGGCAGTGGTTCAGATATTTCTGTAAAGTTCTCTATATACATATAAAGGGGCTTTGGCCATCTGGTGGGCATGGAGAAGATTATAATATGCCTGAACATTACCTCACTGTCTGAATATCTTTTGTTCTTTATTTATGTGCACTTCCTTGGTGATCTCATCCAGCCTCATGACTTTAAATAGCACTTATATACTGACAACTCCCAAATCTATATCTCTACCCTGGATCACTCTCCTGAATCTCAGACTTGTACACCCAATGGCCTACTGGACATCTCCAATTAGATGCTTCATAGGCGTCCAATCTTAACATATTCAGAATGATTCCCAATTTCCCCTTGAAATCTGCTTCTCCTCCAGGCTTCCCCACTCAGGAAAGACAACTCCATTTTCCCTGTTCTTTAGGTAAAATCCTTGGATTTATTCTTGTCTTTCTCATTTCTTTCACACTCTGTTCACTTCATCAGTGTGTCCGATCTACATTTAAAGTATTTCCCAAATCTGGGCTCATCCTAGCACCTCCACTGATGCCTTCCTGGCCAGAGCCACCCATCATGTGACTCCCTGGATTACAAAAAAAATATTCTATCTGATATCCTGGTGTCCTTCCTTGCAGTTCATCTTTCTCCAGAAGCCCTAGTGTTTTTTTCAGCATGTAAGTAGGATCACATCAGTCTCTGGTACAAGATAACTAGTGGATGGACATCTTGCTTCAGTCCAAGCCAGAATCCTCACCTTGTCCACAGTGGCTACATGGTCTCCACCCCCACCACCCTACCCCACATTCACTCACTCTTTCCCTCATACCCATCATGCTGGCTTCTCACCATTCTTTCTCAACATCAAGCAGATTAGGGCCTTTGCTCAACTGATCCCTTTGCCTGGAACATTTGTCCCTAAACTATTCTTATAGTTTGCTTCACCACCTTTTTAAGTCTGCTTCAGCACTCCTATGTTAGAGACACATTTTCTGACCAACCTCACCACCTCTGTCCTTGCCATTCCTATTTATCCTCCGTAACACTTATCTCTACTTTTATGCATATTTTTGTTTATGTATTTATTGCCTAACTTCTCCTTTCAGAATGTAAGCTCTATGAGACTAGGAACTTTATGGATTTGTTCCTTTCTTTACCTCTAGTTCCTAGAACAGTTCTTGGCTTGCAGTAGGCTCTCAATAAATTTCTGATGAATGGAGGAAGGGAGGGAGGTAGGAAGGAAGAGGAAAGGGAAAGGGAAGAGGAAAGGGAAGGGGAAGGGGAAGGGAAAGGAAGGGAAGGAAAGGGAAGGGAAGGGAATGAAGAAGGGAATCATGAGTTTCATTAGGCCATATTACAAGCACATCAGACTATGGGACTTTTCATTAGAGCAGTATTTTTTAAAACTCTTTTGATCATAGACATTCTGTAAGTAATACATTTTAGATTATGACACAGTTGACATAAATATAGATATATTTACTACATGACATGCATTCTATTTTATATTCCTTTTAATTATATTTTAACATTTTCTGTTTTGTTTCCATAATAAAATACTTGTCTAGACTCATTAAACTGATTTAACTACCAATGAGTTATGAACTATAGTTTGAAAATATTGTAGTAGAGACACTAGAAAGTCTTGATAAAAAATAAAGATAAAAATTTCAAATGGAATAATAAGTCATGAACACTAGCCTGTAAATTGGTAAAATCAGACTGCTTTCCTTATAAAATTCTGGCATTTCAGTTAGAGTCAGGGAGGAAAAGGCAATTTTCTAGAATGGGTGCTTTGAGAAGAGGGAAGCATGGATTGGACGCTGATGGCTAGGTGTTTTAAAATTAAGATGATGTGAAGGGAGGATATGGGAGAAAGAAATGCCAGGAAACTCTCATCCTCATAGTACAGGAAAGCTGATTAAGACCAAACTCTTTTTCTGCGCTGTCCGCATTTCCAGCTGGTCCAAACCTAGTTGCAAACCCAACTCAGCTCTCCTCTGCCACCCTGAGGCTTTTTCCACCCTTCCCTTCAGGTGGAAACTGTGTGTGCAAATTTAACCATTCTTCTGTCATCCACATCAGTGCCTCTCCCAGGAAGATGTAATTAGTTCTAGATGTTTCCATTCTAATGTTCTCTGCCAAACAGATGACTCAGTATGTTGTCCTCTCAGAAGCAGACTTGAGACATTTCAGTTGGTCACACAAAGATTATTATCTGACACTGAGCCTTTACTATGTGCCAGGCATTGTTCTAAGTAATTGTTCTAAGTAATTTACATCAACTCCATGAGATAGTCTCTACATTTTATAGATCAGAGCACCATAAAGTAAGTTACCCTATGTTACCTAGCTAGTAAATGGTGTACCTGGAATTCAATCTGGCTCCCAAGTTCTTGTTCTTACCCACTCCCTATTCTTGAAAAATGTGATGACTGATATTGTAGTGGGATTGGTGTCAGCCTGTTGCTCCATGAAGAAAAATGAGGATTACTTCAGAGGCATTGATGGTAGCCTGATAGATTAGGGCCAGGACACATCCCTAATATGAGTCTCTTGACCCAATTTTTTTTTTTTCTGAATTCAAGTTTCAATAGAAGTAAGTCAAGGCTAAAAGATCGATTGTCCAATTCAGAAATCATAGGATGCAGATCTCTTTTGTTTGGATCACTAAGTATATAAAAAACTGTAGATCTTAATGCCTTTTGCTGGCCATGTACTTTCCAGTTCATCACAGTCCCCACCATTCTCTATTGTATCTCCACTCTGCTCTTTTCATGTTACTTGCCTAGATCCTGAAGGTAATTTGCATGCACATGTGTGTGATATTACTGTCTTAAAATGGGATCAAGTGCCAATTGACTTTACCCTAGATCTCTTATCATGACGTAGCTATCATCTGCTCATACTACCACTCTGAGGATTAAAAGAAGGCACATCTAAGTGATGTATGAATCGTTTGTTGGAGGAGAACCCATTGGGAACATCAGACTTTGAGGAATAATCTGGTACCTCTTTTCCTGAGGTCGACATAATAATAATGTGATCTAATAATAAGTGAGTGTGACCATTGAGGGAGGAAGTCAAGGCCATGGTAAATCACCCATCTTAAGGGTGAGTGAGGACAAGGATATATGCCCCCAGATCAAATACAGAGGGGTTCAGGAACTGGCCAGGAGTTGGAAGCAGAAGGAAAGGAAGTGATTAGGAATTCAGTGAAGGTATTAGTGTCCTGTCAGACATGTGGCACTTGCATTGGCAGCTTGCTGGACACTTCTGAGACACCTAGAGAATGTTTGGCTTCAATAGGCCATTAACATGTAAGTATTTAATGAGGCCCTACTAAGGGTCTGAATTAATTGTAACCGAATGTACTTTTACTATTAAAAATCTTCATTCTTAATGAACTCCATGCTAAAGATGTTGAGGAAAAAAAATGCCAGATCAGTCCATTATCTCTAATATCTGCTCGCTCTTAATCCTAGGCTCTTATGAGGGCCAACAATGCTTGTTCTCACTTTTTTTTTAATGAGCAGCAACTTGCCAAGATATTATTTATGCCAAAACACATAAACTTGATGCCAGATTAAGAGATGGAAGGAGGTGGAGGAATCTTTTTCTCTAGAAATATTTGAGTATGAAGAAATTAAGAGCAGAGACTTTGTAGTCCAACAGATGGTTTGAATTCTGACTTTGATACTTTCTACCTGTGTGTGCAGAGTAGATACTTAAACCATCTGAGACTGTTTCTGCATTTGTAAAATAAGGCGAAAAGTGCTTATAATAGAGTTACTGTAATCAAAATTATTAAGTGAAATAATATGTAAAATGATTAGCACATGCCTAATACATATTATACATTCAATAATTGTAATTTTTACAATTATTGCTTCTTGAGGCACTTGGAGAAAATCTAGGTGGAGGTGGTCTGACCTATGGCAGAACAATATTTTGTGTGTTCCTTGGAAGAGAGCAGTAAACAAAAGAAACCTGACTTGCCATCCCAATTCAACCATGATGTGTCAAACCACTTAGGCTATCAGAAGCAGTGGACAATTGATGCAGACAAGCATGACCTTGAACTGTATTTATTAAATGATTTTGGACAATCTAGCTTGTGTTTATGGACCTCCATTCCCTCATGTGTAAAATAGGGATAATGTTTTTTCCCCAGGTTTGGTGTAATGAAACCTTGACCATTCCTAATATATCCGTGGTTTCTATTCAGTCATTTCAATGCATATCTCTGTGTTTTTATGTGGACATATGTATTGTGAGTATATTGTATGTTCATTCAGAATTTTTTTAAATGGAAATTTACTGTTTATAGATTTGTATCCTGTTATTGTCACCTAACTTTATCTCATGACTATTATTTAATAACTTGTGCTCAAGGATCTACCTATAAATGGCTACATTATAATCTATCTTATGGAAGAACTACAGTTTGTTTAACCATATATTACAAAATGTAGATTTTTTCCTTTTGAAAAATACTATTATAGACAAATTTCTCATGTATTAATCATTTTTATCATCTCTGGATAATTTCCTTTTGATCAATTCCAATAAGCATAATTACTAAGTCAAATGTTATGCTAAGTTGCTTTCCAGATAGGTGTACCAGTTTGTAACTCCTCTTAGCATTGTATGAAGATGCCTATTTCACTGTGGCCTCATCAACAATGAGTATCATCCCAAATTCTGTTCTGCAAAATGCTTTTCGTTAATGAAAAATTTTTATT
Organism: Eidolon dupreanum; assembly: GCA_028627145.1. Classification (NCBI taxonomy): domain Eukaryota; kingdom Metazoa; phylum Chordata; class Mammalia; order Chiroptera; family Pteropodidae; genus Eidolon; species Eidolon dupreanum. The sequence continues at coordinate 94,823,903 of CM053503.1, read as the reverse complement.
AGCTGACTGGAGACATCTTGAACAAATAACAGTATGTTTATTCCACCCTCCTACCTTGTAGAGGATGAGTGAAGCTTAGAGAAGTGTCTTAGGATTTCAGGTTTCATACCAGGTTTATTGGACCAGGAGACTGGAAATATGCCATTCCCTACAACAAAGGGTGAATCCATCGTTATTTTTATGTTGTCTTAATTGAAAGACCACTGACAACCTAGATTTATATAATCTGTAAAATGGGGACATTTATGTCTGTCCTTTGGAGGGTTTTTGAATAGAATTGAATGATGAGTTGATACATCTGGATGTCTTCAGAGCTGCGTATGTTACAGCAAATAACCAGCTAATTACTAGTATATGAATGGGGGCGGTATGTATAATTGTGTGGGACCAGAGAGTTAGACAGCTGGTAATAACACCTTTTAGGAGAGACTAGTAGTAGCAGCATAAATTAGATCTAGTTGAAGTATGAGTGGATCATGATGGAGAGCATGCATGTGTATCACTCCAGAGAAATCCCCACACTCCTTCAATTAGATCGTATGAGGCCCCAGCTTCACCTAAAATGGTAGTACTCAAACTTTTCATGCATAGGAATCAATTGGGGAGTTTGTTGAATCATTGTTGGTCCCCACCCATAGAGTTTCTGATTCAGTAGGTGAGGTCAGGCCTGAGGATCTACATTTCTAATAAGCCCCCAGGTGACACTGATATTTGGTCCAGGGACCACACTTTAAAAACCACACGTCTATAGTATTCCCTTGCAGCAGGGAATTTAACCACCACCTGCTGTGGATTTGTGTGCTTTATTCAGTGGGAGGCCACTGGTATGTGCATATCAGCAGCATTAAACATCACCAAAAAACAGTCTTTTAATTATTCGTCCAGGATGTGGTGTTGTGTTTTTGAAAAATGTAAATATATTGAGCATATTTCTCCTTGATTGATACTTTCATCTGGTGTACACATGTAGTTGAATGTGTATTGCATGGGCATCAATATTATAAGAAAAGAACATTTTCTAGCTAGTGTTAGAATTGGCATCTGCTTCAAAGCAGTGCTATCAATTTAACAATTACTTATAATAAAAAGTGAAATTTTACTTTTCAGACAAGTGGAGGATCTCATATTTCCAAGGGCATGTCTGTGATAACTCTGGGTTTGAGTGGCCTGGGAGAAATAAGGGGACATTTCAGAATTTCAGAGAGGACCTCAGCCCATAGATTCTAAGCTGTGGTCAGTGAGCAGTCAGTCATGTTTGATTCAGACGTGTTCCAGGAAGATGGCTTCAATCCAAACACATGAGCAGGCCAGAAAGCAGCATTATTTAATCACCTGGAAGCTCAGCCTGCCACTGCAGCTGTTGGAGGAACCTGTCACAGTTGGTTTGCCAAGGACCCAGGGCCAGATGCCTGCCCTGGGAGAATGCATTCCCAAACTGACACCTGGGCCTCGAGATGGCCCAATGAGACCCACGAAGCAGAACAGAGGGGCCTAAGTTACCAGTGTGTTCAGATTGATAGGGCTCCCTCTCCACAGAAAGGATCCTGCACCCCAGGAACTGGATGAGGACAGGGAAGAGGTGCCAACATCCAAATCCAATTAGATAACCATCTCCAACCACGTCTTACAAGCAGGCAGCAGTTTGATGCTATTCACCAGGAACTCAGATGTATCTGAGACATTTCCTTCCCAAGTTTATTTAAACATTTTTTTAAACTCATGTTGAAGAGAGGAAAACAAATGTCCTCATTCAATACGGATTTATTTTAGCAGCAATGGAGGGTTAACTTGTGATGAAGTCATTCCATGTGAAACGGTTCTAAAAAATAATGTAGATGCTAAGTTCTTCTTGACTTAAATAACATAAAAAGGGTGGGCAAGAGGAAGGAAAGAGAAGATTGGAAGCAAAGGAAAAAACAGGTTGTTAGTGAGCTTTTAAATAACTGATTATAATAACTTTTTACTTTGTGTATTATTAAGCTATTAAGTTTGGAGCTATTTATTTCCAAACTATGTGTGTGTGCGTGTGCGTGTGCGTGTACATGTGCGTGTGCGTGTGTGTGTGTGTGTGTGTGTGTGTGTGTGTGTCTGAGAGAGAGAGAGAGACAGAGACAGAGAGAAAGAGAGACTTTATATTAATTATATATTCTGGGTGGGTTATATGTTCAAATACATGGGCCTAAGCCTGAGACATGGTCATAAAAAAAAAGACTAATATTTTTGATAGTGTGATTATGTATTCAAGATGGAAGCATTACATACAAAACCAAAGTACATCCATAATGTTCCCTTACCTCTGAGAGTCTGCCCACTGGATGTTATAAGGAAGTGATCTCTAACCTTTTTTGCACCAGGGACCAGTGCTCCTATGACAATCTAATGCCTGATGATCTGAGGTGGAGCTGAGGCTGTGATGCCAGCGCTGGGAAGTGGCTGCAAATACAGATGAAGCTTCATTTCACTTGTTTGCCACTTACTTCCTGCTGTGTGGCCTGGTTCCTAACAGGCCTGAGACCAGTACTGATTTGTGGCCCCGGGGGTTGGGGACCCCTGTTCTAAGGTACCGAGAGTGATGAAATCTTGTGGGAACAAACCATGCTGATTTGTTCCAAGTGGGTAAGAAGCATCTCTGAGCCGTCAAGAGACAGCCTGCATTAGACACCATGATTTATGCTGCACCATAACTCCATTAAGCTGACTAAGGTAGAGGCAGCAGTCCCCCCGGGTTATTAAAGCTGTTCATTTCTCCTTAGCACCCCATGGTGCACAGGGTTTCCATAGTAAAAGAGAAAATAGCTTTTTTCTCTTCTATATTTCTAGCCTGGGGTTCAATTTCCAAATCCATCTGAATAATACACAGGGCTCAGAGAAACAGAGATACAGGAATTTAGATCCTGCTTGGCCAAAGACTTAGAATATGAATAATTTGCAATGTAGGATTTTTTTAAAAAATTATTTATCTTTTTTCTGTTTTCTCTTGCAGAGAGGCAGGAGGTAGAACGTGGTATAAAAATTCATCTCCAAAAAACAGCAGTGACCTGGGTCATCCCATCTTAGCAGTAACCCATGGGCGAGCAAACAATTCACAAGGGGAAGCCAGGATACTTTGCCTCCTGAGTATTAGGGAAGGAATCCATGGCTTGCTCTGTACTTTTTCATTGATATGTTTGTTGGTAGTGGGCTCACTGGTTTGTCCACAGTTGGATAAAAGGAAAAGAAAACATTTCATCTCTGTCTTTTGTGTTGACATATACAGAAGCCAAATATACTTGAGGTGCTTTTTATCTACTCTATTTGCTGAGGATTAAAGGAATTATGTTTTCATGACAAAACCATAATGGGGAGAGAGAAGCACATATATGAAACAGGGACATTGACAGGAAGGTTTCAAATTGGGTCCGGCTGTATCTCAGTTTGACAGAGAGGATTTCTTTAGGGAAAAAAGGAATATTGTCAAAATATCGATGTAGCTTATTGATAATGGAGGGTGATATTTATTGCTATGGGTGGGATGAGGACATTAATCTTATCATTCGTTTCCCTTCCACTGAGGCAGTTTTATTTCCTATTCCTGTCAAGACCTGTGTGCATTCCTACATTCAAATCCTTTAGTCTAGCCAGGAACACCCACTTTCTGCCTTCATATGTGAACTTAGGCTGGTCAACTGTGAGCTGGCCTCCTGCCCTGTAAAGGAAGGATGTAGGTTTGGCCATACTCTGGCCAGAGAATCAAGATCAAGTGCTGTGCTATGCTGTCTTCATCTCTCATCTGACCTGTCCCTTTGAACCCTGTGTGTCCTCAGATTCCTCATTGCCCAATTTCTCACTTACTGTTTCCCCTCCTCTTTGATCTCATTTTAAATACATCGAGTACATTTACTACATTCACATTAGTTTGGTGGAGACTTTGGAGCCAGCTGCTTAGTTAAAAATTCCAGTTCTGCCAATTCATGAGCCCTGCAATTTTAAGTTAGTAACTCAACCGATTTGTGCTTCGGTTTCCTCACTGTAAAACAAAAATCATGGAAGGACCTAACTTAAGCAATTGTGATGAAGCTTAACTGAGCTAAGACATTTAAAGTGCTGTATAAGTCATTTGGCACATACTAAGTGCTATGTAAATGTGTATGGTCAATACAGTTATTGTTGTTGTTATTTCACCTTATGTATCTTATTTAATTATTGAAGCTGCTGCTCTGCTCTACATTAAGTGTGTTGTTTTCAGATTATCTGTTAGATTGCCTTTGTACTGGAGCATATCCCACAGCTCTCTAGATTGTAATTTCTTACCCTGATTCAGTGTCCTAGTTACTGAAGAAGATAAATTTTACTGAGGACTCTGGAGAAACCATACTTTCCCACTTTGTATTTAAAAAAGTTCTCAAGGTTTAAGGTTATGACACAGGTTGAGTTCTCTAGAAGCAGAAACTGAGGCAGAATCTGTACATTGATTGAGTCAGGATATCGTGGGATGTTGATTTGGGAGAGACAGCTGCAGAAGTGAGGAAGAGAATGTGGATTGTTCACAGGGAGAAGGTGAACTGTGGTGCCGCCTTGGCAGAGCCTCAGCCAACCCTGCAGGCTGCTGTAAAATACATACGGCCTGTTGTAGTGACCCGAAACAACACATAATTTCCTGGCCTTTATATTCCTACATGGATCAATAACTGGATATGGGCCACTTTGGGAAGGACGGGTGCTTGGGTGAGGTACATCCTGAAGGAGCTGACAGCCGGAGACTCCGTGCTGCTTGAGGAGGGATCTGTGTGGTGCAAGTAAGTCCCTGTCCTGCACAGATTAAGTTCCAGATGAAAAGATGAGGCCAGAAAGGTATCCCACAGCATCTCTTTGTGAAGTGTTCACAGTTTGGCCAAATGCTGTTTACAGGGATGGGTGGGGGAAGACAAGGAGGTTGTTGAAAGACGGAAGGGTGGCAAGGAAGATGGAAACAAAAGAATGGGACAGAGGTTTATGTTTCTGGGGCTCAACAGGAAGTAGAGGAAGTCAAGCAGAATCTTCACCTGGGAGGGGCAGATGGAAGCAATTTGGGGGTGTTGGGGGACTTGTATAGAAACATGCTGATTTTTTTGAGGCTTTGGGAAGTTGCTAATAGAAATTGTGGTGCATTGGGGTGTCCAGCCCTCTTGGTTTGCCTGGACTGAGGGCTTTCCCAGGGTGCTTAACTTCTAGTGTTAAACCTGGGTTCTAGGTGGAGTGACACAAAGCCACTTTCAGGCCACCTTCTGGAGTCACAACTATAGCCATGGGATGATGGATGGGTAGAAGGTTGGGAAACCACAGACAGATGTTTTACCATGTAGCTAAGGGTGGCAGAGAACAGAGACATTATTGATAGTTCCTGCAGTGCTTCACATGTACTTGACAGCTAATAAATATAGATCAAAAGAAAATTGAACATGAGGGCAATGAATTAGAAGAGAAAATTATTGAGAACAACGTACTGAGGAAAGGGAAAAAATGATAAAATAAGCAATAAATCTAAGACACAAACCAGGGCTAAATGCCGTAGTGTACCTGGATGCTTACAAGGCCATAGGTGCCATCAGGCCAGGTCTAGAGCCAGTGTCTTCAGACTGGGGTGCTCCTGCACTCATGTACATTTTGAAACAACCCTTGAGCCTTCTCTCACCTTATCAATTCTGGAATATCCTTTGCTTCTTTCCTGCTTTCTCTTTCCCCAGAGGGGTGGTAAGTGTTTCAAAGTTAGCCAGTTTCACCCAAATTGACCCCGGCATATATTTTCCCTCCTCCTAGAGTGACTGAGTCTCTCTCTGGGAACTGAACATAATTAAGTTTGGTGTGGGGCGGGGAGGTTACCTGCTTCTGGGAGCGCATTTATAAGGGTTGCTTAATCCAAGTTCAGAGCCCAAAGCATGCAGTGGAAGCTGGTCTTGTCTCTATATTGAAAAGAGAGCAAGACCTGCTTACTTTCTTTCCAAAATATGGAATGTGTTACAGGAAAAGCACTGACTAATAGTGACTTTCAGACTTTCCGACCTCATATAAACCATAGTTCACACCCAGTGAACAATTATATTTCCATTGATGAACTTGGCTCCCTGCGAATAACTAAGTTCTTTGTATCCAAGAGGTTTGTGCATCTATATTTTATTGGCAGGTGGCCTTAACTTTTCTGTTTCTAACACACAGTCTCAGTTGCCACTTCTCGCCCTTAGACTAATAGTCCCTACACTTTGACTTTATTTTTATCAAAATGGAGGTGGAAATATCTTTTTCAATGTATTTTCTATCACATTTTCCAATCAGCAGATACCCACAGAATATTCTATGAGTTTTGTAGCTGCTCAGGTCTACAATATGCATGGAGCCTGGAATATAGAAGGTGCTCAATGAGGATTCATTGTATAAACTATAAACTGCTACATATAATGTTTAGTGACCGACTCAGTGAATGAATTAGCAAAATCAATAACAAATTAAAAGATAATCTTTTAAAAGATTAATGTATTGGTGTAGGCCTCAAGTTCACATAACATTTGCTAGACAATAATAAGTTATTTTCTCTAGACTCCTAACACATTTTTCACCATTATTAAGTGATGCTAATTGCATATTGGAGGAAAAGGCAGATATGGTAATGTTTACCTGACATGTGTCTTGGAAGACGGGTGGCTGAGGAAGGAAAAGAAAGGAGAAAAAGAAGAAAGGCAGCCAAGTTTCTTTATCCTAGGCCCTGATGACTTGCCTCTTCCTTTCACCACTGTCCATCCAAGTCTGTGACTGGTATCCTAGGTTGGATCAAATCTATGCATTCTCTCTTACCTTTTAGGCCTCCTGTGACTTTTAAGTCCCCTTCTTTAATTGGAATAAATCCCTGTGAATAATCAGCTTGTACATTCCTGGTACCATGTTGGCATAGAGGGAACTACTGAAGTATAACTATGTCCTCTCTGTCGAGATGACAACAATCTGATTGGGAAGTAAGAGTTATCTCCGAACAGCAAGTATGAACACACAGTCCTTGCTGTGTATAATTAAGTGCTAACTTGGGTGGTGCAGAAGGTATGGGTCAAAAGGGCTCAGAGGACAGGGGTCAATAGGGATGAAGTAGACAGGGAAATAATAATATCATTTAGTTCAAAATATCCAGCTCTGTAAACATGTATCATTTCTGCTTGGATTGGTAGGTGGGAGTGGGGGAGGGCTGGCAGAATGGGCTTTAGGACCTCACCAACAGATAGCACTTCTGAACTGTTTTATGTAATCCAGTTCTACCTAAGATTTTATTTCAAAGGTATCATGTTGCTAAAACATTCCAAGACCTCCTGATTATATTAACTGTACTCGTTTTCTTATAAAACACGGAATTTGTCATTTTTATATTTCTTCAAAAGGTATTAGCCATGTCATTTAAGTGATTTTAACCCTAACAACAGAATCTCGTGTACTTGATCGATAGGACTCATGTTATTGTAATCAGTCAGAATAATGAATGATAACTAATACATTGAATGGTTATTCCTCTTTGTTAGTAGGAATGCTATACAGAAAAAATAATTTCCCCACCAGTGGATTTTTAGGTTTAGTAACAGATTATTGTACTTGGAAAAGGCTTAATCTGTTTTAAAATAATTCTCCTGGATTGATATAAAATATAAAGCTTAAAATGGCAGTGATAATAGAGCTGAGGGGCTTTATTAATCTCCAAAGGTCTAATAGCCCAGAGTGGGTCCCTCAGGGTTTCTGAAGTCTCAGGGGAATTACAGAGGATCCTAATACTGGGTTTTCAGGACACAGGACTGTTTCTCCACAGTGTAGTGAGGTTTGCCTGTAATGAGAGGCAAGTGTGGTACTTCCTTTCCTAGGAGAAAGACTAAATGTGCATCATCATCCTGGCATGGTGACCACTTTTCCTCTCTGTGGAGCCAGCCAGGGCAAGAGTGGTGCTTGCCCTGGATCTAGAGAGGCCCACAGGGGGGCAAAGCACAGGTTGCCGCATCTCCTGGAGCCTCCGCCTTGTGTATCTAAAGGTGCTCTTTGCACCTGAGTAGGCAGCTGTCTTCCTGCTTTGCCCTTCCATGTTTGCCACTTCTGTCGACTTCCCAGAGCTGTTTGGCTGGGGACAGACTGAAGAGGGCTGCCCACCCCCCAACCCCCACCCTGATCTGTAAGAAAGCCTTTTCTAAAGGGCCCCAGAGGACTTTTGCCACAAACATGAGGTGTTTCTGGAGCTTAGACTATCAGGTAATCAGAGGAAAAATAGCCTCAGTTTGTGTGTGTGTGTGTGTGTGTGTGTCTGCACTAGTGCTCATGCTTCCAAAGGGGGAGCAGACAGCTTTAATGAACCCCTGACCCATCTCCCCTACCAGCATCCCCACTTTTGTCTTTTTGACTTAAGAAGATTTGTCAGCACAAAAGAAGAGTTTCTGGGGCTGCCTGAGTGCTCCAGTCAGCCCTGGGCTCTGCTGGCTATTTGGACAAATGCAGGCAGGGGTTCCAGAGCCTGGGAGTCTGTCTCCTGGAGACCCCACCTTGCCTCCTCCCAAGGCACCCTAGCACTGTTATCAGCTTTTCCTCTCCCAATCCCAAGGGTGTTGTCAGGGGCTGGTATGAGGCGGTGGGGGCAGGGACTATTAGATGTCAGAGCCCCAGTGTGTTGCAGGAACTGTGGGGACCCGGCTGTTCTGCCATTTAGGGCGGGCTTTATTGAAGGCACTAATCACACAACAATCTGGGTCTCACATACTGGGAAAGTCAGTGGCTGTCCCTCATCCCCTTCCTTCCCTTAGTGCTATCACTGATTTTAATGCCCTCTTGGTATCTGATGGAAATTGAACTCAGGGTCTTTTTATTCAGACAATCCCTGCTACGGGCCACAAAATGAGTTGTTTTCTCAGTTTACAGACAGCCTTGTCTCTTGAAACTTCCCTCAGGTTCTGGTTTCAGGAGGACTCTGTTCTCAGGTTAAAAGGAATGCAGCTTGCATCTTGTTTAATGAATTTACATAAATCTCTGAAGTAGCATCATTGGACCAGACTTGCAAACTAGAATTTGATGCTGTGCAAGGGAGTTGTGTAAAATCAAAGTCAGGGGAAGAATATTGTTCCCCCACCCCTCCCCTTTTCCCACCTCCTCTTGCCCAGTCCTTTTTATTTGGGGCAAGCAAAGTAGTTAAAAATGTCAAACTCACAGTATGCACTGTCAACAACACAATGAGGAGGCTGAAATAGAATCCTCCAGCTTCATGGTGATACTTTATACTTACATAGGGCTTTTCATCAAGAGCCTTCCAGTGCCTTAGGGACATTAACCCTCGCTGTACCTTCTTGGGCTGGGCTTGGAGCCTGAGCAGGTTGAGAAGGCTAATGTACTGGCGAGGGAGGGGGGGGGGATAGCACTCCATTTCCAGGACAGGTCCTAGGCAGGTTTTCATAGTTGAATTTACATTTCTTCCCTTCACCTCCTTTTTCAATAGGCATCTGCCATATCAGTCCCAACCCCCCCTAAAGTTCCTGGTGTTCCGACAGTGTCAACAACTCAATAAATAGACTACACATGTGTCGAGAGTACCAGCAAGCAGCCATTTCTCCCCAATTCAAGGAAAAGACAGGTATAAGTTTGATGTATTGTGATGCACATCAAAGCCGTCATTATGGGAGTAATCTGCACTTTGTTGGACTTCACACTATATGGTTTACTCCTGTTTTTGTTTGACTCGTGTATGGGGACTACTGTATCATCTACAGTGATGAATGCCTGTAAATGTCTTTATCCGACTGTGTATTTGGGACAATCAGTGTGGCAATCATTTTGTCTTTTCCAAGTTACACTCTGCACCGTCTCTGCTTCAGATGTGATCTATTGTTGGTAATGGTTACCAGGAACTTGCTAATTGCTCACAGTGCTCTTCCTGAAGAACCTGGACAGAGCTACATGATCTTTATCAACGTCTGACTGTAGACAAGAGGATCATGTACTTACTTCCCTTGTTATAACCAGTGCTTTTTCAAATGTGCCCGAGGACCATCTGCATGAGAATGATGTGGACCACTTTCTAAACACGCAGATTCTCAGAGGCCCTAGAGACTGTACTCTCAAAGCCATGCTAATTCATTTGGGAAATTCTGATATATTTCAGTGTTACACCTTGTAAAATCTCTTCTGCTTTCTATTTCTGATCACATTAACCCTTATGGGGAGTACTTGTTGGCTACAGGTTGTCTCTTAAATCCTAGTAGAACCATTAGCTGCATGAGGAAAAACTAGATATTGGAGCAAAGGAATATAAGTTACTCTTAATGTAAGGGGAAACAGGTGATAACACTTTCAAATGGCTGCCGGTCAATATTTTTTCCTTCCTGCAATTTTATCTTGCCTACTTCCAAGGGCATGGGGAATTTATTCCACATCGATGCTCTGAGGCTAAGCCCTGTGAATCTGATTCTCATGGTCTCGCACCTGTCTTTAAGGTCCACAGTACATCTCCCTGAAGAGCGAAGCAGAGGGGCTGTGTTACAGAAATGAGCGGAAGCCACACTAGTTTGAGATTCAAGTCTGAAGGTCTGTTGAACATGCCCTGCCATATATTGTATACAGGAATCAGAAATGAGTACTTTAATGATGGCTACATGCTTCTCATTTCGACTTACCATTATTCATACTGGTTTACCAACTCTCTTTTCAACATTTATAATTTTCCGAGGGATCTGAGCCTCCCTAGGGCACTGGAAGGTCAGGCAGGATTGAAATGGTAGGTCTACCTTTTACCATTTGTATGATCATAGTCAAATTACTTAAGGAACATAGCTCTCTGGGCCACAGTTTATTCTGTAGTAAAAGGGGAGTGAAAATAATATGTAACTCATTGGGTTATTTTAAAGGTATGTTACATGAAACAATTAAAACCAATGACACATATAAATGCTTAATAAATGGCAGTGGCTATACTTGTTTATGAGGATAAGAGAGAAAGTCAGACACTGGAAGAAGAAACTGTCCCTGTGACGATAGTCTTGATAAACCCCTAGCAAGATACAGTCATCCAGCAAGCACCTCTAAAGGACCTTTTGGCTGCATTTCAAACCTTGCAGATCTAATTACCATCTCTGATTTTAGGAATTTTTCCAGTTTAAAACAGAAAACACTTCAACATGAAGAATACAGTGTAAGACCTTTAAAAAAATGAACAGGTAAGACATTCATATGCCTATTACCATTGGCCGGCAGTCCTCCATTAGTGAGGGCAGGCCTCATGGGGAGAGAAGAAGTTGCCTGAATAAAGGAGTAGAAGGCACTGAAAGAGGTGGGCCAAACATCTCAGCAGGTGGAGGTAATTTGGGCCACAGCATTAAAGATCACCTGGTAGAGGTGGGGAAGACAGCACCCTTCCATCACCTCACCTTGCCCTTGTTTTTAAGTCAAGGAAGTTTTAAGTCAAGTTAAATACTTATATTTAGTTCTCACTTGGGAAATTGTGACTTTATGACACCCAAGGGGCTTCAAATGTGCATTTAAATAGAATCTAGTTTCAGGTTCCTAATATGTGGATCATAGCAATATGAAAACATTCAGGAAATATGGGCTGTGCTTTCCTTCTCTTGAAATTATTACGGACATAAGATATCTTTTTACTTGGAAGTAAGACAAGACTCCAGTACTTTTTCTCCTGAGGAATGAAAACAGTGCTTTGAAAAACCTTTCTTGTCTTGGGCTTTTTTCCTTCCTAAAGATATGTAGTATCTTATATATGGCTTATGCCTGTAAGTTTCCACCCTATAGGCCCCTTAGGTTGTATATAGGAAAGACCTAGGTTTTGTGTCATCATTCCAGGCCACTGACTTTCAAAGCCCTGAATCCTTCCTTAATAAAGCTCTGAAGACTCTTTGTGGATTAGACTTTCCTAACCTCCTCCTGGAGAGTTCCTTAATGTTAGACCAGCCATGACAAGGAGTGGAGAAGCCTGTGCCCTTACAAGTTTTCTGACTTCTCCTCCAGTGCTTGCTAGCAACCAGAGAACAGAACCAAAGTGGTTCATACTTGTCTTACCTTAAACTCCATTTGTCAAACAGCAATTGCACATGGGAAAGGTCAGCATTTTATGTTCTGAGCACTTTAATCATTTCTTAAGGTGGACAGAATCTAAGAGGTTTTCAAAGCAATCTTCAAATGTAATGGAAAGGGGGTCAGTTGGTCATTCAATCAGAAATGAAAACCCAGTGCCTGATTCCCTTTTCTTTATCTAATTCCATTCCCACGTTCTGCTGTATCCTAGTAGAAACTCCACAAATACTCCTTCAGTCAGTAGATCTTTATTAAGCACATACTTACTATATGTCAGACATTTGTTGAAGGAATAGCTAGGTTCCTCCTTGTCACTTATTTTGCAAATTATACAATCCTATATTTTTATTGTTATTTTAATAACGCAAGTAGAACATGCTCATTGAAAAAAAAAGTCAAACCCTGCAGAAGCATACAAAAGTGAAAGTATCCCTGTCTTACTCCCCAAGGATAACCACTGTTAATAATTTGTATAATCCCCACCCCCATCATATGTTACATTCTGTACTGCAGTTTGCTTTATTGGTTCAATAAACAACTACCTACTTCTTTCTGTGTCAGTATATGCACAGTTACCTCAGTTTTTTTCAACTGTTTCTAAGTTTTATATACTATACAGGTACCACAATTTGTATAATTTACCTTTTCTCATATTGATGAATATTTAAGTTGTCTCTTTTCTATTGGTTTACGAATAATGCAGCAAAGAACATTCTTGAACTTATATCCTTGGGCTCTTTTATGAGCATATTTTGGGATCACACTGGAAAAGGGGAATTGCTGGGTCTAAGGGTTTGTACTTAATAAAATCTTTAGGTACTTCTGATTTGCTTTCCATACGTATTGTGTTGATCGAGTCTCATTGATGACATTTAAGCTATGCACTGTCTTTAACTGATTCCTCCATGAAAGTGGCAGATTTTGGGGTCTTGATATCCTACCAAATCAATAATAGATCACTGCTCTTTGAGAAAATAATTTTGGGATCTGCAATGAGCATTCAGTGCGGGTAAGTAATGAGATGTGAGGTCATCATTTCCCAAGGGAAGGGAGAGTGCTTCATCTAAATATACGTTCGTTCCATGGACTCTGCTAACCTTGTTCCTGCCTCCTCCCTCAGTGCCCTCCTTCCCCCATTTCTGTTTGAGATTCACTATGGCCTCGGATTCAGGTATAAACAAATAACAGAACACAATGGCTACCCCTGAAGACCTTTCAAACTGAGTTGGGGAGACAGACACAGATGGCTAAAAAACAAGCTAAAAATACAAGTCAGTATATAAAAAGCGGCAAATAAATATAAATAGTCAGCTTCATTACAGCAGTTCAGAGGAAGGAAGGAAAACAGTTGAGAGTGTTGGAGCTCCAGGCAGAGATGGTGGATTTCTCTAGGTGGGGGCTGGGGTGGGTGGGGAGATAACTATAAAAATGCAAGTAAGAATCAGCTGACAGAGGAAGAGAACATTGAAAATAGGGGTGAAAGTGCCCACTTTTATCTTGCTGGTGGGAAGTAGGTGGAGTTTATAGTAGTCCTTGAGATTATTAGAGATACTTGGCAGAAGTGACTTTTTTGTTTATTTTTGGCTCCATGTGGTTGGTCCAGGTAGGTCATTAACACTGTGAGAATCTGAAGAAAGACTTCTAGCACTCTTCTCAGGAAACGACCTACCTGTTTTCACATACCCACCGTTTCCTTTATGATTTCAGGGAGCCCTTCCTGCTACTTCAAGGTAAACTTTAGAGTATATCTAAAAAGAGTTATAACCCAGGACAGTCCTGGGTTATGTTAGACAGGTATATGTTAGACAGCTATACATATCACAGTAAAACTTATCAAGCAACATAAGACATAACTAATATTCATATATTTACGAACCTTCAAACCCCGAAGCAGATTGAAAACAGGTGGGTAAACAACTTGATTTGGCCACGCTGGCATTTTAAACTTTTCCTTTCATGTCTTCAGTTTATCCAGTGTAAATTAGTAGAGGAGATCTCAGTTGTTTTTTTTTTCACGAGAAAGAGTCTGACCTGAGAAAAACCAGGCTCTTAAAAATTTGAATCAATGGGATTATTAATGCATGTATAACCAGAATTACTCCAAGGTGCTGATTTTTGCTGCAGAAAAGATACTCTTGCTCCCCACCCCCTCCTTTCTTTTTGACAGTCAGTTAATAAAGACTCAACAATAAGCAGCTGCCAGTGATGTCATTTGGGACTTTGTCCACGGAGCTTGTATTTACAAGCTCGGAGCAACCGCGGAGACGCAGTGGAGGGAGCAAGCCTCCGCAAAATTGCTCCGAATTCTCTGCAGGACTCTGCTGCCGCTTTGGATATTCAGGAAAACCGAATGTGTCCTCTTAGGGCGGCCTTTTAATGCTTCAAAAATAAACAGAGGATAAACTCGGGAGGAAAGTTTTAGCTGGAGAGAGTTGTTGCAGTTCCTGTGTCTGTCTCCAGGACTGTGATATGTGTTGACTGAAGAGCTAACTGCAAGTAAGACTGTTGGGATTTTTTTTTTTTTAACTCTTGTAATAGTTTGTCTTATTTATACAGCTTGCTTTCCTTTTAAAGTGAGAAGATGATATTTACGTATTTCTACAGGCTCTCTCTCCGCTGCCATCACAAGTATGTATTTGTTCCTAGTAATTATAATGCGCCAAAGTTGCTGGTTAGATGTAGAGGAGAGTCCTTGTCTCTGAAAACGGGATACCAGGACAGAGATAATAGCTAGATAGTACTGAATTCCTAATCATTTGCTTCTTCAGGGAGGTTGGGATTTTTTTTTTTTTTTAATAAAAAGCAACCAACCATACAAAAACTATTAGGCCAATCTAAGAATTTTAATAGAAAACTATAAAGGCTAATTTTTAATTAACTGGTGCGCAAGAGAGGGAAACCCACTTTTTGTCTTTGGTATTTTCTGTGCTTTATAGATTTCTAATATGTGCTCATTGTTTATAGTGTCTCGTTCTCTACTGCCTACACCCTCTCCCCAAATACACGCACACGCCCAAGCTCATTCATTCTTGGGGAATTTGAAAGTATAGACAAATGTTTTAAAATTGAAACCACTTTGAAACCATTTTTATCTGGATTTTTTTTCCCATTGAATATCTGGAGAAATGTTCACTCTTCTGACTTGTCTTCTTAGTTAGGAATCTGAATTAAAGTACTACTGAAAAAAATCAAACTTTGACAAGCAGCTAAGTCAGGATTCAAGATCCATATCGTCCCTTTCACCTTCCTCCTGACTCTTTAAAACTGTCCCGATATTCTTCGAGGAATAGGAAAAGTGGGCTTCCTATAGGCCATGCTGGATGCAGGCTCCCTCTTAGCACAACTGCACTGGACCACCTGGCCTGGAAGTTCTGTCCTGTGAATTTCCCTTTCTGTTGCATGCTTCAAGCTGCTGCGTTTGCTCCTCAGCATCTGCAGTTCAGTCTCTTGCAGCCAGTAGCGAATCGTGGTTGATTCCTGCTATATGGAACTGACAGCCCTGCTGCACGTATTGGCAAGACTAGCCTGTTACCGCCTACATGTGAACCCCGTGACTTAATCCTGGAAAACTGGCCTGCTCCTCACTTCAAATGCTCTATCACCAGCACAGTAGAGCAGTGACAGCCCTCACTGCCTTTCCCTTTTTCTCTGTTCTCAGAGAGTTTTTAAGAACCTGGTGTCAGAAAGGTCCAAAAATATTCAACAGTTTTCCATGGAATTCTTAGGTGGGCAAACTCCCACATTTTTGTCACTCTAAAGTTTTCCATCAGAGCACATTCTGCTTGGGTTTGTTTTATGTATTAAAGCTCAGTGCTTTTTGTGAATTTTTATTTAAAATAAGGGGTATTTACTGCTAAAGCATTTTTTAAATTATTAGTCAAAACTTATCTTTTACAGAAGAAAACCCGAGGCACAAGGAGAGGAGATAATTTCTCCAGTCACCTGGCAAGATAGTGGCAGAGCTGCAATTGGAAACTAAGTCCCTGGGCTCATACGGCATGCATTGCATGTTTTAGTTCTTACAGATTATAAAATAGGACCTACACATGGTTCATTGGCCTCCTCATAGGAGCAGGGCTGTGTGAAGGTGTACAGACCATGGTGGTCTGGCAAAGAGAGGACATTCCTGTTTTGTCTTTGGCTCTGAGTATGTTTTCTAATGTCTCTGTTCTTCATTATTTTTACTAGAGGACCAAAGAGAACTCTGTGATTATTTTACAGCTGATGGCTGAAAGGCAATGGAGGTCTCTATTCTAGTCGTTAAAATAGCACAAAAGGCGTTTGGAATCAGGTACAGGTTGAAAGACAGAAGGTGGTTCTTGGCTCTGACATTTTGTACTTCTGCTTTTCTCTTATGTCTCAGACTTCATATTGATTTTACCTTGTTTTTCTTCCTCTTCACTGGGGCCCCTCTTGTTGTTAGAAACTTCTCTTTACTTTCTTGTTGATTCCTCCTCCCCCCTTTTTCTTCCTGCAGTGTGGACCTCAGATTCTAATATCAGCTAGATTCTACTCACACCCTACATTCCTTTTCTCTCTAGAATCTTCCTTGCCACTGACACTCATGCCTATGAGATGCCTCTGTGGACTCTCTAGATCAAAGTGATAATTTTCTTCTTTGGACCTTTGTGGCTTCTTGTGCTGACTTTTCTGTGGGATTTAGAGCTCTTTGCCACAGTTATTCTATTGGAAACAGGGGCTGTGTTTTAATAACTTCCTGTATCTACTGCACCTAGAACAGAGTAGTTGTTCAATGTATAATACTAAAGAAATGAATGAGTCTATTGCTAATCTTAAATATCCCCTTGCCTGCATCAAGCACCCAGGCCTCTGCACTTGGCTGACAAAAATATCACATAAGTATGCTGAGTAGCTTTAAATTCTTCACTGTGGTTGAAGGCCCTCAATGTCAGATTCCTCAGCATGCAAACAAGGCTGTGCTTGATCTGATGCCTGCCAACCTACCCTGGCTCATCTCTCTCTACTCCCCGCATGTGCTTGTATGTCTGTTCCAGAGGTTCCTGGCCTGAGAGCTGACTGAATCTTCCATGGAGGGTTGAGGGGCAGCATGGCATAGTGATTGAAGACATGGCCTGGAAACACACTGCATGGGCTCAAGTCCTGCTTCTACCACTTATTGGCTTTATGATCTTAGTTAATTCACTTAACATTTTTGTTTCAATTTTTCATCTTAAAATGTAGGTAATAAAAGTGCTTATCTTATGGAGGCCTGGGGGGATGATTAAATAAATTATTATAGTTAAAACACTTAGCACAATACCAGGCATACATGAGTACTAATGAGTATTAGCTGTTGTCATTACTATTTACCTTGCAGATGCCCATGTCCCAACCCAGACTTAATGAATCAGCATCTGCCAGGTGAGAGTCAGATTCAGGCATAATTAATGTTTCTTGGATGGTCTGGGTGGAAATTAGTGGCTTAGCTACCAGAGCTGCTTCCTGTAAACCAAATTTGCTGGGCTCATGTTCTTTAGCACCACTTCACCTTTATATTCCTGCCTGTGGGACCTCTATATCCACCCAATCGATCCTCTAGGCCCTTGCCAAATTTTTAATCTCATGCATAGTTCAGCACCTGGCACAGTGTGAGTTCCCCAAAAAAATGAAAAAAAAAATGTATGAATATATGCTCAATGGGCCCTGTCAGAGAAAATTTAAACTGTGTTTTTCCCCATAATCAGTACTGAGTTATTACTGTTTATCAGGTGTACTTCTAAGTTCTTTGCAAGTGCTATCTTGTTATGATTATTTTACTGATTTTCTAGGCAAAGATACTGAGGTTTGGAAAGGTGAAGTCATGTGCAATGGTCACATGGGTGGTAAGAGGGAGAGGCGAGATTTGAACCCTGAGAGCACACCTTTGGCTTTCCATTGTACTGCCCTCTGTATGTGGAAGGCTGTTTTTCTCAGAAGCTTTGTCCATTATGAAACTTTGATTTTTCTTGTCTTCCACCAAACTGATTGTATTGACAAAGCGGCAAATCAGATGAATACCTCTAGGTGCCAGTCAGGTGAACTGGTGATTTATTTACATTTTTTATTCTTTCAGGATTGTTTAAAGCCCATGCCCAGTCTTTTGGTACTTTTGCTTTTCTTTTAATATCAGATATGAATCCACTTGCAGATTAGCCTAAGTTTATGGCTCAAAATCAAGATTATTTGTGTTCTCGGTATGGCTGATGGAAAGCTAAGTTCAGCTTGGTCAGGAGTAATCCAGGCGATTTAGGTGGAAAAAAAATGGAAATGGTAGTTGGCCTTTTGGTTGGTCCCTAGAAAAGTTTACCAAGAAAGGTGCTAATATTTTGTGATAGTAGATTTAAATAGCCAGAATGGTTGAGGCTGAACACTGATAAGTCATAGAACCAGTTAAACACAAGGTATTTGATAGCCTTATTTTTCTCTACTTCTCTAATTCTACAAAGTTTAATGCCTTTGAAATTTTGGATTCCCAATTGCACTTTTTTTATAGATGAAATAATAAATTTCTCGGATTCATAGAACATTGCCCACAACATTTACTGTGCCCCAATACATACTTGTCTAATGAAGTGTGTCGTGTTGATTTAGAAGCCTCAATTACACAAGGTACTTCCCAGTAGTTACATAAATTAATCTGGTATTTTCAGGGCAAGAAACCAGATCTCTCCCCTTAGAAATAAACTTTCTGGATTAGTGATTCCTTTGAGTAGAATTTGGATGCACTGTAGAAACCCAATGGACTGAGTTCAAGAGGAAAGTCCCAAACCCATTTTGGAATATAACCTCAAGTAATAATATGGCAGATAAAGAGTATAGTGTTGAAAGAGGAACTGTTAGCTCTGAAATGTGGGAATGAGTGTCACTGTCAAGATGCATGTTTGAGAAGCTGCTCTGTTAAGAGCACTTGCTTCATTTGGCAAATCGAATCTAGAAATCGAACACCGAGCCAGGTCAGCCCCAGAGATATGTCCCAAATGGTTTCCATTGTCAGTGCTAACCTGTTTTTAGAAACTTTTAAACAGTTAATTAATACATGCTCATAACTTTTAAAACCAAATGATACTAAAATGTTTATA
The DNA here is from genome assembly GCA_028627145.1 of Eidolon dupreanum. NCBI lineage: Eukaryota > Metazoa > Chordata > Mammalia > Chiroptera > Pteropodidae > Eidolon > Eidolon dupreanum. The sequence goes on along the minus strand of CM053503.1, from coordinate 94,804,782 downwards.
TTAATATATAACTATATATTATATATAAATATATGTACATATCATTCTGTATATATACTGAATGATAGTACTAAAATGATTACATATGCATAATGAAGAATTCCATATATATATCTTGCTGTCCCCGAGCCACCTTCCCCTCCCCATTCCCCAGTCCTGCTCCTCAGAGGCTTTTTCTACTCTTCTAGATGCTCTTTCTGTGGTATTTCTAAAGAATGTTTTTATATCTATTTATAACATCTATTTCCTATTATGGTAGATTATAATATATATATTATAATCTTACATCTCCCATAACTTCCCTATTAGCCAAGGAATTATATCACAATTGTTGATTAAATGTATATTTAGTGGTGTTTATTATGTCATGATTATGAATAATGTTTACTGTTGATTCAATCATTTATTGTTATTGTATTTCCCTCCTGTTAAAAATATGTTTCCTAAAGTTAATAATTGCCTCATTTAAAAAATTTACTTAGTTTTCTAGGAACCTATAGTTAAAATTTCCCAGTTGTTCCAACAGTCCTTTGACAAGTATGTCAAAGATAACTTTAAAAAAATTCTTCCTAAACAAATAATTGAATTCTCAAGTCACCATATACTGTTTTTTTGTCAGTTGTCAAGTGAGAGAAGTTAATTATTAGTTGTGCTATACCAGAAGCAGTTTAAAAGGCCTGTCTTCAACATTTCTTTTATTCTAATTATAGTAATTTGCTTATATGTGGGTAAAAAGATTGAAGCAATACAGTTTATATGGGTAAATAACATTGATAATTTGGTTTTATGGTTCCATGAATACCTGATACATTTTAATATAAGAAATACCCTTTGTTTTTGAGTTCTGTTGACTTCATCAGGAAAGCAAATGAGACTTCTTCATGTAATATTATGAAGAGGTAAATGAATGTCCCACTCAAAATGACATTTATTTCTTCTTTTTCTCATTTTCTTCTCACTCATTCTTTCAGTCTAGATTTGTATAGTCAGGAATGTGAGATACTTTATTGCTGGGAGTGATTAAAATAGTTTAAATAATTTGAAAGAGGCTGTGTTTTTGGAGATTGCCAGTAGAGGGCCTTATTAAACTGAATAAACTATCGCGTACAGACCAATTACAAGTCACCTTGTTAAAGAAGCCATTGTTTTTACCTGATTAATAGCAGTAAAACTACCAAAATAATTATTTTAAGTGAATTATATTTCTAGCTGGAGAAATTAGAAGTCTTAACTTTTCATTTCCATTGTTTTCTTAGGTGGAAATTGAGGAATTCAGTTAGATCATTAATAACCAATCAACCAAACCAGGACTTTAGATATTAAGTTGTGAAATCTATGCATGGCATTTCTTTTGGAGCTGGAGCATTGTCTTAGCCCTTTGAAAAACTAGTATTGACTGTTGAATATGGAGGAAAATAATGATGGATTTTCTTTCCTAGGAATAGTTTGTGCTTGCTTCCTATATTTGAGTGAGTCCCATTCTCAGCAGAAATGGGTTTTCTGTTCCCTGCACCTGGAGCAGAATCTTCTCACTCTACAGGATGCCCTGGATTCAGACCCATTATGGTCATGTTCAGTGAAGGAAACAGAGTCATGGGGAGTTGAGTTGACTTTTCTAATGTGTGGCTTCGTGCAGAGCTGTTCTCTTCCTGCTCACTGGCCTATTTTCAGCTCCTCCTATTTACCCATATCTCTCCTTAGGAAGGCTCTCATGCCTGTCCCCGATCCTCATTGGGACAACTCCTGCTCAGCATAAATGACCGTTCCTCGGGAAAGCTTTCCCTACTTGTTACACACTCTGGTAGCTTCAGATACTTGTTTTATAGCACTTATCATTAGTGTAATTAAATATGTGGTCATCTATTTGATTGAAAACATCTCTGCATCTAGGCTATAAGTTCCATGAAGGCAGAGGCATTTCTATTTTGTTTAATATTGTAGCCTTAGCATTTAGAATAGTGGCTGGCAAATGGTAGTCACCCTATAAGTGTTTGGTAAATGGATGGGTATAAGCAAGCTGACTTTAGTGCTTTCTCCTCTTCATTTTTACACTTGTGAAAGCATTTCTTTTTATAACCCAACTGATGACATTCAGATCTCACGGCATTCAGATGCCTGCTGACTTGGCATAAAGACATGGTATTGCTTTTTTACCTAACTTTCAAGGAATGAGAGATTGCCTGTTTATTTATAGTAATGTATGCATTAATATTCATGATGTTCATCAAATGAGGGCTCTGTAGGTATGAGAATAAATGAATATGAGAATGGACAAGGATTTCTTTTCTCATTGATGTGGACAAGGGAATGAGAAGCAGAAGATGTTCTGAGCTGAGTAATGTACCCTTTCATGTTTCCCAGGTTGGGCTGGAGATTTTCTGGATACCCTTTTCCTGAGAGGCTGCATCATAACTAGACAGATTAGAATCTTTGGAGTTAGTTAATACAGAATGAGTAACAGAAAACAAATAGCCACGGCTCATGACCATTTGGCATTTACCCTTGAATATACTTGGGTTTTAATCTCTGTTCCGATCTCCATTGATTTGGGACAGGTGATTTAACTTTATTGAGCTTGGTTTCCTTATTCATAAAATGTACTAATATCAACAATGATTTCTCCTAATAATTATGAAGTGCTAACAATGTGTCTGGCCCTGTTGTGCTTTTCTATTTGTATTTATTCTTAAAGTAGCCCTTTGATATGGTTATTACTATTAATCCTATTTTATAAATGAGAAAATGAAGGTTTCAAGAGGTTAATGTGTTCCAGATTACATATTAAGACTGAACCAGATACTTAGATCATGTTACCTCTTTATAGGATCATTGTGAGGATTAACCGAGATAAAGTACCTGGAGTGCCAGCATAACAAGAGAATCCTCATACATGGGAACCATTATCATCAAGATTGGCTCCTTATCATTGAAGACATAATGGGCCCTTGGGAGGGGGTGATTGCTGAAGGGAAATGAGAGGACCGATGACAGCACTATGTGTCAAGGTCATCAGGATTTGTTTAAGCCCCATGCCAAATGTCAAGAGCCCCATTTACTCAGAGCATTTTGGCATCTATTGGTATTTGAAGCCCAGAACAACTACGAAGGAGACTGCCCATCCCCAACCCCCTCCTGCGCTGTGAGTGCATTTATTATGTTCTCACCATATGTGCATATTTTTCATTGCTCAACACATTGCATCTGTTTATGTGATGCCCCTGGCTTTATCAACTCTGAATTTTGTTTGGTAAAACTGCCAGATCCTGCGGTCTTCCGTATTTATAGAACTGCTTATATGAAGTACAATGGAACCAGGTTATGGAGTAGGATGGGTATAAGGAGTGTTCAGATCCTTTTGGTGGGATTTTAACTTGATACTTTTTCTACATCCTTGGACCACCTTCCCTAACTTCTGCCCCCTTGCTCTTTTCCATCTCTCTTTTTCTCTCTAACCCCACCTTTTTTCTCCTTCCTTATATATTTCAATCTTCTCTCCATCTCTCCTATTTTCTCATCCCTTTTGCTCTTCTTCTTTACCATTATTTACCTCTCCTTTTCCTCTTCTTCGCCAGAAAGGATAGTAGAGGAGAAATGAATAATGGTCAGTGAATAATTTTCAGTGGACAGGGGTATAGAGGAAAAGGGAATTGTTTCAGTTTTTCAACCTCTTTATAAATTTCAAAAAATCCTAGGGCCTCGTTATAATGCTGGTCCTGTTAAACAAAGAACACATCCAAATTACAAGCCAAAGTGAAAGAGAAACCAAAGGAGCAAGTGCCATGGTAGAGTGGAGTGTAATGAGGACAGAGATTGAAAAACCTTGCTCATAAAATCATGACACAAGCCAGCTGTAGGACATGGGATCAAGTGGCCCCATCTGCAAAGTGAAGGGAGAAATCAGATAGTCCCACGGCCATTTCTGGCCCCGTGATCCTGTTATTCCATAACACTCGTGCAAGCAATCTGACTCACAACACAGAGCACTGAAGAGCAAAGCCCTTACCCCAGGACCATGGGCACAAGTCTGGGCCGTGTGCATGGGGACTTTTGCAGTGCCTGTAAGCTCTAGAAGTCCTCTTTTCCCGAAGTGCCGAAGTGATTCGTCACTGCACAATGCAGTATGTCCTCATGACAGATGTTAAAGATCACCCTTGAAAGGGTATTTCTCCAAAGCATTTAATTATAACCTCCACAGAAGATTAACAGATGTTATAATTGTCTTTACTCTTTGATTAAATAGTTTCTGCATGACTAGCTTTCTTAGATTTTCATTCTGTTTTGTATGATCTTTATAAAGCACTGACATGTGTCTCTAATTTTCTAGAGATAGTTCCTCAGTGGACTTGGTAAGAATCTTTGCAGATTCATAATTTCATCTGGTTTTTTATATCTCTATCTCTATCATCTCTATCTACATCTAAATATACATAAATTTGTATATAAATACACAAATACATAAATAAAAATAGATTTGTATTTGTATATTTGTGTATATACAAATACAAAACCTGGGGTGGGCTGGGTTGTACTTGTATAGACTGAGCCTTTGATTATAAAGGTGGCCTGGTGACAGAAATATGAATGTGTCCGAGGAGCTGGCCTCTCTCTTTACTGTTTGTTCATTGAAGTGACTGATGCCTATAAGTATTCATGGGGAAAAACTGCAAAGTCTGAAAGGAAAATTAGCAAACTTGGTGCAGCAACCAAGCATACCAGATGCCAAGTGTGCAAATGTGTGTGCAAACAGAAAAACAGAATTTGTGATGTGAATGTATGCAGATTTCTCTGGCAATATTTGCTCTGGAAAGATAAGTTATCAGCCAGAAGCCTTATTAACATCGAAAGCATTTTCATTCTATTATTGAGAACCCAAAATTCTTTCTTTTCATTAGAGATGTGGTTTGTGTTCCATTACTTGTGTATCTCATCTTTAGCAAGGATGATCCCACTAACTGATGCCACTAACTTTACATGAACAAGAATGCTTCTTTCTCATGGTCTCATTGCCAAATTAGTATGTTTCTTCCTTGAGAAGAGAAAATTATAAGAAAGGGGTTCAAACATTAGGTCAATTTATAAATGATGAAGACAAGAGAAATGGAAATGAAAAATACCAAATCAGATCTTTTAGAGGGATCTGCTTCATAATAGTCTTCACCTCTCCACAGAGAAGAATCTGAAAAGGGTTCATAAATGAGGACAAAGGTCAGTTTTTCTGTGTCATCCTCATGCAGGGGCCATGCTAATCTTCTTTGTATTGTTCCAATTTTAGTATATGTGGTGCCGAAGCAAGCACAACAAAGGTCAGTTTTTAGATAAACTCGAGGGAAGAGATCCAAATAAAATTTAGCTTTATCAGATAAATTAGTATTAAATATTTATTATTTTTTTAAATGGTAGAAAATACTCGGATTGATTTTTTCAAATAGGCACCAGATAAATTCAGTCTCCTTTATCTGCACTTGCTAAGAAGAGTATTTCTGAGTGTGAATATTTGTGCATCTAGAGAATCCAAAGGGAAAATACCTGTCTTTATGGGGCTTACAGTGTGTTGGATGAAAGGACCCACGTGGATATTTAAAATACACTACAAACCAATCAGTATGATTGAATTCCAAACAAATGACCAGAGCTTTGCCAAATTAAAAGATTTTATATGTAGATGACTAGGATCTTGAACATTCTAGATGATCTAGAACACATATCTATGAGAAATGACTAAAGAAATTTTATTCAGCTTATTTGGAGGAGGAAGAGAATTTTTAAACCTTTTTGAAATATATATATATAGTTAAGTACATGTAAGTATACAGCTTGATAATTTTTTTACAAACTGAATATACCCCTCCTTTTAGCTCCTAGACCAGCAAATGTCACCAGCACCTCAGAAGCCCTCCTCGAACCCTGTTCAGTCACACTCCTAAGTTAATAATCATGTTTACTTCTAGTAACACAGATTAATTTTGCCTGGTTTTGTACCTTTTAAAAATGGAATCACACAGTATGTGTATATTTCTGTCATTCAAATTGTATTTATGTGATTCATCCATATTACCATGTTTAGTTGTAGAGTTTTCATGATCATTATATAGTATCCCATTGTGTGACTGTATCAAAGTGTGTTTTTTCTACTGTTAGTGAGCATTAGTTTCCGGTTTGGGACCATTATAAATAATTCTGTTGTGAATATTCTAGTACATTTCTCTCGGTGAACAAACATACATATTTGTTGAGTGCGAGTATGTGTGTGAATGTGATTGCTGTATCATAGGGTAACTAGGAGGCACTGCCAAACAGTTTTCTAAAGTGGTTGTACCAATTTATATTCCCACTCACAACATTTGAAGGTGAAGGTGGTGTTTTAGTTTACTCAAGAGAACACTGCTTAACTTGCACTGCTACTTAAGGGTGAAAGTTAAAGAGAAGCAGTGTGGCCTAATATTAGTCAGGACTTTTTGATCATGTGGAAATTCATATGGGACCACATGAAATAGCTTTGTCCTCAGAAGTGCTCAGATAGTGATGGGATGGTCTTCACTGGGAAGGAAGGTAAGCTGAAGGATTTCAAGGCCTTGTCCATCCGTAAGCTTTCTAAATCAACAGCTCTATGGAAACTGAAAGATGAAAGAGGTTAAAACAGGTCGGTTCTGTGGACCAGATGGTCAGATGGTAGGAGACAAGACATGAGTAAACAGGAATGATACACAGACAATGCTGACTATATGAGTAAGGCTATTCAAGGAAAAGCCTGGGCAGGAAGTGGAAGAAATGAGTGGGGTCATAAAAAGAAATGATATATTAGTAGATGGAAGAAAGAAGAGTAGTTTGCATGCAACCAGAGGTTTATTATAGTGTGAATGGAAGACAGTTTGACACAGTTAACCCTACTGAATACTTAGAACCAATTATGAGAACCATAAAGCAAAGCAGAAGCATTTGATCAGCTCTGTCCAAGACCAAGTGATGCCTGTAAGATGCCCAGGGGAAAAGCTGTTCCACAGGAAGGTGGCCAGATAACATTCACAGGGGCAGCAAGAACAAGGCAACCTTTCTGTGAGACTCATTGGAGACTGTAGTACTTGAACTTCTGCTTCCGTCTCTTCCACACATTTGATCTCTTTGATTTCTAACTTAAGTTTATGTTTGTACTTCAGTATTTTCACTTTCACTGGAATAACTCATGGTGTCTCTTCATAGTTAATAACTGTTATGGGTGCCCCAATCACCAGCCCATGGGTCCTGATATCAATCAAACACCCCACTGAACTGTGTTCCCATTATTGCTGATTCCTCAAGGTGTGAGGGTGGGGGCAAACATCCCTTACTTAAAAAGAGTTATTTGGATCAAATTCCACCTAACTCTATCTTATTTCTCTACTTTGTGCTGATGCTCATTTTATTATTCCTATGTAAAAACAGGAGAAATATCTTATATGAGTTAGTACTAGAAACTGATCAGAACTCTGTCTATGTCTTCTTTTTACTTCAACTGCCAGGAATCTCAGAGTCAAATTTACAGTTTAATTACAAGGGCTCTGTTGGCTCATATATTATGCTTATTTACAGTATTTTATTCTCTCATCTTTATACTATGTGGTAGACAGAGTTCTATGATGAACCCCAAGGTCCCAACCCCCTGTTATATATGTACCTGGTATGTAATTCTCTCTTGAGTGTGGACAGGGCCTGAAAATATGATGGACGTCACTCCTGTGATTACATTAAATTGTATGGTAAAGGGAGGATTTTTGCAAATGAAATTAAGGTCCCTAATCAGTTGACTTTGAGTTATTAAAAAAGGAGGTTTTCTTGGGTGGCCCTGTCCTAATCATGCAAGTCCCTTAAAGATTGTATAGAGGTCAGCAAATTAAAGCCTCAGAAATTTTCCCTCTGACCTTTAAAAATCAAGTTGCTATGAGTTCTACAGCTGCAAGGAAATTCTGTCAACAACCACATGAGCTCAGAAGAAAACTCCAGCCTTCAAATCAGACCTCGGGCTTGCTGACATCTTAACTTCAGCCTCATGGGACCTGAGCAGAGGTCTCAGCTAGGCTATTCTTAAATTCCTGACCCATGACAGCTGTGAGATAATAAATGTGAATTATTTTAAGCCACTTAATTTGTGGTAATTTGCTATACAGCAACAGATAACTAATACATACATTTCCACTTATCTCTATTTGTTTTATCCTTTATTGTGTATGTAGACTCTTTAATTTCTTTGTGATTTAATTAAAATTGAATGGATTAAGGAATATATCAAAGTGTCACAGGGCCCCTCACATCCACTCCAGAGTGACTAGGGATGGTACAGTCCACTCTATGACATTAGGCTGCCTCCTACCTCTGTGATTTGGCTCATGCCCTCACCTCCATTTGGAATGTCCTCTATCCTCATCTTCACACATAGAAGAACCATCCAAACTTAGAACACCAGCTTGAGTTTCACGTCCTCCATAATTCTTGCAATCTGATTTCAGGAGGATTTCTTTTTCCTTTTCCATTTCTAAATCCCTACAGCTGTGGTTCCCAGGATGAGGGCTGACATCATCATTATTCCTTCAGGGAGGTTTTTAAAAATGCAGATCCTCAACATTCCATCTTTCTCTGCCTGACCCAGGAATTCTGGTTCATTACTGATTTTTGAAAAACCTTCCCAGTTGATATCACTGGGCAACTAGGTTTGGCAGTGGTTGTTCTCTCATTCTGACACAAGTTAGTGCTGTATATAGTGTCCCGTGTGGTTTACTGCCTGTGCTTAAGGTGCTCCAAACTTTAAGCCTAATTTATAGGTCACCCCTAGCATGGACAGCATATTGTACATTTCTTTATTTAATCTTAAAACTAGTTTTATTATTTTTCTACTTATATCTTCCCTTTGGCTGTACTTACTCAATTATTTATTTATCATTTTGTGTGTGTGTGTGTGTGTGTGTGTGTGTGTGTGTGTGTGTGTATTTTTTTTTTAAGTAATCACAAATCCTCGGGGGAAATGAGGTTAGAAATAAACAGAAAACCAATGCACTTTTCCCTAATACTTTAATGTACACAAATCTCATTTCCCTGGCAACAGTAAAACTTTCTAAATCATGGACTCTAACTTATACTTTCTTCATGTCCTCATCGTAGCTTGTACAATTTGAGCATATAGGAACAGTGTTCAGAAAAGGAAATCGTGATGGTTAGACTGATAACAAAAGGTTTTTTTTGGTGCAGTGTTCCTTCCTCTCTCCCCGCCCCACCTTGTCTCCTTCCCCTGCTCCCTTCTCCTGTCTTTTAAAGCAACAAACAATTAATTGCTCTTTTTTTCTAGACTCAAGTATGCCAAGCTAGCACAAAGCATAGAAGAGATTTTAGAATTAATAGGAGGACTCTTTGTGTTTTTCAGAGTGTTTCATCTGCCCTAAATGACTTTTGACCAAGGTGTTTATTTTTTAGCCTTCTGGTTCTACAAACCGGCATATTCTAGATGCAGGGATGGAGGGGTCCCCTCAGTCATCAGGCACTGACCATTCCCTTTCCAAAACTTCATTCAGGATGGCAGCCATGCCCTATGCCAATGCACACATCTGTGATATCACTTGAAATGTTATAATGCAAGCTGTACTTGGTAAATGGAACCTAATTGAGTGGGGCAGCAGGTTTATCATACAGAGTTAGAGAATCCTCTAGGGAAGTTCTCCAGAGCCAGTCATTGTAGAAAATCTGATAAATTTTATACTTCTATAAATACTCCTTTTAAGCTTGTTCTAATGTTTTGAAAATATATAATCTCTTGGGCAATGATGAGACTCTTTTAACTTAGATTCTTCTCAGTGGGGTACATTTTTGCCATCGGCTTTCTTTTGAATGTGTTTAAATGTATCTGAAGATCCAGATAGGCATGGTAAAATGTGCTGTGTGTGTGTGTGTGTGTGTGTGTGTGTGTGTGTGTGTGTGTGTGTAGGTGTGTGCGCACATGCGCATGTGCATATGCAGGAATGTGTACATATGTGAATGAGCGCATGCATTTGAGTTTTAGGGTTTCTGGTTCTGTTATTTCAGTCAGACAAAATATTATTTTATATACTCTCAGATTTGTAAATTCAACTAATTGAACTTAGCACTGTAGCACAGGGGTCCCCAACCCTGGGCCGCAGACTAGAACCAGTCTGTGGCCTGTTAGGAATTGGGCTGCACAGCAGGAGGTGAGTGATGGGCCAGGAAGAGAAGCTTCCTCTGTATTTATAGCTGCTCGCTCCCCAGTGCTAGCATCACCGGCTCGGCTCTACCTCAGCTCATCAGGCATTAGATTCTCATAGGAGCACCAGTCCCTGGTGCCAAAATGGTTAGGGACCACTGCTGTAGCAAACCAAAATAATTCAGGGAAGTTTAACCAGTGGTATTAATCTTTCTTTCTATTGAAATCAAAATTATTTTCTGCTCGATTGAAAGTTTTTTTTGCTATTTTCTCAGATATTCAGATTATGCTCAAGCCATTAAAAATCTTTAGAAAAATAAGCATTTGAACCATTGAAATATGCTTCTTCCATCCCCATGATTCCATCCTATATTCTTTTAAGGCTATAAAATTCTCACATATGACTTCAAAATATCTCAGTTTTGTTTCTTAGATGTGGTAGATATATACTTAGTGAGTGCTAAGGGAAACATTTCACAATGTAGATTTTCAGAGCTAGTAGCATCTAGCATGCAGAGGTGTCAGAGTGTTAGCTCCTGACGCCACTGAATTTGAAGGCTGCCCTTGTGCTATAGCATAGCTCACAGGCAGCCATACAACCCATCAAATGCTACACTGTGGTGCTGATCAACTGAAACAAGAATGTATATTTTTAGAGTTCATATGTACCTCAAAATTTCCATCTTTGCCTTCACTCTCTGTCTTGGCCTCCAGCTTATCAAATCTGTGCTGACCATGGGCGGAGGAAAGTAGAGAACTGAGCATGTTGGTCAGCTTCCTTGATAAAGCAGCTCTGGAAGCGGAGCCCTGCCTGGAAACCCCCTTGCAAATTGGCAACCTAGCTCAGCTATTTCTGCATCTCCTGCCACACTGACTTCTGTCAGGAACAGGCAGAGGTTTTGCCAAGAATAGCTTAAGCGAAAAGTTCAATAGTCTGTAACAGATAATGAAGGAAATTAGCTGAATAAAGAGTTGATTTTAGTCTCAAATTCTCCACACCAGTTGCCTTTGATATTTGGTTCCATGCTTCTCTATTTCCTTTTGGGTGGGATCCTTCTGAGACCTGATCAGGACTTTTCATGAGCCCTTGTTGCCCAGGGATCGTGGGAGTTCTGCCTTCTTGTATATCCTTCATCTGATTTTCCAAACTATTGAGAATTACCGTTAAGGTGAGGTTGTGATTAGAACCAAAGGTAATATAAAAGAAGAGAATCTCAGTTTTTTTTTCCTGTATGAGTTATAGTTTCCAGATATGGTAATGTTTAATTTGAGATATAAATCAAAGCTGTAAGATACAAATCACCTGCAATTTCTAAGTAGGCGTGAAGCAGCATAAGTTATTTACAAAGAAATCCATTGCTCAGGAGTTTAATTTTATTTCAAATAAGCATAGCTTGTCCTAAACATTCAGCATTGGGATTAGGGATAACTAGGTAAGTGTACTGTGGCTTCCATACTTAAGAGAAAACAATCTAGTGGGAAAGACAGACATGTAAACACCTGTCATTATTTAGGAGTCCTCACTACAATAGAAGACTGAATGAAGTACTTGAGAGGAGAGCAAGTTGTGGGCATGCAAAGGAAAAAAAACAAATAGTGATTATTTTTAGGGAGATAAGTATATTTTCATGAAGGACCGTATGAGACAGGTGGAGGAGTCTAGGACGGATATAGGGAAAAATGAAGATGAGAGAGGGCTGATGGCCTGGTTGCATAATGACAGTCAAAAGACGAGAAGGTTTTGATGCTAATGAAAAGTTCATTTCTGGAAGTTAGCAGTGATAATATTGTATTGAAATAATAATATTGTATATGAAACTTCCAGGGACCTACACAAAAGGCAATTGTATATAGCTAATTTTAATAGCTAATGTTTCTTGAACACTTACTATGTGCTCTGCTAAGTACTTCATATGAGCTTTTTAATCCTTATAGCAACCCTATTATGTAAATAGTATTGTGATACTATCTACAGTGTTGCAATTTACATTTCGTAAATCAGAAAAGTTGAGACTCAAAGAAGCTAAGTTGTGCAGTGTTATAACACCAAGCCCAAAGCACTCCAAAAACCCTAATTTTAACCATTATTCCAATATTGTATCCAGAGGCAGATGACATTTAGCTTTTGCTCTAAAAGATGTATCTGGAAGTTACAGTTTTTAGAGGTAAAGCATTTTGAGGAGATGGCAAGAACCTAACACATGGCTATACAATGGACTGTCAATATAGTGATGGGATGAAAATCACAATGTAAAAGATACCCAGAAAGCTTTTGTGAAGATTGATTCTATCCCTGGTCATCGCAGTGACCAGAGAGGAAAGAACTGTGAACCAGGGGCCGGAGCTCCCCAAAATAGGTGACACGTTCTGAGGCTTGTTACCTGGAGACAATAGTAAATGGGTGGCAAAAATGGATGGTTTGGGATGAAAGGGGAGGTAGTGGAGGACATTTAACAGTATCTCTAACGTCATAGCTTTATCTGAAGCAAATGATCGTGGGGGTTCACAAAGTTAAGTGACCATAATGAAAATTTGGAAACAACCCGTGTGTCTAAGGCAAAGAGACAGACATCCGAATGGGAAAATATAATGGCCATGGCACTCTGAACGTGCCCGATCCTTTCTGATTTTGGAAGCTAAGCAGGGTTGGGCCTGGTTAGTACTTGGATGAGAGACCACCTAGGTGCTGTAGGCATTTTTTTTTAAAGTCTGTCATTTCACCGAATGGGAAAATATATTTGTGAGCAATACCTCCGATAAAGGCCTAATATCCAAAATATACGAAGAACTCATGCAACTCAATAACAATGAAAAAAACAATTCAATCAAAAAATGGGCAGAAGACCTGAACAGACACTTCTCTCAAGAGGATATACAAATGGCCAACAAACATATGAAAAGATGCCCTATACTAGCTGTTAGGGAAATGCAAATCAAAATCACAATGAGATACCATTTCACACCTGTTAGAATAGCTATAATCAACAGGACAAATAGTAACAAGTGTTAGGATACAGAGAAAAAGGAAACTTCATACACTGCTGGTGGAACTGCAAATTGGTACAGCCACTATGAAAAACAGTATGGAGTTTCCTCAAAAAAGTAAGAATTGATCTATCATATGACCCAGCAGTCCCTCTACTGAGAATTTACCCCAAAGACTTGAAAATCCATATCTGAAAAGAATATGTGCACACTGATGCTCATAGCAGCATTATTTATAGTGGCCAGGACATGGAAGCAACAGAAGTGTCCTACAAAAGATGATTGGCTAAAGAAGCTGTGGTACCTATATACAATGGAATATTACTCAGCCATAAGACGAGATGAAATACTGCCATTTGCGACAACCTGGTCCAACCTGGATGGACCTTGACATAATCATGCTAAGTGAAATAAACCAGGCAGAAAAAGTTGAAAATCACATGATATTACTTATATGTGGAATATAAACCTAAAAACAACAAACAAACAGACTCATGGACAGGGACTATAGACGAGTGGTTACCAGAAGGTAGCAGGTAGTGGGGAGGGGGAGATAGATGGGGTAAAGGGGGTCAAATATGTGGTGACAGAAAGAAATATAACTATGGGCAGTGAACACACAATGCAATGTATATACATGCCTTTCTGTTGAATTGTACACCTGAAACTTACTAAATTTTGTTAACCAATGTCACCATAATAAAAAAAAAATAAAAAAAAATTAAAGAATGGCTAAAACACATTATGATGCATCCAATTATGAGATGTTGCAGAGTCCTCAAAAATGATACTGTGGAAGAATACATAATGGCATGAAATGATACTACATAGCTGTAGGTGGAGAATTATGTAAGGTGTACTCCTATTTTTGTAAGTATGTTGTTGTAGATATTTGTCATATCTGAGGCTGCTTGTCATCTTATGAACAACTTTTCTATATTTGGGGCATGACCACCTCCCCAACACTGAAGCCAGAACTCAAATTTTCATCCTCCTGGCAACTTGGGAAGCAGGCATGTGACTTGAGCTCCACCAACCAGCTGTACTATGTGAAAGAATTAATTCTCAAAGTGAATAAAGTGTGCAAATAATTCTTGTGCAAAGTTTCTATTTTAATTCCTGGGTGATGGCAGGGGTATGGAGCTTTTATTAGGGGATACAGGAGAGAAGCCATGTTTTGGGGGAGGCAGCAGCAGCATTCTCCTCGTCAGCCCAGTCCTGTCATGTGGTTTTGAGGATTGTTTCTGCCATCTTAGCCCTGAGTCTAGTTTCCAGCCCTCCCAACCATTTTGTGAGCCACCCAAAACTTTTTATTTATTTTTTAAATTCTTTTTAAATAAGTAAATATAACTGCATAATAACTGTGGTCACTCTTTTCACATTTCTTTTCTCTAATTATCTTTTTTGTTTATTTAAAAAAATTATAGAGGTGACATTGATTAATAAAATCATATAGGTTTCAAGTGTATAATTCATTAATACATCATCTGTACATTGCATTATGTATTCACCACCCAAACATAATCTCCTTTTTAAACATAATCTCCTTTACTTCTGAATCAGTCAACATTAAGTTACAACACAGTGTTGACACTGGTCTTTTGTTATTGTTGTTTTTCTTATTTTCTATGAATATCCAGAAAATTATCAACTACCAACTATTTGCTGAGTACTAAGCCACGTACTGAAGGTAAAGATACTATAGTGCTTTCTCTATTTCCAGTCCACACATTATATACATAGTCAGGAATGTTTTTTTTTAATAATTTCAGAAAGGATTTTTCTCAAGGATACATGAGGATATGAAGAGTTTGAAGGACCATGATATAATTAACATAGATTGCGTAAAGTTTAACATCTTTTATCATAATCATCTTTGAATTAATTCACATAACTAAATGAGCTATTTTCTCTGTAACTGTTGCTCTCATTTTTTGTTCTCATTTACATAATCCTGTTTCAGTTAAATTCTTTTCCTTTTTTTAAAAAGTAACTTGATTGTTAACTTTATACTATTACATCTTTTCAATAGGAGTTATAGGAAAATAAAGACTATAAGAACAAAAATCATGAACTTTACTTTCAGTACATCCTTCAGTAGTTTCATAGTGGGAAAGGTAAATGTTTGTTAGTAAGTCTAAAGGATTTTTATTTTGTTCTTATTTTTGGGTTATATTCTAGTTCAGTTTGGAATTCTAGGTTCACAGTTATTTGCCGTCAGCACTTTGAAGACTTTATCCTCTTGTGCTCAGGCATTTGTTTTAATGTTGCCAGTTTAGCTGTCTAATAGGCTTTCATTCATATGGCACTTTGAAGGCCTCTCTAGTATTCTTTAGGATTTTCTCTTAAGCTTGATGTTTCTACAGTTTTAACATACATATTGTTATGAATTTATTTTTATACTGTAGTTTCAATCATAACACATGAGTTCAGTTTTGAAAAATTTTAAGCCATTATCTTTTAGGACATTTCTTCTATGTTATTCTCACTTTTCCTTTCTTATTTTTTTTTTTTTGAATTTCTTTGATGCATTTTAGAGTCTTTTAATTGATATTTCTTATCTCCAACTTTGTCTTTCATTCTAGGTGAATTCATCATTCAATTTTTTAACACGCTAATACTCTCTTAGATTGTTTTGTCTAGACTTTATCTTGGTTATGGTATTGTATTTCAGACCTTACTTTTCTAGATTTATAATAGATCTTTCTTCATCTCTACTTGTTTGTGTTTCTTATTTGCTGTTCTTGTGTCACAATTTCTCATTCTTTTTTATGAATGCTCTTCCATCTTTGTTTTGATTTTTGCTTATTTTTTCCAGGTGTATTGAGGTATGCATGTCAAAATAAAATGGTATGCTTTTAGGGTGTACAATGTGGTGTTTTGATATACGTACACATTGTGAAATGAGTACTACAATCAAGCTAATTAACATATACATCACCTCATATAGTTAGTTTTTTTTGGTGATGATAACATATAAGATAACCTCTCTTAACAAATTTCAAATACACAATCCAGTGTTATTAACTATAGTCACCATGCTATATATTAGGTCTGCAGAACTTTGTCATATTGTAGCTGAGCCTTTATACCCTTTGACCAACGTGTCCTCTAACCCCTGGGTACCACCATTCTGCTCTCTCCTTCTATGAGTTTGAATTTTTTAGGTTCCACATCTAAGTGAGATCATGAAATATTTATCTTTCTGAGTCTGGTTTATTTCACTTAGCATAACCTTTCCTCTAGGTTCATTTATGTTGTTGCAAGTGACAGAATTACCTTACTGTTAAAGGCTGAATAATACTTGTGTGTGTAAGAGAGAAACACACATACTACATTTTCTTTATCAATTCATTCATCAATGAATACTTAGGTTGTTTTTACATTTTGGCTATTGTGAATAATGCTGCAGTGAACTTGGCAATGCAGCTATTTCTTTGAGATTCTGATTTTATTTTCTTTGCACATATACCCAGAAGTAGGATTACTGCATCATATATTGTCCTATTTTCAATTTTTTGAGGAACCTCCACAATGTTTCCATAAAGGCTATACCAACTTATTTTCCCACCAACATGGCACAGAGATTCCCTTTTCTTCCTTGCCAACACTTATCTTTTGGCGTTTTGATAATAGCTATCTTAGCAGGTGTGAAGTGATATTTCATTGTGGTTTTAATTTGCATTTCCTTGATAATTAATAATGTCGAGTTGGTCATATGTGTATGTTTTCTTTTGATGTCAATTTTTGTTTGTTTTTATTTCTTTGATAGTGAATTCTCTTTATTTTTTATTTATTTATTTTTTTAATTTGACTCTTCTTAGTATTAGTTTTCATGTGCTTTAAAATTTCCATTTCATCTCGCATGGGGATTTTTTTCCCTCTTTTCTCTCTACACTGTCCTTCATCTAGAGGATTTATGGATGCCTCCAGAATGCTTACCAGACACTCAGTCCAGACCAAGTTTTATATGAGTGACCTGATGCATCTATATTGTAATATAAAATTGAGGACATTTCAGATGAAGGTGAGCTAGCCAATGACTGAGTTCAAGTTCTGTCTTTGAGACCATCTTTCCTTCTGTGCAGACCAGCATCCTATATTAGCTGTAGCCTTAGGCAGCCATTAGTTTTTAGCATGCTTTTTTTCAAGATTGAGAGAACTTTTTTCCTTACTATGTTTTCATGAAGAGAGCCTGCTGTCTTTTGTCTTCAAACACTCATGGAAAGCTTTTAATGCTTAATACATATTAGGTGTCAAGCTCTTTCCCAATTTTGTATGTCTCTAGAGCCAGAACCTCAATAACCTCTTTCTTCTCTGAGCTCAGTTTCTGGTTCATAGAGATGTTTATCTTGTTTATATATTCCTTGAAATTTACCTGTTACAGTTACATATCTTTTTCAACTATTATTTGTGTGAAGGTTCTTACTTCGAGGTCCATTTATCCATGATTAGGCTCCAGATTAATCATGCATTCTTAAAATTGTGCACAAAAATGTTTAATTTGTATGTCAGATGTTTGTATTTTTCCACACTGTTGGGTATTTGACTTCCTCTGATCCTCAAAGTTTTCAAGAGCCACTGACCTAATATGACTTTCTATTTAAATACATGGTATATTTGCCAGGAAAAAACACAGTAGACAGAATTTATTTTATTTCTCTTCCAAGACACATAATTCCATTTTATACCTTCAACAATATTAGCATAATTTAAAAACGCAATGGTACAGTGGCAGTTTTAGAATGGTTTGAGTGGAGTCCCTCCAAAGTAAAATGGAAATTCAGGTTTCTGGTACTTTCCCCCCCGCCTTTGGAAGTCAAAGGAAATGCTTCCTTTAATAGAAAAAAAATGCAAATATTTAATCAAAGCAACACGCTTTAAATGATGAGAGTATTTATGTTTTTAGTCTCTTTTTCTGAGGTCATAGGAGTTAAATACAGTTTGCTAGTTACATAGGGATGAATGCATTTTAAACAAAAGTGGGCTAGTAAGACAACGTTAGTTTGCATTCAGTTAATGTTTATTGAGTGCTAGTAAAAGATAGAAGTATACTGCAATTTATTCTAAGTGATGATTTAATTGGGTAGGTTAGGCATTCAGTTTAACTTCAATTCCAATATACTGTATACAGCCTTTATGAGTCTTTTCATGACTTAATAAAAATAAAGTTTAAAAATAAAATGAAAATATATTATTTAAAACTAAAATAAAAATGAATCCATCATTTAAATCAATCATAAAAAAAGTTAAAATGAATGAAGTGTAATTTAGTTTTTCATTCTGAAGCTTAAAAGAGACACAGTGCAATGAGCCATGCAAAATCATAATTAAGAAATAAATCACACTTATAATAGCAACCTGAAGAATATAGCACTTAGAAATAAATTTAGCAAAGTGTGAGAGTTGTACATAAAAACTACAAAACATTATTGAAAGAAATTAAGAGGTAAGTGAGAAGGTACCCCATTTTTATGAATCAGAAGACAACATTATCAGGGTAGCAATATTCCACAAATTGATCTCCAGACTCAATGCAATTTCCATCAAAATCTCAGCTGGCTTTTTGTAGAAATTATAAGCTGACCAAAAAATTCATATAGAAATGCAAAGTATTTTTATGTGGAAAACAGTCAAAACCATCTTTAAAATGAAGAAGTTGGAAGATACACACTCCCAATTTTAAAACCTATTACAAAGCTATAGTAATCAAGATAGTGTGATACTGTCATCAGGCTAGACATAAATATCTAATTAATAGAATTGAGAGTGCAGAAATAAACTCACACTATGGTCAAATGATTTTTGACAAGGGGGACAAGACAATTTTGTGGGGGAAGGAACTGTCTTTTCAAAAAATAGTCCCAGGACAACTGGATATCCATGAGTAAAAGGATAAATTTGGACCCCTACTTTACATCATATGCAAAAATTAACTCAAGATGAATCATAAAATTGAGTGTAAGAGCTAAAATTATAAAACTCCTATAATAGAGTAAATCTTTACTTTGAAATAGACAGTGGTTTCTTCCATATGATACTAAAAGCATGAGCAACAACAACAAAAATAGATAACTTGGACTTCAGTAAAATAAAAATGTATATTTGTATATTAAAGGAAACTATAATGAAAATGAAAAGACAAACGACAGAATGGGAGAAAATATTTGATGATAGTATATCTGGAAAATGACTTGTATCCAGAATATATAAAGAACTCTTACAATGAAATAATGAAAAGGCAAATGACCAAAATAAAGAATGGATGTTTCTTCAAAGAAGATATACAAATAGCTAATAAACACATAAAATGCAAATCAAAACTACAATGAGATATCACCTTACATCCATTAGATTGGCTATAATAAAAAAGATGAACAATAACAAATGTTGGCAAAAGTGTGGAAAAATTGTAATGCTAATACGTTTCTGGTGAGAATGTGAAGTGGTATAGCCACTTTAGAAAACTGTATGGCAGTTCCTCAAGCTGCTAAACTAAGAATTTCCATTTGACCCAGCAATTCTACTTCTAGATCTATACCCAAGAGAAATGAAAACATATGTCTATACAGAAAATTATACATGATTTCCATATGAAAAATGTGGAAACAATCCAAATGTCTAATAACTGATAGATAAAATATGATATTTCATGGAATAGAATATTATTCAACCATAAAAAGAAATGCAGTATTGATACATGCTATGACGTGGATGATTCTTGAAAATGTTATGGCTAAGTGAAAGAAGTTAGCCACGAAAACTACCAATCATGGTTTGATTTATGTAAAATGTCCACAATAAAATTCATGGAGACAGAATGCAGTTTAGTGGTTCCCCACTGCTGGGTACGGGGGAGGGCTTGGGAAGGTTCATCATGTGTATGGGGTTTCTTTCTGGAGTGTTGAAAGCATTTTAAAAGTACTATGGAGAGTGGTGATGGTTACATGACTCTGTACAATTTACTAAAAATTATTGAGCCATGTACTTTAAATGGGTCAATATTATGATAACTGAATTATATCTCAATAAAACTGTAAATTAAAAAATGCAATGAATTTAAAACCAAAGATTTTAATCCCTTTAACTTGTTTTATAGATCAAAATATTTTAGGGCCAAAAGAGACCTTAGAGATTACTTAGTTCATTCTTCTTACATGTGATATGAGGAAACCTAAGACAAGAGAAATGAAATAATTTGTACGAAGATATATATGTAGTTAGTAACAAAATCCAATACACAAACCGTACATTTGAGTTTTCAGAATATATTAAGATTTGCTAAACTCCACAGAAATCATCTACAGAGCAAAATATGAAATGTAGATGTGGGCATAAATCAGGTAATTAGTGTGACCTATCAAAATAGTCACTTGTGACTTTAATTATTTTTGTGTGTGGATGAGACAGAAATACCAAAACTAGCAAGGAAGCAAAAACACAAAGACAACCAAAAATCTCCAGAAGTATATACTCATATACATCAGAGAACCTGTTAAACTAAAAAAAAATATGAAATTGTCTTTGTTGGAGAGACTTTTTATCTCTATGCTATAATGACATACATGAATATCTAAAAATTATTCAGTAACCCAAGTAATATTTTAATTTTAAAATGAGAAAAAACCTTTACACTTTCAGAACTTATTTTATAATTAGTGATAATTGCTTCCATATTTTGACTTCATGTAAAAAAAGAATAAATTACCTTTAAAAAGAAAGTTTGGGTTTCTTCTATTTGCATAGGCAGGTGATGGGATGTTAAATTACCAAACCCCCATTGCTTATTTTTTTTCTTTTTTTTTCCAGTGTATGCTAGTATTTAAGACTGCAATCTTCTTGGAGTTGTACATTAATTCAAAATTTAAAAAATAATTATCAAATTTTAGAGGAGGAGGAAGATTTGTGAGAACTCATGTAGCCAAAATTTGCAAATCTGTAGGCTGCATACTTCTCAGAAATGAGTTTTATTTGGCTTCTGAAATAGATTTTAAAAACCTAAGCAATCTTTAAAAATTGAGAAGTTTTACATAAATATCTGAATTTCTGGCTTCTCTTGAAAAATGGAAGGTTTTGGTAAAATAGACCTTCATGCCTGCATGGCGGTTTGGCTGCAGCTGAGTGCCAGCTGCTCTTTTCGGACAGGATGCGTGCTTCCAGGTAGACACAGTTCCTCTGTGGCCAGCTTCCCTCATTTACATTACCTTCCTGACTTACTATCTTGTTGGGTTTGCAGCTGTTGACTTTGCCCAGTCCTCTTCCCCCGCCGCCCCCGACTTTCCTAGTAAGGCACTTCATCAAATGATTGTGTACCTAGTGAAATAATCCAGAACTCATTATCACTATGACTCCCTTCTATTGGTCAAAAGTGTCATAAACCTTGCTGATTATGTAAGAAAATGAACTCAAATTTCCCAAAAGAGAAATTTGAAGAATCTGAAAGTATTTAAAATTTTTAGATAGAAATGTTGTTGATGGTGACAAAAATTGGTTCTTGGGACAAAACCTTAAAGATCACAATGGTTTGTGGCCCTATATAAATAGATATATAGTATGTGTCTGATACAAGTATAAATTGCTACAGTACAACCATTTTGGGAGAACAATTTAACACTGCCTGATAAATTGAATACTTGTGTAAGGAATGACCCAGAGAATTCTCGATATGAGAAACTTTTCTGCCTTTGTTTAGAAAGATACATGAGCAAGAATATTCGTAGCAGCATTGTTTGTTATGTGAGTGGCAAAGCATTGGAATCAACCTAAATACCTATTTTGCGGAAATTAGGTAGATAGACTGTCATAAATCTATTGAATAGGATTCTTAAAATATTTAAAATGAATGAGAACACCTTTTATCAACACATAAATCTTGATGCCATCATGTTAAGTGGGAAAAAAATGCAGTTATGTTAAGTGAAAAAAAAAGTCACAACTGAATACCAAAAACATGATACCATGTGTGAACGTAAAAAATGCACATCAGACAATATTGTATATCATTCTTGGTATATACAAACATAGTAAAAGCCAGGATTCTTCACCATTACAGAACAGTGGCTAATAGGGCCATAATTGTATCTATAATGCATTGTTTCTTGGAAGGAAGGGGAAAAAGGAAGAATAAAGAAAAGATTAAAACACATATGGCAAAAAATTAACTTTGTTAAATGTGGGTAGTGGGTACATGAATGGTTGTTAACTTTATTTTTGGTATGTTTATTTTTTAGTTAAAATTTAAAAATAAAACATTTTAAAGCATTATAGGGATCCAGGAATATTTAGAAATTTCCTTAATCTGATAATTGGTAGCTAAAAAGAAACAAAGTAATCTCATATTCAGGAAGAAAGTTAGAATTAATTCCACTGAAGTAAGGAACAAAATACCTACATCAATTTGTTCTCCTAGCTAATGCAATATGACCAGAGAAAGAAATAAGAACTGTAAATATTGAAAAGAGTCAAAAACGTTATTTTCTATCTAGAAAATCCAACAGAATAAAAATAAGCATATTTAGAACTAGCAAGAGAACTCAAAAAAAGGCAAAGTTTATTGACCAATAGTTTTTTTTTCTATATTACCTATAACTAATTAGAAAATGTAATTAGAAAATATTATCTAATTTCAAGAGCAACAAAAACATAAACACCTAGGATTTAAAGAAGATATGCCCAAAGGCTATTTAATGAAAGTTACAACACTTTATTGAAGGATGTGAACCATGACCCAGATTAACGGAGAGATATTCTGTTTAAATGATCTATTGTTGAATAACAAACTATTCCAATACTTGGTTACTCAAAATGACAGTGACTCATTTTTTTTTTCTTTTGATCACATGAACTGGTAATCTGGTTCTTTTAGTCTTTATAACTGTGGTCCTCTGAAGCCTTGACTAGAGCTGAGGGGTCCAAGGTAGCTTCACCCAGTTATCTGGCAGTTGGTGTGGCTGTCAACTAGAGCACTTCAGTCCTTCTTCAGTGGGCTAGACTGGGCTTCTGTATGGTGGTCTCTTCCAAGAGAGAAGACAGAAATTTCAAATCCTCTTAAAAGTCTAGCATCAGACCTCAGTATCATTTTGCCACATTCTCTTGGTCAAAAGAACCACAAGCCATTCCAGATTCAGGGAGTAGAGAAATGGACCGCAAATTTCAAAAGGGAGAGAGGGCATCCTGAGATGGGAGAAATTTGAGGCTGTTAAATAATCTACCACGCATTTCACATCATTGAAGAGGAAGACTGAAAAATAATGATATAAATTCTCTTCTAAATAATCTGCAAAGTTCAGTCCAGAAAAATCTATATGGTACTTTTTCTGGAACATAATGAGCTGATTCTAGAGTTCAACTGAAAGACAAAAATGAACACAAATAGTTAAAAAAAATTCCAAACTGAACAACAACAAGGGGGACTTGACCTGTAAGATGTCAAAATTTACTACATAATTAAAACACTGTGGTATTGGTGCAAAAATAGGCAAACAGATCTGTTTTTTTTTTTTTTTTAAGAGTCAAGGAAAACAACCATGCACATGTTGAACTTTGTTATTATTATGGAGCATTTTGAATCAGTAGGAGAAACTTCAATCACAGAATTAATGAATATCCTTTTAAAAATCAAGTTGAATCAATCCTTTATAAATCAATGCTTTATACAAAGTATATTCATATGGTACTACAAAAGTATTAAGAGAATGTAAGGGGAAATGTTCTTTTAATTTAAAAAGTATAAAGGAAAAGATTGATGGATTGTCTATAAAACAATGATGAACAAAGTGAAGAACCAAGAGAGCCTGGTAGAAAATATTTGCAATACTCTCTAATAAGAAATTACTAATTAAAATGTATTAACAGTTTCTGTAAGGCAAAAAAATGAAGCAATAGGAGAATGGGCAAATAATTTAAGCAGGCAATACAGAGAAAAATAATTTAAATGACCATCATACATACAAAGATGCCCAACTTCACTAATAATTATGTGATGTAAATTAAAGCAATGGGATATCTTTTCCTTTACCAACCAATTCGAAAATGTTTTAACATTGATTCTATTCAGCAGTGACAGCCATGTGCAAAATATGTAGTCTCATACACTGCTAGTGTACATTCTTAAAATGTTTTCAAAGACTGTTAGACAATTTCTATCAAAATTAAAAAATTTACACTGTAATTACACCTTTACAAGTCTATATAGAGAAACTTTCACAGCACAAAAGATACATGAGTATACAGTGCTCATGGCAGCACTGTCTAGAATCAGAAAATACCACATTAATCTAAATTTCTATTCTTTTGATAGAATATAGATTATGAATTCTTTCTGTAGAATAACATGATGTTGTAAAAAATGAATTAGGCCAATGTGTATTGAATATATCAAGTGAAAAATATCATCACAGAATAATAGATGATATCATTTATATAGTATGAAAAAAAATATCAATTTACATATTTCTGCAAGTAAACAAATAGAAGAAACTATTAAAAGTGATTACCTCTGGGGAGAGAAGGAACAAGGGGGAGAGTGAATATAATTTTCACATTATAATCTATGTACAATTTTTACTGCTTAAATCTTTTGCAAAGAGAATAAATATATTATGATGTGATTTTTAAAAAAGAATCAGAATAAAAGATGTTATTTCATAGATTGTCATCAAATTCTAGGAAATTTCTTAGTGCCAAGGGAGGTGAGGGCTGTGGAAACTTTCTCACATGTGAAAATGTTGAAGAAATGAAGTATTTTGCTTGACGAAGAGAAAACTTAATTTGCTCTAGGGCAGTGGTCTCCAATCTTTTTGGCACCAGGGACCAGCGCTCCTATGAGAATCTAATGCCTGATGATCCGGGGTGGAGCTGAGGTGGTGATGCTAGCACTGGGGAGCGGTTGCAAACATAGACGAAGCTTTTCTGGCTGGCCCGTCACTCACCTCTTGCTGCGTGGCCCAGTTCCTAACAGGCCATGGACCAGTACCGGTCTGCAGCCTGAGGGTTAGGGACCCCTGCTCTAGGGAACAGAGCTGTGGCCAGTGGGTGAGAATCCAAGAGACAAACTGAAACTTTCTAACCATTGAACACCCCAAATGTGAACGCCATGTGAGGCAAGGTGAGCTTCTGCCACTGGCAGAGTCAAGCAGAAACCATTTATTAGTTTTATTTTAGAGGCAATGACTGTTATTGGTGGGTCGGGGAAGAGGGGACCTGGAGGAAACCCTTTAATCCTCGTGATCTGTGCTTCCAAATGTCCCAAGTAGAGATTACCACAAGAATTGTATATCATTTAAACTCTAGCCCGTGATATATCTTAGAATGTGTCAAGAACTGAGTCATAACATCTAGCTAGATGAACATGGCTTTATGAGAAAGTTCTTGGAATTTCACTCTTACATGTAGACAGAGAAGTTCTCTGTTTTAAGTTTCAGATCCTTTACTATCGAAGTACAATTCACAGACCAGAAGCATCAGTGTGTTAGTTATACTGAACTTCGGGTTTTATTACTTACCTGCTGAATTCAAATCTGCATTTTAATGAGATCTGCCGATGATTCCTATTCATGAATTTGAGAAGCACTGGTTTATCCAACTATCCATAGAACTCTTATTTCTAAGCCTTTGAAGTGCAAGTAAAAAGAAACAACCCGTCACATGAAGAAAAAAGCCCAAATAGAAGTTTTGATTATTATTGCCTATATCCAGGGAGAAATAATGATGAAAAGAGAGAAAATGATCATATACACTGTATAGGTATGTAAATATATATGTGTGTGTATGTGTGTGTAGTTATAGATATGTATATAGCACGTAAACATATACACATACACGCACATAAAACTTAAACTTTTTCTAGCTATCATTTTGAGTAAGTGGTCATTGACTGTTTTATCTTTCAAAGAAATTTTAGCTCACCCCTCTCCACAAGTGAATAGCACTCTCAAGTTAATCAAACACTGAATAGAAGAAGATAAACATCTTCGAGAATTTTCTTATACATTTCGACAGCTGTTATTACAAAGGACATCTTTAATGCCATATTTTACATTTTATGATTTATTAATAATTATTACTATTTTTATCATCTTAATGAGTTTTTAAGGCTTAATTCCGTAATCTTTATTTACTAAGCTTTTGGCACTTTTTTTTTCACATCAGGATTATTTGGGGCAAGAGAGTTGTGTGTGGAAGGAGATGACTACAAAAAATAACCTCTTAAAGTGAAAAAGGATTCCAGGTAGCTGGAAATATTCTGATTATTAGCTAAAGCCTTAGAAAAAATGTATTGACTTTCAATTTATTTTACCGTATTTCCTGAATCTTTTGTTTTTTCACTTGTGCGCAAAAGCGTTTAGTGGAAAATAATGAATTCAGCAATGTATAGGGACATCACAGTTAAACCTTTTGCTGGATCTTCACAAAACATTGTTTTTCATAAACTGTTTTCTTAACAAGTCATGTTGCCTCTCAGTGGGATTTGCAGAGTTTAGAGCATGCTCTACCCAACTAGCCCCAGATGGAAAATATGCTCTTGAAATTGGATGGTTTTTTAAGTGCAGCTCTCTACTGCCTTCTCAAAGAAAAAAAAAAAATCTTGAACAGAATGCTTTTAGTACCATGGACTATAATTCCCCCAGCATCCCACGTATTTGGTTGTTTTTGCTTTTGGCAGTGGAATTTTTCTAATTTAATTAACTCATTAGCGTTAGCAGATGACACAGTGTAAAAATTCTTTTCCCTAGTCACTTATCTAAATATTCTTTCAATCTATTGGGGTTACATGCATTTGTTTATTTATTTATTTAACTTATTTATTTATTTTTAAAGTTATTTATCTGTTTCATTTCTACACTGACTGTCCCCTTAAGAGTTTGTGGGCAACATGTAGACATTTCATATAATGAACTAGAAACCTTTCTAAAGTGATAAATGGAGAAGAGACAGAGCAGGGAACTAAACAGCGGGGAAAATCTTTACAAAGAAAGACTGAGAGAGAAAGAACAGATGGTTCGAGAAGAGCAGCCAGAGCCGCTTATCCTGGTCCAAACCCCTGCCATTCTGTCTCTTTGCTTTTAGTTCATACACTGCAATAATGTAACAATAGTTTGTGTCTGGAAATCAGCTGGAAATACTTTGAATGACAGTATAGGCAAGTTTCCCATGATTATCCAAATGGAAAGTGAATTTTATTTATACTAAAATCATTCATTCATTTGTTCACATTTTCCTACTTTTTTTTTACTACGAATTTATAAATCTTTACTTCCTTTTAGATTTTAAATTTTCTTTAAATTTTACCATCTCTCTCTCTCTCTCTCTCTCTCTCTCTCTCTCTCTCTCTCTCTCTCTCTCTCTCTCTCTCTCGGGGGCATGCGCCTAATGCAGGGCCTGGAACAAAGTAAATGTCGAATAAATGTTACTGAATTCTAAAGGAAAGGAATTCTGTTGAATTACATTTAATGGTTATTGATTATCTACACTGGTATTCTAACACAGGCATCATTTTAATCCTCAGAGCAATTTTGTTAAGGTGATTGCTGTTGTTATCTTAATTTTATCCATGAGGAAACCTAGGCTGAGATGTTAAATTGCTCAATGCACAGAACTTTCAGCTGAAGAATTTGAACTCAGAATTGTCCAGGATGCTGCTAGCCAAAATGATGGTGACATGAGATAGTCAAGCTTGATGGAGCTCAAGCAGTGATGAGGGAACTTCTTTGTGTCTCTGCTAGGAGTGGCACACAATCCCCAGTTTCTGTAGCAAATAAGTATGTGTTGGATAATAGAAAGGGTACAGTTTAAAAGGGTGAATTTATGAAATGTGAATTATATCTTAATGTAAAAAATATATTTAACTGATAAGGATTGAAAATTACTGAATTTTGGACATTTTAGAGGTTCCAAGAGTTTTCTCTGTCTTCCATTCCTAAGGAACTCAGTTCAAATTAATATCAGTTCTTTAACTGTTCCAGTTTACTGAAGTTACATGTTGAACAATAGCCAAGATTTGCTGTATTCCCTAGTTGTCTGTGTTGGAGGTGCCATATATCTAGAAGGCACCATGGGACAGTGATTCTCAGGGGTCTGTCCAGCGATTAAATTATCAACTCTAAGCTACTGAACAGTTTCTAGGGCAAGAAGTTTAATAAACATGAGCTCATGAAAACATTTTTTTAAACCAGTTTTCATCATCATGCAAAATTTTTCTCCACTTCAAAGAAAAAAGCTGTTGTCACATCCCTCAGAGAGTGTCTCCAGCCACTTGTTCATCTGGCAAGGACGGACAGCACATTTGGGAAGTCTGTTAGCATTTAATTTTCTTCTAAATCACTTTCAGGGTGCTATTAGGATTTAAATAGACAACTTATGGTTGAAAATCCCGTAATTTGGATTTTTTTATACTCATGTCCAGAATGGAGATAGCAGTTTTCTGTTTAGTCAGAGTGCATGCGTATACACACATGCATGCACTCTCACACACACTCAATGACATACACACTGACACATACACATGCAAATGTGTGCGTACACATACACCTTTACCCATATACCTCATGATTGGATGTGTCAATAGCAGAAAGTTATTAAGCCAGTGTATCTTCCAAAAGGAAAGCCATCTGCTGTCCTTTATGTAGGCTTATGTATCGGGAGGAAAAAAATTTCAATACAAAGCTGACAGGAGTTCCAAACATTTTGTTTGGTGTAGTTACAAGCAAACCTTAAAGATTTGTAATTTCTTTTTTTCCCCTTCCTGCTCTTTGCACTTTGAAATGAAAGCAAGGTGCTCCCAGTGGAGAGATGTGGGGAGAAAAGAGGAGGTGGGTTTGGGAGCATTTGAACCTCAGTTTTCTGCTATTCTTATTCTTGGTACTGGAAATTTGTTCCCTCATTCTCTAAGTGATGACCTTGCTATGAGTTTCTAACATATTTCTGCATTATTTGGAATCTAGATATGATATTTCTATCTTTAGTCAACATCAGTTTCTGCACAAAGCAAAAGATCAATTTAAGGAGGACTATTAGCCTGAGAGTGTGGGATAGGAAGGTGCTGATTCAAATTGTTTGTATCTAACATTTCTTTTCTTTGGGATCAGAATTTGCAGATTAAGAATTGTTAGCTGCAGTTGTTAAAGAACGGTAGTCTCTTCTGGCAATAGCTGCATGTCCCTCAGCCTTTGAGAAAGGGAAGGAGATCAGGGTTAGAGGCCATACCTTCCTGTCTTAAACTGGTGCTCGGTTGGCTCCATGTTGGAGTCATTGAGAGATCTTAAAATATGATGACTGGGTTCCACCCCTAGCGATTCTGATTTATTTGGCATGGGGATGGGCCTTGGTGACTCCTTAGGTGACTAAAGTGCAGCAAAGTTTGAGAACCACTGCTCTAACCAGTGGTTGTCAACCTTCTTCTGTCACCATACTCTGGTTCCTGGGGGCCCACATCTCTAGAGATTCTAGTGGTCTATAATAAGGCCTGGATATTGGTATATTGCTACCTAGGTATACAGCTCCTAGGTGATTCTAAGGAGCAGCCAAGGTGGAGATCTGTTGAGCTGTCTTGTAAGGGACAGGAAACTTGCTCTCCTTTTGATTTGTCTTTGGCATATTCAGTTCTGAAATTATCCTTTGTTGGATTTGCAAGAGCCAGTGGTCTGGGTGCTACAGAGGTTATGCCAAGGAAATTGAGACTGTCTCTGTACTCTGGATGTTTATGAGGCTGCAAACAATGATATCTTACATTGTTTGTTGCTTAATGAAGCTGACTAAAAAATACCTTGAATCTAGATGTGGAAGGGCTTTTTCATACATGATTGCATTGGAACCTCACAATAACCTGGTGAGAACACATTAGGAAATGTAAACTCATAGATGTTACGGAACATGCTCAAATTTACATGGCAAAGAGGGCTGGGAGCCAAACTGCCAACGTCTTTTGGCTCTACCATTTTTCTCCATTTTTTCTGGCACTACTATTCAAGTTTGAAAGCAGGGTTGTGGAGTGGGGAAGCAGAGAGACAGATAACTATTCTTAGGATGTGTTTGAGGGTATGAGAGTTTATGGGTAAGTGTGCAGATGTGAGTGTGTATGTGAGTATGTGTCTGCGTGTGTATCACTATGCATGTGAGGAAGTGTGCCTTTGAGATTTTATTGTTTGGTTATTGTCCCTTTAAAATTATACAGTCTGTTAATATTAAAGGGTATGTCTGAAGGCCATTACTATCTGTGAGGAAAATTAAAGAGAGTTTATTAAGGCCAACTCAGATTTCTACAGATACTAATAAATAGTATTTTCATCAGCCAGAGAGAAATGAATGTAAGAGGAGAGAAAACATCAGTATGAATGAACATTAGTCAAAAAAGGTGCCTAATAGCCTGTCTTCCTTCAACTCTTGGACCATTTTCCTCCCTATGCAGGGAGGGAGAGGCTTTCAACCCATCACTTGGAAGTAGATGTGTGTTCTTTATAACCAGAGTTTTGAGAAGCCATAGATAAGACATGAACTTATGGTATTTTGTTAGTACAGGCAAGGCATAAGCAGTAATTTTTAGGTTGATAATAGTTTTAAAACTATGATAAAATATTTCCTTAGAGGCTTATATCTGTGTGTTTGGCTAAAAACATAATTTCAATGTTATAAATGCATATAGCATTTCTTTGCTTTAGGAATGTTACATTTCTGCCCTGCTCTTTACATGTTCATAAATACAACTGTAGACATTCATTCATTTATTCATTCATTTAATCATGTAAACAACAAATGCTCATTGAGCATCTGCCATGTTGCTATACATAAGGTATTATATTACCTAGGAGAACATGGAAGATAAAGTACTGTCCCTGCTCGAGGAATTTTGTGTCTGAGAGGATTTTTAATTCCATGCTGTTATGTCAGGAGGCTCACAAGAAGGAAGTCAGGAGTTGCCCAAGGAAAGCTGGCTGCCTGTCCAAATGTATCTCTATGGGGTTCATTGATCATTGTCAAGCCTGGAAAAGAGAAAGAGAAACTGCTTTAGACAGTTTGAGCAGAGAGGAATTTAATTCATGGAATTTGTTATGAAGCTGTTAGAAGGGCTGGAGGAGCAAAAGGTATAAGGTGGTGATGCTCAAAGCCTGGGAAGCTGGGACTGCTCTTTCTTATGCTGAGCTGTTGGAGGAATCAGGGAAGTCACTGGAGCCTGCAGTTGATGCTGCTCATCTGGAGCTGAAAGGACAATGGCTTCTGACTCCCTGTTGCCTTCTGATATCTTACTGCCTCCTGTTGGCAAAATCCAACTTGTCTAGCCAACTAAGGAGTCTTGATAATGTAGTTTGCACTTTTAGACCTACAACATAGAGAAGAGTATAGCAGGGCAAGGTGGGGTGCATGGTGATGGTAAAATCCAGAAGTCAAATAACTAGCAGGGAAAGAGAGTCCGAGTAGCCACTAACACCCAGAGTTTTCTCTTAGTTTTTTCAACTCTGAAATTTGATTATTAGTACACTAAAATGTAATCAGGCTTTGAGATCTGACTGAAACTATCTCATATGGGCTGAAGTGTACCCCCTGAAAATTTTTATGTTGAAGCTCTAACCCCCAATGTGAGTATATTTGGCATGAGGGCCTTTAAGGAAGTAATTAAGATTAAATAAAGTCTTGAGTGGGGACCTCATTCATTAGGACTGATGTCCTTATAAGGAAAGGAAAAGATACCAGAAGCATGCCTGCTAAAGAAAAGGCCATGTGAGGACCCAGAGTAAAGGTGGCCACATGCAGGCTGAGGGGAGATGCTTCACCAGAAACCAACCTTGCAGGCACCTTGATCTTGAACACCTAGACTCCAGAACTGTAAGAAAATAAATTTTTATTGTTTAAGCCATCTAGTCTGTGTTATTCTGTTATGGCAGCATAAGCTGACTAATAAACTAAGCAAATACACAAATAATGAGTATAAAGATTCAGATGTCAAATTGCAAATTTGTGCTAAAAATGTAATTTTCCAAAAGATTGCCTACTTCTGCTGGTCAGCACATTCTTCTTCTATAAGTAAAATTGCATGGGAATCAATTAAAATCACTGCTTAATGACAGTGGTCTCTGAGCAAGAGAGTTTGTTAGATGATACAAATGGCTAACGTAATACTGAAGTGTCATTGGGGCATACTCACTTCCCCTCTAGACTTGCAGTCTTTGCTGGGTAAATGTAAATGTGGGCATTATCTTTACTGACAATGCTGGAGGCGAAGTGTGTCAGCTTTCCAGATTTTTCCTTTGTGAACCCTTCCCCTTTTCATATGGACATGTTCTGGTTGTCATTTTGCTTCTTTTGGGTAGCCTTGCTTTGATACTTTTGGGTGACTTTACTTTGATTCCTTCCATGATTGTTTTATGGTTAATTCATGAATTTTCAAGTTCTTGGGATGGGGGCAGGAGTAGTACATACACTTAGGCTGATGTTTGACCAGGACGCACTGCTATAGCTATACTACTGGTTGCTGCTGACTATGTCCTTCTGATTGGTCAATATCTGTGCTGTATCAGTTGCTAAATGTTTTGAATGTCAATCTCTGCCTATATAATAGTCCCTGTAATGTATGAGAAGAAGTTGCCCAGATTAAGCTCTTTAGTTGGCCACATAGCATACTAGGCTATTTGTGAACCGTCAAAAGGATCCCCGTTTCCCGAAATGAGTATCATTAGCCTATTATGGAGTATAAAGTGCAGTCACTAGAGCTGCTCTATAATGAGTTTAATCATATTTATCAGAAGAGATAATCAACATAACTATTATTTGAAACTTACCTACTTACAACCAAGATGACTGTACCTAGCAAACCTATTATTTAGAATCAAAGGACAGATAAAGAACTTCCCAGACAAGAAAAGCTAAAGGAGTTCATCAGCACCAAACCAGTATTACAAGATATGTTAGAGGGACTTCTTTAAGAAGAAGGAAAAAAAAAGATAAATGTAAATAGTAAAGTAGCAATAAATACATATTTATCAACATCTCTTTAAATGCAAATGGATTAAATGCTCCAATCAAAATATAGGATGGCTGAATGGTTAAAAAAATAAGACACTTACATATGCTGCCTGCAAGAGACTCACTTGAGATCAAAAAACACACACAGACTGAAAGTAAAGGAATGGGAAAAGATGTTTCATGAAAATGGAAATAAAAAAAAAAAAGGTAGCAATACTTAAACCAGACAAAATAGCCTATGGGGGTTATTTCCTTCACAGCAGGTACCCATCACCATTTGGAGTTATTTGCTTATTTATACTCTATATGCTCATACTAGAATGTCAACTTCATGAAGGCAGGGACTTGGTCTCTCTTATATATGGCTGTATCACTAACATCTAAGCACTGCATCCTCCATATTAGGCACTTAATAAATGAATGCTAAATGCCAAAGGATTATTATTGTGACTTATCAAACTCCAAGGT
Organism: Eidolon dupreanum; assembly: GCA_028627145.1. Taxonomy (NCBI): domain Eukaryota; kingdom Metazoa; phylum Chordata; class Mammalia; order Chiroptera; family Pteropodidae; genus Eidolon; species Eidolon dupreanum. Next base: position 94,771,196 of record CM053503.1, on the reverse strand, counting down.
TTTGGAATAAGACTTAGGAGGGTTTGTTTTGGTGGAGGTGGAAATCTTAGGGCCTGAGTAGTCTCTCTGGCTGGATTCATCATTACAGAAAGCTTTTTGAGCTGCCAATGCATCTGGTAATTGAGATGAGAAGGGGGATCCAAAGTGAGTGGGAACAGCTAAAGTAGGAAAGATAAGCCCCCAACCAAATTTCATTTGATTAGTAGTTTTGCCTATGGTAGTAGTAGTATAGAACTAACTTTATTCTGAAAAATGCTCCTGAGTGTTTGTTTTTAACTCCTGGGCCCTACCAAAAAGCAAATATTAAGAACTTACTGTTTTTAAAGAACCATCCTAGGTGATGATGGTGATTAATAAGGTTAAGTCCTTAAGGATTTCTGTGAAACTTGGGAGAGAAAGAAATCATTGCCAAATGGAGTGACTAGGGAAGTCTCATAAAGGAGATGGGACCTGGGCCAGGCGCTGCAGCAAGGGGAGGAATAACCCAGATGGAGGTGAGAGGTATGATCAAAAGTGTGACCTCAGGAATGTGCCTAGTGTGTTGGGGATTGTGAGAGATGGTGGGCGGGAAGTAGACCTTGACAATGATGTTGAAAAATTTGGATTTCATCCTGAATTCAGAATGGACTCAAGAGTTTATGAGTGGACTAGTAATGAATTAAAATTAGTGTTCCTGAAAATGAGAGATAGAATGACTCAGTTGGAGGATGGAGCTTGTGGCTGGAAAGGAATCCATCAGTTTCCTACAGCTGACTATAATTTAGGCAGACTCTGTCTGGGGCACAGCTGTCTCAACTCTCTTCTTGGTGGAGGAAATCAGGAGAAAGAGACCACATGTTGTAGGCTGTGAAGTCGAGTCTGTTGCATTCTCATCAGATTTGGAGCAATTGAGAGAGTTGTGAACAATATTTCTTTTCAATTTCATTAAAACCTGATTGGTATAGCATTATATGAAGTTCACTCCTTCGATATCAGTAGTACAATGGCCATGTGTTTTGTGTGGATTATGAGCATTGCTGTACCTCAGAGTGCCTTCTGAATCATCAGGCATTAAATTCTGTTGACTAGTATTTATGGTTAACTGGGTTTTAATGTAATCTGCATATAATTACAACTTATATACATGTAAGTTGTAATTTATTGCCTTAGAACCATTTTTACATACATCATTTGATTGCCATTGTTATCCGTTTTTGCAGTTGAGACAGATGAATTTTAGAGAGGCTCAATGACTTGTCCAAAGTCACTTGGCTAATGTGTAGGAAAGCCTGGGCTCCAACCTATTTCTTTTATAGTGCTTAATACATGTAATACATCCTCACTAACCAGAACACTTAATAATTCTAGGACAAGTGATTTCGGTAGAGTGCAGGGATTAACTATATCTGGTATGGTAGAATGCAGTGCAAATTGACAATAATGATGTCATCCACAATTCATTCTGAATCAACCTGTCCCAAAGGCAATGTATCTTAAAATGTTCCTCAAACATATTTAAATTAAATATTTTTAAATTAAATATTGACAATGACATTCATGTTTTAGTTTCTCCTCATTGGGCCTTCAGCTCAACACTCTTGGTTATGGAGCTTGGTTTTGTCAGTTTGATCTCATGGAATTTGCAGACAGCATCTCTGTGCACAGTAACAGAATGATTCTGGCTGATAGGGAGAGGACGGGTGTGGAGCAAGTGTGGCATGAAATGGACTGTTTACTTTTTTCCACAGTCTGCTGATTCAACCTGCAAACCCATTCCCCGACACCATGAGCAAAACCTACAAAAACACAGGGGCCTCCGAAAAGACAGCTCTGACATTTGCAACTTGGAGAGGTCTTTGGAGTTAAGAAAGCCCAGTTCTATACTTATTATTTGGGTCAGGGTCTTTTTGGCTTCCACACTTGTTCCTGGTTAGAAAGTTAAAAACAAGAATCTAAACACTGTTCACGTGGATAGTAAAAAACATGTTCACTTTTCGCAGTGACTTTGGAAACAGAAGGGGAATTCTTATAAATCACAAAGGAAAATAAATAACTTCACCCATGGAGGGAAAAAGACAGCTTGAGAAAAGGGACTTTGGAAAAAGGCTGTCTCTAGACAGCAGTCTTGTGGTAAGTACTAAATATTCATTTACCACTCTATATGTTTTGGCTTAAAATGCATTATTCTTTGACTGTTATTTCCTGAACCCTGTGCTTTTGAAACCTCTGTTCCAGTTACCCCATTAGCAGTATCCCCTGGGATTTTGTTTTATTTATTTTTTTACAAAGTCAAAAGCCAGTAAATTATTGGAATGTTTGTATAGTGTCTTAATAGGCAAATGTCATAATCTGTCAACATTATATATAATTACATTAATTCCAGCCGAAGTAGACTTTAACCTATACAAAAACACTACTGTACAGCTGATGCCAGGTGCCAAGTCTATATATAGCTCTTCCATCACCCATTTATCTTAACTTTGGGGATAAGTTGAACAAGAATGTAATGGAGCTTCCAATATTGAAAAGTGAAGAAACTCTCTGAGATCTTCTTAGGTATGTAAATTAGTTTAATTGTCCATAAACTTTCTTTCTAAATGTTTTAATGCTGATGAGCATCATTCTTAGCAAACTGGTTGGGTTTGTTTTCATGTGCGAGAATCTGGTTAGTCTAAGGAATAGACTTAAGTCACTGATTTCTGAAGGCTGGCCACTCTTTCATAGTCTCTCAGCTAAGATGTGCAAGTCACCTCTTCTATTCCATAATGCATATGAACAGAACAAGAAATCAAATCAAGCAAGTTACTCCTCTCTTAGAAATTAGTTTAGTTCCTTCTTTGCATGGGGTATAGAGATATGCTTTATTCATTTGTGTACTCCCAGCACCTGGCATAGAGTCTGGTTCAGAGTATGTGTCCAATAAAATATTTATTGACTTGATTTATCATTTGCACTTTTCCAATTCCACTGCTATAGGTCTTACTCTATCCATGTAAGATTTGCTATTCACTCATTACCTGCTGAGGCTTCACATCATAAACTGTTCACAGATGTGTTTCTGTGGTTTGAGAAAAGGATTATATTAAACTTTTGTGTCTAGTTTGTCTAACTTTTGTGTCTAGTTTGTCTCTTGTTATTAGAGTCAATTTCTGTGTCTCTGAAGGCTTTGTATTGGCCAGCATAGCTTCAGAGGCTAAGAGCTTTAATCGTATTTTAAGTTCTCCTCCCAGTGGTTAGGCCCTTTTTTCATCTCTCAGGTCTTTCTATCTCCAGGTAGACTGTGGTGAAAATAGTGTGTGTGTGTGTGTGTGTGTGTGTGTGTGTGTGTGTGTGTGTGTGTGTTTATATGTCTACTCCCTTTGCAACTTCTGGAGAATTAGGATAAAAAGATAATTTCTCAGCTTCTCCTTTGCTGGGGAAAAAAACAAAAAACAAAAACCAAACCCACTTCTTACAAACTAACCTACCAGTGGGGTGTGTCTTATGCCCAGGCAGGGACCAGAGATGCCCTTTTAGTATGAAATGAGCTGCAGAGGAAATATTCTTTTAACCCCAGAATATCTTCCTTGCTTTTTGGTCACAAAAGCCCAAATTCTGCCTTAGGTTCCAGAGAATATGTAAAGACCCTATCAAAGCAAGCTGCTAAGCTATTGTCTTTCAATAATTAACAGTAGCACTCATTACTTAAAAAAGTTTTGGACCATTTCCAAATGTCAACCAGATGAGCAGAATTTTTTTGAGAGAATTGGTAAACAAAAAGATGCAGAGCACAGAGTGCTGGAATGCAGGGCTAGATTGGAACAAGTAAGGAAAGAGGAAAGTGGACTAACATGAGGGCATTGTGTACTTGAAAATCAGAGAAAGAGGAAACAATTTCAATGAAATCTTTGCCCACATTTAAATTTTGCTTAGAGATAGACTTGACTATGAGCATAAATCAAAACCTATCATATTACCGGTGCTAGCTGGAAGCCCAAAATCAAGCTGGAGTTCCCATTGGCATATGGCACTACCCTGAGTCTTGTGGGGGCTGCAAATCTGTTTTTTGACTCACAACATAAAAGAACACTGTGAAAATAAGAATTTGTCATTTGGGAGCACCTGAGAAACCTAATTCTGGTAAATCTCCCTAAATGATGCCTATGAGAATTTTTGCACTAGTGAAATATCTTCCTTGTTTCCTAGAGGCAGATTAAGTGTTACATCTGCATGCACATATTGTGAAAGTCCTGAAGAAGAATGTTCTCTCCTATGACTACATAGTCCAGTGTATGGGAGTGCTCACACGCTATTCAGTGTTACACAACTAGGCCAGGTGACTATAATTTTATCCTCTGTTTTAGTGTTATGTTCTTTCCTCATATAAGATGCTGCTGTTGGGCAAACAACAGCAAGAATACTCTTTTTGAATTGGTTCTTTGAGAATCAGACCCACTGAAAGCCCCTTGAGTGAATTTTGTTGTGACTGTCAGGAAAGAGAAGTAGGTAGGGGATGAAATCAAAGCAGACTGGCCTGTAAAAGACTTGAATCCAAGAAGCCCTCCTTTTGGCTCCTTACTGAAATCACACAAATAACTAGGCAAAAAGCACACAGGGATGATTCTAGATAAGGGTTGCTTGGAAATACAAGAAAAAAAGGAGCAACACATGGCATCATGTAACTCACTCTTCATTCTCAAGGCATGCTTTATTTTATATTTTATATTTTATTTTATTTTATGTCAATTTTTTTTAAATCATAGAATGGTAGATTGGGAATGGTTCATACAGTCTCCTCACTTTGCAGGAGTAGTAGTTAGTACTCAGTGAAGTTAAATGCTTTTCCTGAGGTCATACAATGGGGATACAACCAAGAATAGAACCAAGATTTCCTACCTGTCATTTTAATTCTTTATCTTTCATTATATAATGTAATATCCCAGTAAGAGAAGATGTCCTTTTGGAAAACTGAATAGAGGAAAGAGAAACATGTTAAATTCTTAAGACTTAAAATTCTACTGCAATAACCATATTTTTTAGAGAGAGAAGGCCCAGAAATAATTTCCACTTTCAGATTTTGTAGGAAAAAATTTCTCATAAGGCGCTGCAAGAATAAGGTACTATTAACTTCATTACACTTTTTATTTTACATAATTAAATCATGAAGTGTTGAGTAGAAATTATAGCTCCCTTGCAACAGCTTTTAAATTTTCAGGCTGTAGGAACCACAGAATAAAGACACTCATCTGAGATACTGAAAAAAGCTCTAGTTGGGGGATGTGAGTTTGTGGTTCTTAGTCACAATTTGCCTTTAGGTCATGACACAGGGGAGGGTTTGAGAATGTGTGTGTGCGTGCATGTGTGTGCACGCGTGTGTGTGTGTGTTTGTGTGTGTGTGTATATTCTGGTAACGCTGAAATATTCTTTGATGTTGAGGATTTTCTACTTGATAAATCACCCTTTGTAAGAAGAAAAGTGACAGGTAAGTGAAACTGAAATGAAAAATATGTTTCAATGTGGGAGGCAAAGACCCCGAGAGAAAGACAAGTGACTACAAGTATGCCATCACCAGTAGGAGTGAGCTGAGTAGCTGCATATTCACGGCAAGTACAGTTTTCTCTTTGATAACAATAAAGATCACTTCAGAAATTGAGGCCTTTTCTTGACCCAAAGCTGTTCAGCTCACCCCAGGATGCTTTTTGATCAGAAAAAGTCAGCATTTCACACTGTGCTTTTTTATTTGGAAGAATCATTCCAGACTGCACGTACAGCTATTTGACATGTGTAGCTGTTATAGCATTTAGCTGGTGAGAGGGCTGGAGAGGGAGTTACCTTTTTTACCAGCTTACATTTCAATTGCAAATACTCTTAATTTATGGAAAAATTACCCTTGCTTTTAAGCACAGATGAGAGTAGCAGTTTCTCTTATGAATGATGAATTCCTCCATGGTACCCCCATTCCTTTCTCTCCCAGTGAAAGGAAGACAAACATTGGCTATACTAGATCCTCAGCTATGGCAGCAGTACAGTTTTGTTAGACTCTTAGGAGCAAGAAGGGCCCTTCATAGGCCCTTCAGTTCATCCTTCAGCCTCTTGGTGGTTTGCACCCAAATCATTAGAATAATTAATCCTTCCATGCGCATGCATTAATTAAGTCAATCAACAGGCAGCTTTGAAAAGCTGCTTTATATTTAAGGTGTCTCAGTAGCTATGGGATGTGCCGCATCATTGCCATTTCCTCCTCCAGATACACTCCATTCTCCTCTACCTGGCTTTTGTGAACCCCTGGAGGAGATACCACATGGACCTTGTCAAAAGGACCTCTGGTTTTCCGGCATCTGATTGGATTTGGCTAATGGGAGTACCTAGCAGGATATCAGAGGTGGGGAGGTGCAAGTGGTCAAGGTCATTGTTTTCCGCTTTCCTCCTGCCTGTTTGTGGACCACAGTGACTGGACTACTCTGCCTATGGCCACAGCTTTTGTTGGGCAACCCTCTCCCCCAGCCCTAGCTACAGTCATAACCAAACCCCTCTCTGTGTTCTGGTGCTTCTCTCTCCCCACACCCCTTCAGGCTTCCTGGTACTGGTGACTCCTGGATGTTGTCGGCCCATTTCGTGTTGGTTTGCTCTAGGTCTGCTCACACTAACTGCATAGTTCCTTTACCAAACTCCTCAGTTAGGTATTTTGAGTGGGCCATCTTTTTCTGCAGGATCTCCCTGACTGATACAAGGAAATACTTCTCCTCATAGTGTTTATAGTTTATTTATCAAAGCCAACCTAGTAAGCAGGGAGAATAATATAACATGGAGGCGGTAAACAGTGTAACACTGACAGCGATAGGACATGAGATCATTGCGGGAGGTTGTAAGGAGGCACCTTGGAGGAGCTGTCATTAGAATTGTGCTTTGAAGTAATTGAGGGAATTTGGTAGGTGAAGATTGGGACAGAAGAGAAGAAAGAGACAACCCAAGATGTCATCCTATATCCCTGGTGACAACTCATTTCATTGCTGAATTATTCTTTCCCAGAGAAGCTTCTTTCTCATATCAAATGGTTAATTTTATAGGTTAATTTTATAGGTCAACTTGACTAGGCTAAGGGATACGATACCTAGATAGCTGGCAAAATGTTGTATCTGTGTGTGTCTGTGAGGGTGTTTCCAGAAGAGAGCGGCGTGTGCATTGGGAGACTGAGTAGTGCTAGCAGATGGCCCTCACTGACGTGGGTGGGCATCATCTGATCTGTCGAGGGCCTGAATAGAACAGAATGGCAGAGGAGGGACAAATTTTCTCTCTGCCTTAGCTGGGGCATCCATCTTCTGTCCTTGAACATTAGTTCTGCTAGTTATTGTGCCTCTGGACTCGGACTGGGACTTATACCAGTAGCCCCTCTGGTTCTCAGGCTTGGGGCTTGGAATGGAACCATTCCAGCAGCTTTCCTGGGCTTCCAGCTCATGGGAAGATTGTGGGACTTCTCAGCTTCTATAATCACATGAGCCAATCCCAAACCAGGGGTGAGCAAACTCTGTAAAAGGCTAGAGAGTAAATATTTTAGGCTTTGCAGGCTAGATGAGAAGTTACAACTACTTGAGTCTCCTGTTGTAGCAGGAAAGCAGCCACAGACAATACATGAATAAATGGACGTGGCTTATATTTCAATAAAACTTTATTTACAAAGATAGGCAATGGGCTGGATTCTAAAAGAAATCTGTACACATTAGAGAAATGGAAAACTTGAAAGTCCAGGTTTGCTTTTCCCTTGTGCTGACTTTCTGAGTTGTGTTTACTCTCAAGATGTTGCAAGATGCCCAGGCAGGCAAAAGATTACATGAAGGCTTTTAAGCAAAGATGCACGAACTCAGGTGGCAAAAAGTTGAGCGAGGTGAAATAGTATAGAAAGCTCAAAACTCATTGAGAGATTTTTTAAACCTAACAGTGGCACTGTTAGTGTAGCTCAGGGCAGCCAGTGGGTTGTGAATAGTATGAAACAAATTGCATTTTTTAGTGCTGCAAGCATGGCCATAGCTTTCTTCACTCTCTGGGTGCTGCAGTTAGACCACCCCTTACCATCAGGATCTTGTGCAGTGCACTAACTACCTGGTTGCCAGGGAAGGTTTCGAGCTACTCAAACCCCAGCTGCCCTGGACCCCTTCTACTAATGGAGGCACATGTAAAGTATGGTTTGCTTGGTGCCTCTGACCACTATGCAAAGGCCAAGTAGGGAAGCCTGACCTTCATTTTCTGGTATCCAGTTTGTTCGAGATTTCCCAAGTGAGCATCAAGGGGATGAGGGTCAAGGAATGAGAAGGAGCTTTTGATTCCATGGCTGCTTCATTGCCCCTAACAGGGCTGTTATCTCAGCCATGTCTTAAATGTCCTGAGAAGAACAGAGACCATATGCTAGAGCTGGGTGTTGGAAGGTGTGGCGGTGTCTTAGGATCCAGATAAGGCCCCTTTTAGGAGGAAAGAACAGGTAGGACCATACCAGCTTTACCCCTGGGTAACGAGCTTTCTAAGTGGACTGCTGAATCTTTGACAGTTCCCCCTTGAAAGTAGGTGGTGGTAGAGTTAGAGAAGTGTCAGGCCCTGAAATGAATATTTACCCAGAGAATCTTCTCACCAGCCTAGCTGAGCCCATCACAGCAGGTCAAGAAAATGCTGGAGAAATGTCCTGTCCAGCTGACCTCCGGGAGCACAGGTCCTGGGGCCTATGGCTTGATTTGGGAAAGACGGGCTGGGAGATGACAGGGAGTCTTGACCATGTGGGCACCGCCCACAATACCTGGTTGCCAAGGGTCATAACAGGGTTCTGGACAAGCAGGAAGAGATCAGAACCTAACAAGAACAGTGCTGGGAGGGAGGTTGGAGATTTGAGCAACACTGCTGCTATGGACAGAGTCTGAGTGGAGGGCAGGACAGAAGAGCAGAAGAGGAATACATCCAAGCTGTGGGCGTAGAGTACATCAGCAGTGGGGGCTGGCAGAGTCTAACATTGAAGCCATTTTATCAGACAGTTCGGCGTATTCAGGTAGACAATCATGCATTGAGTCTAAACCAGGATGGCTTCCTTCCCTTAGTAATCATCGCTGAAATTTACTGAGATTTACTTTGTGCCAGGTGCTCTGCTCTGTGCTTTAGATGGGAACTGTTATTTAATACTCCTGACAGCCCTTTAACATAGGAACTCTATTCCTATCTTGTAAATGAGAAATCTGAAGCTTAACAAGTTAACTTTCTCAAGCTATAGAACTGGTGGGTGATAGAGTTGGGATTTCAGCTTAGGTCTGGCTCCTGACTACATTGCCTCTACAGAGCTAGCAGCTCAGAAGCAATAAATCTTTCTATGCCAGTAATAGGAGGCTCCTCGCGTGGTCCTTCCCCACCTGAGAGAGCCCCCGCCTCACCAAGGCTGGAGGTTTACATGTGTATTAGTGCAGTTGCCGTAGCTATGCCTACTGATGAGAGCGGCCAGGCCTGATTTTGCAAAAGCAGTTGTCAAAGGCACAGAGGTGGGAGTGGGAAAGTTACAAAAAAGCAAGAATGTACGTGTCAGAACTTGGTCTAGGCCTGGCTTCTGGTCCTGTGCCTTTTCTAATTAACCAGGTCTGAAAACAAAATTCTGTTGAGATTAAAGTTTATAATAGCAAATATATAAAACATGATGTATATAATGTCGTATATGTGCAATTTTATCCTTTTACCCATGTTAGGACTGATTGTGGTGTGTTCGTGCCCAAGGTGGGATTATTTATGAGAATGGGAGTAGAATAGGAAGGAACTGGTGAATGATGGGGCACATCCAAAATATAGCTTTCCCCCAGAATGCAATAGGGTTTATAACTTGAGTGATAGTCTTACCAGATGGCTGTACATTCTTTTGTCTGGGCTACTGACTGACAGGTGGGTCAGGAGCTGACACCATTTCTCATGAGGAGATTTTCCCACAAACACTGTTTGCTAACCACTTGCAGCTGGTGCTTCCCCCTCTGATTTTGCCCCAAAGAATATCCACTTTCATTAGGGCGATGGCTCACCCTGAATGACAGTTCTCTCCTCTTCTTCTTTCCTTCCTCTCATTATTAAAAATAAGGCAGACTGTCATCATAACCATATCTTCCAGAGTTCTTATTAAAATACCTTTTCCTGAGCTGCTGTAATACCACCTCTGGTCTTTATCACTGTGCTTACCACTTTGTCACGTGCCTGCTCTAGAGCAGAGTTTCTTGACCAAGGCACTATTGACATTTTGGACCCTGTTTTTCTTTGTTGTGGGGTGTGTCCTGTGCATTAGCAGCATCCCTGATCTCTACCTACTGGATGCCAATAGCACTCTCCTCCGATTTTGAAAACCAGAACTGTCTCCAGATGTTGCCAAATATCCCCTGGGAAGCAAAACCAGCCCTGGCTGAACTGAACTGAACTATAAACTCCTAGAGGACATGAGCCATGCCACTCACGACTGTATGTATTCTCTAAGTCTGATGCAGAGAAAGCACTCGGAATGAATGAGCGAGTGAGTGAACTTACTAGTGAGTCCATGAGCTAAGTACATGCTAACAGGAGATGCTAGATGTGGTGTAAGAGGAAACTGCCTGGAGAAGGCAATGAGGGCTGGTTAAGAAGGTTGGAGAGGTTAGATGACACCCTTCCTTTCAGTTTTGCCCAAGGATGATTCTAACGTGTATGTAAAGATTTTCATTTTACATCAGAGATTCTTAACATGATAGCTGGACCCTCTTGAGTCCCAACGTGCCTGAAGCAAATTTATGAAAAGACTTAAGGGATTTTGAATGCTCTGAAATATATTGTACGTATCTGCATTTTTCTGAGGTGTGTGTCCATAACTATAATCAGATTTTCAGAGATATCTGTGACCCAAGAATGGTTAGGTTGCTTCATCTGCCATTAGTCTAGCAAGGCCAGCCCTTAGCATGTGAACACAGATGGCTTCCCTTGCCCAGGTCACAGAGCAGAATCCCAGCAGCATCCGGCTCCATTGTACTCAGCTGCTGCAATGAGTGCTGTTGGCCTGCTTCATACGTAGCTCTGTGCACACTTGGGATCTCAGAGATCACTAAATCAAAAGAACTAGAAACATTTTGAAAGCCCTTTGCAAATGTCGTTATTGATAGATGATGAAATGATACAGCTACTATAGCAGAAATTAAACACGACTGAGAAGAGATGTTTGCTTGGCATGTTCTGTGTGTTCTTAGTACTCAGAGGTCTGCTTGTCATTCTCCTGGTGTCTCACCATCTTTCAACAATGGGAGTCATCAGCTCATGCAAGTTTCCATGGCAACTGAGTTTCCTGCACCATCCTCTGGCAGCCTAAGATCATTCCTGTGGCAGACTCTCTAATGCTTTGTTCATAACAACAGGTAGAACTTCCATCGACCTCCTTAGAAGCTGCTCCTCAAACCCAGTAGGCACCTGGGTGTTCTCACTGATAGGTGCCTGCTTTACTTTCTGGAGTTCCTAATTGATCAGCACAGGAATTGAGCAGCTACTAGATTTGAAGCACTGCGAAGTGCCAAGAGTGAAGATATAAGTGAGTGCTGAGAAGTACAAAGCATGATGTCTGCTTTACAAAGCTTTTAAAAATATGGATACATATTTACAAATCACAGTGCCATAGTACCAGGAGGTATATAGTGGTATACACAACAAGAGTGATGATATTTATAAAATGGAGTTTGCTCTTCTGGCTGTATTGATTGGGTGGGGCAGGGGGTGGCTACCCCAAAGAAGAGAGCTTTCATATCCCCCTCTAAGAAACTGGTCCGTATTTATTCTGAGGTGTCCCTGAGTTCCCTGAAGCAGAAATTTATTGAGAAAACCACGGTGCCTTAAAAGAATAGCGTATGACTCCAAGGCGCCTGGCTTACACTTGAGGAATTGCTGAGACCCTAAGAAAGTTCTACTGTAATCCTGAATTACCGTCTTCACTTTCCTCTTGTCCCATCTAGCCACCCCTCCCTCCCCACTTTTCTATTAATATTCTCTTACCCATACTTCTTGGTGTAAGGCAGGATGCATCGCACAGGTAAATCATTTTGATTTCCTTTCTTCTCAGTCATTTATCAGTGTATGTTATACCAACTGTATATATACTAGCTGTATTTCAGCAGCCTAACTCTCTCACTAATTTACCAGATTGTACTATAGTTCATTATTATCAATTAATATTTATTAAGCATCCACAGGGCTCATGGCTCTGAATTAGGCAGCATTTTCATTACTTTCTGTTACACTGCCACATTCCGTCGCCTGGCCTTGGCTTAGCCAATATTTAGGATCTTTCTGCCAGATTTCTACTCATGTGACAGCCCTCATATTCATTCCAACTTCAATTAATGTTTCATGAGCAAATCCAGGAGCCATTGTATTAAAATGCTCCACTTAACACCAGATGCACTGCCTCCATTCTGACCCTTTTGTATACTAATTTTGCCCTTCTCTCCTAACACAAAATCCCATTTGTCTGGGCTGCTCTCTGTGAGCCCAAACAGTGGTTCCTTCTAGTTGCTTTACATTTCAGGCAGTTCCAGATGTTTCCTCCTCATAAATTTGAGTTCCTTAACTAGGATTAATGGATCATAACTGTCCATTTCCGAAGATGCCTCTGAGGTTTGCCTGCCTTCTGTCTTTCAGCACCTTTTTGATTCTTAGTTATGAGCAATTGTCTTCAGCTTGGTAGGTTTCCTAACACGATTAATTGATTGACTGCTCTCATGCACATAGATGTGTTGAGGGAAATGAAATCATTTGCTCTGGTAAATCCTGGGATCCATCTGTCGTAGACAGCAGATAATTAGGCTCAGGGACTGTCACCCTTTCTGTGAGGAGGAACTGTGGTCAGAGACCTGCCATCCCCTGTGATGGCACGGATGTGGAGGCTAGGCTAGCTGTGATACAGAATGGGTGGGCATGATGCTGAACATGAAGTCCTTGAAGGCATCAACTATATATGACTGGGATGAGGCTAGCGTTATCATTCCCTCTTCACTGATTGGAATCCTAGCCAGATGGCAGTGGTAGGGAACTATTTGGAGATCTCCTGGGCCAACTTTGGAGATTTGCTGGTAGGTCCCTGAGGCAGACTCTCTGACCTAATTCCTATTTGATGAGGTGTAGCAAGAAGGAAGCAAAGGTAGGACGGAGCTAGGTCTACTGTAGTTAGCATTTCATGCCCTCTTATAGACCTGAATAACTTTCCATGGTTTTGCCTACAAAGACTACATCGATAATGTTGTTTCCTTATTTACTGCATCAGTTGAGGTCCTAGGAGGAAACAGATGGCACACTCAAGTAAGGTGATGGAGAAGAGCTTGATAAAGGGCCTCTTACACAGGAGTGGCAGGACGTAGGGAATTCAGCAAGGTGACAGTGCAGCACCCTGAGGCTAGAAACAGTGGGGCACCATTGTCACTGTTTGGCCTGAAAAGGCAAGGAGACAAAGTGGCTACAGAACCACGTGGCCATAAAGAGAAAACCACTTGGCAGGAAATGTCACCTTAGGTGGAGGGATGCAGTCAGGAGGTGTTGGCCCAGTGAGGAGGGAATCAGGACATGAGCATTCCCATCATACCTCCTCATTCCTCAGGGACCAGCTGGTACCTCCCATTTACCAAATCCAACTGGAAGCCAGAGAGAAAAAAGCCCTCGTAACACCTTTGGGCCCAGAGCAAAGTAGAGAAGGGTGGAGAGTGGATGCGTAGGGACCAGTAGAATGTATTCAGACATTGATTCTATATAATATGCACCCCACCTAGACCCTCTTTTCTCACATTTTCAGAATGAAAAGAAAACATGATCCTAAGTCTAACTAGTTTACAATTTATATATTATTAGAAATGGGTTCTTATGTGCTGCTTTCAAGCCCATTCTCTGGGAGTCGGCAACTTGGTTTGACCAGAACAATATGCTGTAACACCTTCACAACACAAATTCCATGTGGCGAGTGATGTAGTCTTCTCTCGGAAGTTCCGATAAAAATGCCTAGTGCGTGGTTATGTATGTGTGGCATGGTGGCTGGGGTACAAGGAGTGTAATGTGGTGCATTGATCACTGCATTAGAACTCCAAATCTGTAAATTTGAACCTGAGGTGAACCCTTTAGTACGTGTATGGCCTTCAACGAGTTTCTGAAACTCTCTGGAACACTGTGTCTTCAATAGTAGGGTTGCCATGAGGTAAAGTGAAGATCAAGAAGTTGTTTTGGAGACAGTAGGACTCTATGCAAAAGAAAAGTACTGCTTTTATGGTAGTGATGCAGCTCTACCTGCTGAACTTGAACTGATCAAAAATGTAAGCAGCAGTGGTGGCTTCAGAAAGACAGAACCTACCTGTGTACAGGGCACTCGATCATCTTAAAGGCTTCTGTGGAAATGGATGCCATGGAATGGAATGGAAGAGCATGAGCTGGCTGGAGACTCAGCCTGAACCAGATTTGAATCTCGGCCTTCCAGACGCTGCCTTGCCTGCGTGAGCTTGGCCATGTTACTTATCAATTCTGAGCCTCCATGTTCTCACTTCTATGAAGAGATGATGTCTTACTCAAAGGGCTGGTAGGAGAATTAAGGGAAAGGATTCAATTAGAGCACACAGCCTTGTGCTTGGCATGGTGTCTCCGCCTCTACACTGAAAGTATGTGGAGCCAGCTGACGTGGCAACTCCAGATGGCAGTTTTCTTTGTCTGCAGATGGAAAAAGGCATTCAGAAAAGATTTTTTTTTTAATATTTGCTTTGCATGTATTCATATATGATGTCTAAAACCTGAATGTCATATCTATGATGTTATCAGCCAGAAATGTTTGCCAGGTGTTAACTACAGGTTTTATCTGACCAAATCTTGGATTGCTTTCTTCTTAAACCAATTGCTCAGGAGTTGCCGATTACTGAGCTGTACTCCAGACCTTCTTATATGGAACGTTGTATTTTTCTGGAACTTTTGGCCTGCTGCTCTCACCCTTGAAGCCCAGCCAATGTCTATTTATAATAGGCAATTATATTCCAAAGGCCTTCAGAAGCGCCCACAGCCGTCCATGCAAGTGTACAATGACTCCCTGTGCACAGGGCTTGCTGGGTCTCTGGCCCAGGCCCTGTGCCCCTGATACAATCAGGCTGGAGACTGGGCTGCAGAGCCCTCCTTTGTTTGTCTTGTGCCTTCGATTGCTTTGAGCCGTGCCAACTTGGGAGCAGCGGGAGATGAGATTTGGGGAAGGGGCCGGGGATCATTCCCCATGTGACTCCCTCTCTTTACTTCGATGGGGGAAAGGAGACTCGGAGGGGTCGAAGTGGGAAAGATTTTCCACTACATAAAGAGAACGAAAGAGGAAACGGGGTCTCAGTGGCCTCTTGCCAGGCCCCAGGAATGCGCCAACCCTGGGAATTGGCCCCTGGCCAGACTCCTCAGAGGCTGCTGACTTGGGAAAACTGGCTCTCTGACTGCTGCCAAGAATGTAGACAATGGTCTTTTGGATATTTTACTTTTGAAAGTTTGGCTTTTGTTTTATTATCACCGAAGGTAACATTTATTGGGCACCTATGTATGCATGCCAAAAGATAAAATGCCTGATTGGAAGTCAGTGTAACTTAAACTGAGCAGAAACTCCAGGTTTCTCATGTAATATTTACAGCCTGCTTCTAATTAGGGCCTAATCCTTTGCTTGGGTAAGTTGCTACCTTAGATGTGAGCACAAGTGGTACTGAACTTTTAGAATTAAAATTAGTTTTTAAGTGCTAAAGTGAGCTGTATTATGTCACCTGAAAAGGCTGACAAAAATGGAACCAGCTTATCCAATTGTCCTTTGGTTGCGAAAGGACTTTGAGAGAATGAAGCACAGAACTATGTCTTCTGAGGAGAAGAAGAGATCAAGATCTGGCCATTGATTCAGGATAGAGTAGCTCCAACATACATGGGGCACCAAATTCTGAGATGGGAAAGGGAGGGCCCAATTACACACTCCCTTCAGTGTGTCATCATTTAGCATGAAAAGATGATGGCGGTGTTATTGAATAATCAGGTGACCTTAGAGTATTCAATATGATTTTTGTTCCCATGTGAATTGATGCTATTGATAATAATAATAATAGCAACTAATATGATAGAGCATTTACTATATCCTGGGTGCTGGACTTAAATATTTTATTTATATTAGCTCATTTAATTTTCGCAACAACTCTGTAGGCAGGTACTATAACATTCCCATTATATAGATGAAGAAACTGAGGCTCAGAAATTAAATAATTTGTCCAAGATCACATAACTAGTAAGTACCGAGGTCTGTCTTACCATAACAAAGCTCATGCTGCTAATACCTGCACCATCCATGTATATCTTGAGCTCAGTCAAAGTTGAGAGGGGCGTGCTCCTCTGTGCTTTAATCAGTGAGCGTTCTGGCTTCCCTTTACCGTGGTGATGGGGTTGGCTACTCCCAGGATATCACCTTCAGTAGGGTTCAGTGCCATGCTTCAATGGCCATTTTGCAGTGGCTCTTCTCAAAGCAGTGAGTTCCCCCTCAGCTTGGAGCCCTTTCCTCAAGTAGCAGTCTGGCCTCCCTCGTGTGTAGAAACCTTCCTCTGCACTGGGATGAGAGGTCCTGCCAGGCTTCTGAGCCATGGGAGAATGGGGAATGCTTCTCTGAAGAAGAACCAGCAAGCAGTGCAGGCCTTCACCCCCTGCAACTGATCTCCTCATGCCTCGTTTTAAGAAAGTTCTATTTATATGAATCCAGATTTATACAAAAGATGCATCAAGGGTTGCTTTTTCTCTTTCCAGAGAGATTCCTCACATAACAAAGGACTTACCAGAAGATTTCTTTAAATAGACTTTAATGCATGCTAAATTGAATATAATTTTCAAAATTCAATTTGCGTTAGTAGTTTCCCATGGAGCTAAATGTCCAACATCAGATTTTTTTTTCTGTGATGGAAAACAGATCACAGATGATATTTTGGGTTGAAGCACTTCCCTTAGGAATACTGAAGGGCCGGGAGAGCCTGTCATGGGACACGGGGGTAGTTTTCACTCAGGGGACGAAGAAGAGTGTCATGACCAGGAGCTCCAGGCCTCCCTGGAGGTTTTTTTTTCTTCCTCTCTTCACCCGTGACAGCTCAGCTCCAGTGGGGGTGATCAACAATGTACTCTGTAATAAAGAGAGTGTGTCCTACTGGTGATCCAGGTCGACTCACACACCTTCATAATCATCCCAAACGTCTCTGATAGACTTTCCTGACATGTGAGTCCATAAAAGTTTTTCCCTCATTGCAAATTATATCCATTTAACCTTTATTGTTAGACATATGATGAAATTCAATCTACTTACTAGATGAAAGAGACAGCATAAAGGGGGAAAATTAACTTAGATGTACATTATTGGCTCTTGGTGATATGCTAGGTACTGCACAGGCTCATTATACGTATTTTAAACAATGCTTTATTCAACAAATTTATTGTGCTTGGTTTTTTATAGAATTGTGTGGTGAACAAGATAATTGATGTCCTTTCATGAAGCTAATGTTCAAATAATTCTCCCAACATGATTACCATTTTAGAGGTGTGGAAATTAAGCCTCAAAAGGGTGAAATAACTTGCCCCAACTTTCATAATTTGGTAAGAGTTGGCACCAAGTTTCTGAATCAGAACCAAGTTTGACCAAAAGCCAGTTTATTGATTTTTCCATACCTAGCACTATTTGCAATATTCAATTAAGGATCAAGTCTATATTTTTTTGATAATTGAATATTGCCTAGAAATAAGAAAAAGAAAACTTGTTTTGAATGAGGAATTTACTAGAACAAGTCTTAGTATAATAAGAACAGGAAGATAGTTCATCTTTTTTTTTCCTATGTGGTTACCAGACTCCAGTGGAAAATTGGAAAAGTAAAAACAGTGGTTATTAGTGAAAGCACAACCAAGCAAGTCACACACATTTGGTGTTCAAAGTCCTTTGCCTAGAGAGATCCAGCTAAAGATGACAGCCTCTGTTGATGAGCATGTTGCTGCAGGGCCCTTTCAGAAAGGAAAATGAAACTGGCTAATAGAAACATAGTACCCTTTGTGTCAGGAAATACGCAAGACCCAGCTCTGCTACTCACTAGCTATGTGCTCGCCCTCAAATCCTTTACCCTTTTCTGAGCCTCTGTTTTCTTCTGGACTTACATAAGGATTAAGTGACACAAGAGCAGAAAAAAAATTGTTTGAGAAAGTTAAAATTTATACCCCAATAACAATGAGAACTGTGATAATGAGAAAACTGGGATAACAAATAGGGCTTTTGATTTGTTCACTATTATACCCTAGTGACTTGTAGTAGGGATCATTCAAAGATGTTTTGTGAATGGCTGGGTGAAAGAAAAAAAGAAAAATGAATGGTAACTCACTCCAATGAAGTAAAAATAGTACTATTGCCACCAGCAATACTGTCTTTGTTCCTTTTTATGCATCCCTCCACCACTGAGTAAATTTTATCCTAGTGAGTATTGTAAGTGATCTGCACACTCTCTTGATTAAATAACCAAAGATAGCTCACTTGTTTATAGGTGAAATCTGCTAAATAAATTATTTTTATATCTCAGTTCCTAAGTTCCTTAGACTGAATCAACAAAGGATCCATTTCTATGATTACACTTGGGTAGGTAGAGTCATTGTAACTGTTGGGTTTTGAGCCTGGCCAGCTAACTTTCATGGCAAGCTTTATAGGAAAAAAATATTTGTAATCATCATTGCCATGTCTCCACAATATAGCGCAGTGCCCAGCACACAGTAGGGCTCAGTAAATGCTTGGGTAGTGAATTGCTGGCTGGCTGTGGGCTCCACAGTTCTGGTCCCAAGTTTGTCACTAACTGGCTGAGTCACACTGGACAGTTAGTTCTCCTTTCTCTTCTGAGTTTCAGCTTTATCTTTTAGTCTTTGTGATCAGAGGACAGAGTCCAGCGATCTGTTAGATTCCTTGGAGCTCAATGATTCTGTGATATAAGATGACTAGCACAGAATGAAGAATACCAAAGAAGGAAAAAATAAGATTCCAGCCATCAATGTGTTCCCAGGAAGAGATGGAGTTTTCAGTGACAGAGAAAGCATAGCAGACCTCTCCTCTGTGTTGCATTTAAATAAGTGCTAAAGGTGGAAATGTCTAATGATAGAATTGCAGACGTCAATGAGCAGGGAAGAAAGAGA
Source organism: Eidolon dupreanum (assembly GCA_028627145.1). Classification (NCBI taxonomy): domain Eukaryota; kingdom Metazoa; phylum Chordata; class Mammalia; order Chiroptera; family Pteropodidae; genus Eidolon; species Eidolon dupreanum. The sequence goes on along the minus strand of CM053503.1, from coordinate 94,752,056 downwards.
TCTTATAGGGAAAAAAATCTATGACACAGATATATCCCTACCATCAAGAAGCCTCTTATAAAGATTCAACTCAGAGGAAAATTTAGTGTTAGATCATTTATACTATCTGACAATGAGTTATTTGCTTAGATTCCTTTCATATGTTTCAAAACTGACATTTTTTTAGTTTTTATTTTTCAGCTAGAGTTGACATTCAATGTTATTTTATATTAGTTTCAGGTGTACAGCATAGTGTTTAGACATTTATATAATTTATGAAGTGATCCCCCCACTCCTCAGATTAGTCTAATATTGTGTCAAGACAGACATTTTTAGAGTCAGTTTGTAATCCCAGATAAACGTTTGGACTTCCCACTTTGCCCAAAGCCATTCTGTCAGTATTACAATCAGTTTTAGGATTCTGTTTTGCCAAGGGCATTGCTACCTCATTCAAATATGACCATTGCAGTTGACAGTTTGATATTTGAGATGGATTGTTGCCCTGGCTGGTTTGCAGACCTCCCACTCAAGTTGTCCTTCAGAACTCTTCTTCTTTCCAAAATTTTGCTGCAGAAAGACATATGTGTTAAGGGAGCAGTGTCTCCAATCTGGTAAGCATGCTTGAGTTATATATGATAAAGAAAAGTTTTAGCAAAAGTCACTTTTGTGAAATTCAGAGGGGTCGAATAAATTGTTAGACCTATTTGGAAGATTTGGAGTAGATTGTCTATGTGACTGAATATTTTTAAAGAACTGAAGCTTAAATTTTCTCAAATTTATAATATAGTTGAATTGAGAAGGAATAGAATTTTTCCTCAATCTGTTTTGAAAAATAAATTAGTCATCTATGATTGGCATTACCTTGCAAATCTAAAATCAGACATCTAAGTTTTTTTTTTAAATTTCAAGTATACAGTGCATTGGTTAGACTTTACATAGTTTATGAAATGATCCCCCTGATTACTCTTTTTTCTAACTAGTTTCAAGGCATCCAAGTTTTTAAGAGCAGTGTGTGCTCATTTCACAAGATTCTGTGTTTTTTTACTGTAAGATGATTTAGATTCAGCAGGTTACAGACTGAATAATCATATATTTTCAGGTGATCAAGTTCAAATTTACAGATGTTTACAGTATTCTAAATTCTTGTGAATGACCAAAGAAACTATTTGAAAAATAGGTTTGAGGCAGAAACAAGTTGGGTTCCATTGTTTACCTCTGAAAATCAAGGAATCTGCAAAATAAGAACACTCGGGCTTTTGTGTCACTTTTCCTTGGCATTAGTCATGAGCTAGTTTTTGTGGTATACCCCCTGATGAGATAGCAGAACGACGTGTCTGTTTGGCCTGGGTTTCATTCCATTACCTTTTTAAAGTGTGTTTAAGAGATGCCATTTACCTCATGCATTTTTAGAACACAGAGATGACTGAGGCAAAAGACTTGGATATTTCCTTCTCTTGTGATAATAATTTAACTTGCAAATAAACTTCACTAATTAAATATTCATTTCGTATCCGGATAATAGAAAGCTTTTCTTCCCAACTAAAGGCTGGCTTATTTTACCAATTTGGTACTGGGTCTCAAACCAAAAATAGCTCATAATCCTTTGGTGTAATTTCTTAAGTGACTTTGGCCAATCTGCAAAAGTTGCACACAAAAAGATAAAGTCTTTGACATCTGGCTGCCCCAATCCAGTAATTGGAACATTACTGATAACTTCCTTGTTAATCTTACAGTGCCACCTCCTCTCCACATAAAGAAAACAATCTTGGGTTGGCAACCATGCATTAGGGCTCAAAAAAATTGTCAGCCAGCAAGTTCCTTGAATCAAGAGGCTACCAACATGGGCATGACTGCTATTTTAGAAAGGAATGGGTTATTCCTGGAGCCATAAACAATTGTTATCTATGGAACTATCAAGGCATGTGAGATAATCATATCAAACTTTGGGATATGAGTTGATCACCTCTGATAAACAGTATTAACTCCTCCACCTTCTCTTAAACTTCTGGTCAACACAGCTGAACACAAGACATAGTGAAAATCATTTCCTTCTCTTGTAGAATGTTTCTGCTGCTTTTCCTTTTTCTTTCCTCCCTCCTTCCTTCCCTTCCTCTCTCCTTTTTTCTTTTTTTCTTTTCTTTTCTTTTCTTTTCTTTTCTTTTCTTTTCTTTTCTTTTCTTTTCTTTTCTTTTTCCTTTCTTTTTTTTTTCTTATCTTTTTTTGGCCACCTCTTAACCTCTGTTCTTCTATTCCTACCCTCACACATATTCTGCCTAATTGCATGTTAAAGTAAATATTCTGAATGGAATTCATGAACTTGTCTGGATGGATTGGACTCCCAATGAACCCCCACTCAGAGCCTTGTTTAGCGATTCACTTACCAAAAATCTGTCATTCTTACCTTACTTTCCAAAATATGAATGGAAAACTACCACTTCACAATGCCAGGTACAACTCTCAAATGCTAAGCATCAACAAAAACCTCAAATTTGTAGCATATGTTGCTTATGGACTTCTTTTTCTTCATAAAAACCTAAGTCACTAAACCTGGCATGAAATTTCAAAGGTTTAGTCCCTGTAAGAAGCTACAAGATCAGAGAAGTGGAGAATTTAACAGCTAGGAGGGGTTTTAGATATCTAAATAGATACTAAGCGCAGCATAGCTCTGTGGGCCACATTTGCTCATTTTGAACCTGAGGTTCTTTGTATCTCTTTGAATGCAGAGAGAGAAAATCCCCTCTGGTTACTTCTCTGTTATTTACTGGAGACAGAGCCTGCAACTGAACGTAGTTAGCTCTGCTTTGAACTTCTTGTTTGCCTTCCTACCTGTTTTTGGTCACAGTCATATATAAAATTTGGAAACACCCAAATGGCCTAAGGAACAAACAAACAAATCTTTTGGAGGTCTAAACAAACTTCTATGTGAAATGGCAGCAGCAAATGTGCTGCTATTTGAAGCCCTTTCTTATACAGGAAAAGTGTCCTATGTGGCAAGGTGATTAGTGAGAACCATAGAAGGAGTATCCAGAAAAGTGAGGAGAGGCTGGGCCACTGTTAGTACTCTGTTACCTCTTAGTACTCTTCTTGCTGGGTACTCTGTGGCAGGGTTTTGGGGTGGGAAACCCTATTTGTGAGTACCTTATTCAGCCCATTCATAGCTTGCTCATGCCTGAAACTTGGCTTGCTGAACTCTCAGGCAGGAAGCCGAAGCAACCTATTTAATTTCAACGTTCAAAACAGTCTTCTTGTCATCAAAGAAGTATTAAGAAAACAGAGCCTCTGCCTCATTTTGGCTGGAGCTCAAAGATGATAGGCTCGTAGTAAAGCTTTTTCTTTTGTCTTAAATCAAATTTTGACAGGGCTTTATCCTCGAATATAGATGAGGCACGTCTGATATTTGGAAAATAAATGTGTTGTGTCAAATTTTCAATGCTAATCTTTTAAAATTGGCAATTTCTTTAGCTCAGTTATATGTTCTATAACCCTATCAATCTGTATAGTGCTCAGTTTCCATGGGAATAAGCTTTGCACATTCATTCAGCACAGAATCTGAATTAATTCAGGTGGATGTGGCTGTCCTGACACTCAGTGCTAAGCAGTTCTCCTGGTGATTAGAAATATCATCTATGTTGCTCTATAAGAGCAACATTTCCCTGTGTCATTTCTTGTTGGTTTTTTTGTTTGTTTGTTTGTTTGTTTGTTTAGATGCCCAGTCTTACTGTGCCTACTTTCTGCAAGAAGTAGTTCTTTGCAAAGATAATAAAAAAATTTTAAACTTCTTTGAATTCATCATAATAACCTTGATCTTTCCCTCTTCTCATAAACTGGTCATTTTTTTCCAAATAGATGCAGACTTGTAATCCTAAGACAGTAATTCTCTAACTTGAGACTGCATCAAAATCATGTGGAAAGCTCATTAAAACACCAATTACTGATCCCACCCCCAGAGTTTCTGATTCAGCAGATCTGGGAGGAGCTATGAGTTTGCATTTCTAAAATGCTCCCAGGTGATGCTGATGCTGATGGGCTGGGGCCTAAATCTGGAGAAACACAAGCCTTATCAGTGTTAAGTTGCCACAAAAGGGCCACACAATAGCTGCCATGTGCTTAGTTAGCACTGTCCTTTATTTTGTCAGATGTGTTTTCTACTATCTTGATTATGTGTAAATTATATGTAAAATCAAGGGAACAACAATGAGGCTTATCAATAGTCAAAGAAATAGAGATGAACATGAGCTGAAACTCAGAGTGGACTTTGGAGAATGTGTATGAAAAATATTATTTTCATAAAGCAGGTTATTTTAGTCAGAAATTAACAAGTAGACCAGACTTGGGTTCAAGAAATGCCCCGCTGTGTCACCCACAAGGTTAACTGTTTCTTAGGTGAGAAGGATTTCCACTACTTTGTGGCTTCCTCCAGCTGTAATTAATCAGGAATTCAACCAAGATTCAACAAGGGCTGCTTTGTTAAGCAAATAATGTCTGCTTGTTTATATACATAATGTCAAAGAGTTGACCTTGATTGCTAATATCATCTCTAAACACATTTAGGTAGATATATTTGACTAAAACACTGGTTAGAAAATATTTTTAGCCTTGAATGTTGTTGGATTTTGTGCATGCTGCTGGTTTTAATGAATTTCTGAATAAACAAGTGATCTGTCAAAGCAAGTGTGTTATTTAATTTAGATCTTGAGACATCTTGACATTATATGAGGCAGACATAAAATTTGCCTGAGAGTAACCAGCAAGGAAATGTTTTACTGTTTGTTTATTTTAAATGTAATTTTTAGCCGGTAATTCTACACCAGTTTACTATTTACAATACCCAGATGAGTTAGTGGGTTTATTGTTAGGTGTGACTCATTGAGCTCCAGCCTTCCCACTCCATGCCCATACCTATAGATTGACTCCTTCTACGTCATCCTGTTATTCAGTAGTTGGAAGGTCTTTCTATGCACAAGTAACTACAGCACTTCAGAAACAGGCTGTCAAGGAACAGTTGGTACAATAACTAAATGAGCTGCTCTGTCATTGGACTTTACAAATCTCAGATGAGTCGAAGTCATAATTGTTCTTGGCAGGTAACAGCTGGTTATCAGCTCATTCTGAATGTGCAAATCTGTGCACATCTTGCTTGGTCAAGTCCCCATGTCTGCTGCACTAAGGGTTGGTGTTTCTGCTCTGCACATATCTGGTCCTTGATGGCCAGGAGACCAGGCATCCTATAGTATTTTTAGTTTCTCCTTTCAAATATAATAATTGGATATTTGTTCTTTCCTTTGTACTGATGGGTGGCCTTGTCTGGGTATATTAGGATATATTTTCTATCCCCTCAGCCTCCCAAGTGGCATTACCAGTACAGTTGATTTTTTAAAAAAGTACTCAAGTGGCTGCTTTATGGCATCTGGGAAATCAGAAACTAAATTATTAGCCAGGAGAATGGAAGGTCATATTTGAAAGACAGTGATAAATTTATTTGTTTAATTTAGTCAACAACCATACTGAGAATTAGTTGTATGTTAAGAAGTGTGTTGTAGTGTGTGCGTGTGTGTGTGTGTGTTCATCTAAATGAAATGCAGTCTTTAGTTAACCTCATGGAGAGTTAAGTATTAACAAATAATTTTTAATTTAGTATTATGGATGCCATGATAGAAAGAGAAGGTGATGGGGAAATACAGAGGGAGGTGGCTGGAGTCTTCCTAATGGAATTAGGGAAACCTCCAGTAGGTTTAGGCTAGATTTAAACCTCTAGTATGTTTAAAAAATAGAGAGGATATTGAAAAGAAGATTACAGTGGGAAGGATATTTTGGACATAGAACTGTATAAGAAAAGTCACAGTAGTTTGAGAGAATGAGAGTGTTTCAGGAATGGAAAGTGGCTGGGTAGAATTAGGAGGTAGAGAGTTACCAGAGGAGAGGTTGGACAGGAGGCTGGAGAGGGAGACAGGAGCCAGATTATGAAGGGTCTTATATTCTGTGCTAAGGAGTTAGGTTTTCCATTACAGTAGCATATAATAAGGCTTGCCTTTTAGAGTCACATCTGGGATGGACATATGGAAAATAGATTGAAGCAATGCATAGCTTTAGTCATGGAGACTGGTTAGAAAGTATTGTTGCTAAAGATTCCACCAAAAAAAAACCTGTTAGAACTGATCAATGAATTTAGTAAAGTAGCAGGATATAAAATTAATATTCAGAAGTGAGTCACATTTTTATACACCAATGATGAACTATCAGAAAGAGAAATTAAGAAAATAATCCCATTTACAATTGCATCAAAAACACTGAAATGCCTAGAAATCAATTTAGCCAAAGGGGTAAAAGACTTATACTCAGAAAATTATAAGTCACTGAAAAAAAAAATTGAAGAAGATACAAATAAATGGAAGCATATACTGTGATCACGGATAGGAATAATAAGCATCATTAAAATGTTCATACTCTCCCAAGCAATTTATATATTCAGTGCAATCCCTATCAAAATGCCAATGGCATTTTTCACAGAACTAGAACAAATAATCCTAAAATATATATGGATCCATAAAAGATCCCAAATCCCCAAGGCAATCTTCAGAAAGAAGAACAAAGTTGGAGGTGTTACACGACCTGATATCAAACTATACTACTAGTCTATTGATATCAAAACAGTATGGTACCAGCATGAAAACATATATATCAATGCAACAGAATAGAGAGCCAAGAAATAAATCCATACCTATATGCTCATTTAATATATGACAAAGGAGGCAAGAATATACAATGGGGTAAAGACAGTCTCTTCAATAAATGGTATTGAGAAAACTAGACAGGTGACATGAGAAAAATAAAACTGGACCATCTTCTTACACCATATATAAGAATAAACTCAAAATGGATTAAAGACTTTAAGACCTGAAACTATACAACTTCTAGAAGAAAACATAGACAATAAACTCTTTGACATTGCTCTTAGTAATTTTTTTCTGATATATCTCCTCAGGTAAGGAAAAAAAAAGAAAAAAAATAAAGAAATAGGATTACAACAAACTAAAAAGTTTTTGCACAGCAAAGGAAAACATCAACAAAAAGAAAAGATAATCTACTTGGGATAAAAGGGTTCAAATTTGTGGTGACAGAAAGAAATCTAACTATCGGAGGTGACCACACAATGTAAATATATATATGTCTTACTGTTAAAATGTACAACTGAAACTTATTGGATTTTGGATTTTGTTAACCTATGTCATCATAAGAATAATTTAATTAAAAAATGACAAACTACTGAATGGAAGAAGATATTTGCCTATGATACATCTGATTTAAGGTTAATATTCAATATTTATAAAGAACTCATACAACTCAGCACAAAAAACCCAAACAATATAATTAAAAAATGGGCAGAAGATCTGAATAGGTATTTCTCCAATGAGGAAATGCAGATGGCCAATAGACAACATGGAAAAAAAACTCAAGGTCACTAATCATCAGAGAAATGCAAATTAAAACCACAGTGAGGTATCACCTCACATTTGTCAGAATGGCTATCGTCAATACATCAAAAACAACAGGTGTTGGCAAGAATGTAGAGAAAAAGGAACCCTTGTACACTGTTGGTGGAATTGCAGATTGGTACAGCCACTATGGAAAAGAGTCTGGAGGTTCCTCAAGAAATTAAAAGTAGAACTACCTTTTGACCCAGCAATTGAACTTTTGCATATTTAGCCAAAGAAAATTGAAACACTTATAAGATTTATGCACCCCACCCCTATGTTCACAATAACCAAGATGTGAAAGCAACCTAAATACCCATCAAGAGACGACTGGAATGTTACTCAGCCATAAAGAATGAAATCTCATCATTTGCAACAACATGGATGGACCTAGAGGTTATTATACTGAGTGAAATAAGTCAGACAGAGAAAGACATAGATATGATATCACTTATATGTGGACTTCAAGAAACAAAAGAAATGAACAAACAATAAAAAAAGATTCACAGATACAGAGAACAATCCAGTGATTGCCAGAGGGGAGGAGTCGGGAGCCAGGGTAAAAAGGTGAGGAGATAAAGAAATACAAATTAATAGTCACAAAATAAGCCCAGGAATGTGGAGTAGAGCATAGGGAATATAGTCAATAATATTGTAATGGCTGTGTGGTGCCAGATGGGTACTAGAGTAATTGAGGGAATCACTTTATAAATTATATATAAATACCTAATCATTGTGCTGTATACTTGAAAGTAATAAAAAAAAATATATGTTTGTTAGTTTAGGGAAAACCCAAGAAAAAGTTGAGCTAAGGCCATGCAAAGAAGACTATTATGACAGATAGAATTGAGAAATTTTAGTATGTAAGATGTGAGAGTAAGGGAAAAATCCTAGATTTTGAGCAAGGTAGAAGAAGGCAGGCCCTGTTATCAAATTTATAGGTCAGCCTGTCTGGCTTTTGGTGCCTTAAAGATGGACAGTTAATGTGCAGTGAAGAGTCAGTCTCAGGTTGCAGAGGCAGACGTATGTCTAATGGTAAAAAGGATTAGAAAGGGGCCCTCAATAGGTCTCTTAATCCTCACTCTAGAAGTTGCATTATGGTCTGTAGCATCTTCTCTGAATAGGAAGTCCAGCCAAGGAATACATATTCATGTAGAATAAACTAAAGAACTACCAACCTATTCTTATAAACATATTCTTCCCTGATGTTAGAATGAATTATTGGGTAAGTAAGATAAACTTGATCTCAACCTCTTTGCTTTATGAATTCCTAGAAAGTGAGCAGTCTTTAGGTGATGGGGCAAAGAGATGCTGGCTGAGCTTTGACCTTCCAGGTCCTCCCTTTTATCATGTCTTTCTACCTGACCTTGGTCACATAATCTATTCAGTCTACTCATTTTTCTTTCTTCTAATGGCTCATTCTAATTTATTACTCTTCCTTGTATTGTAAGCAAATGGAAAAGTTAGCTATATAAAATAATCAGTAGAAAGTTTTTAATCGTGTAAGAGGATAATGACTAAACAGAAACTGCTTTGTAACTGCAGTATAAAATGCCCTAGGAATTCATCAAGAAACCTTAAAATAAGATTCTCATTCACTCATTCTTTTTTTTTGCTCAATAGTTATTGAGCATCTACTAAGTGTCAGTCACCATTTTCAGTGTTTGAGACTCATCAGTAAATAAAACAGATAAAATTCTTGCTGTCATGGCTCCTATAGGTTTAGTTTACAAAATATTTTAGTAGTGTTTATACTGTCATCGGATTTCATAAGCTTGCCAAAGTTGTGGTGAGGATAATATGATACTCTTGAACAAGAATGGTATGGAGATATCTGTTTATTGGCTAATGGTGATTGTTACTTTCAGCTATTTTTTTTTCTTTTTCCCATGCCCAGTCTAATTTCTTCCTGCCCTGTGGACCTGTATTGGCATTCATGGCTATCTTTCTTCAACTGCTATACATCTGGCTCTGTCCATAACACATTAAAGTATATCAGCAAAATGTAAATTCCATCAAGGTCAGAGTTTCATTCAAAATTGCAAAATGTTGCTGGTCATATCTGTTAGAGAACAGTGACCCTCACTAGCTACACCCAACTTTGCACTGCCACTTGGTGAGATATTTATAACATCACATGACTGCTTCAGGTAGAGGAACTTAAGCTGAAATAAACACAAAGCAATTTGTCAGTTTGACCAGTACAGAGACCATTAATGACCTTCACCTTGGAAAGAAACACATGGGATTCTGATAGCCATGAGCTGAGTCACATGTACCTTAAACACTGGCCTTCTCCTTGTGACATCTGCTCTGGGCAATAATGAGATGGATTCTTATCACTCCCTATTTTTTCCAGTTCAGGAAGGAGTTGTTAGAGAGAGGTACTTAGTCTATGGATTCCTTTTTGAAATAATTGTAGATTCATATAACCGGATTTTATGTTAAATCAGCAATAGTTAAACGCCACAGAGTCAGAAGTTTTAAAACAGAAAATTCTTTCTTCTTTTCATGTATTATCTTGTGGATTATATCTAATACCCCTGTGAGGCTGACATGAATATTCCTATTTTATAGATAAAGAAACTGAGGCTTAGAGGAGTTAAATGATTTTTGTTTTTGGTCATATAACTAGTAAGTGACAGAACCTGGAAAGGAATCTATCCTTGATATTTCATATCCACTACTTTTTGGAGCATGTTGTACTACCTTCAAAGACCATTAAGAGGACACATATTGTGTTATGAACACTATGGGAACATAACTGAAAAGCAAAGAAAAGCATAGCTCCTTTACCCAAGAACCTATAGACTTACTGAGAGTAACTCCCTTTACTGAGCACTGTCATTATACTGTGCCCACTTTACAACCACACTATAAAGTAGATACCAGTGCCATCATCCCATTTTACAGTGGAGGTTAACAAGCTTGTTTACAATTAGTGACCGGTGGGCCTGGAATTAGAATTCACATCTTTCCTGACTCCAAAGCCCATATTTCTTCCTAGGGCCTCTCCAGAGACGATGTGGGTATACACACAAAAAACAAGTAGATGCATATCCAGCACTGGTGGAGCAGGTATCATATGGCACTATAGAGTCATAATGAGGGTTGGCTCAGAGAAAGGAGCAAGAATTCTGGCCTGAAGTAGCTAGAAAGGCTTTACAAGAAATCCTTCAGAAAATGGGAATTCCTGGGGAAAGTGACATAGAGAAGAAATGGAAAAATAGCCCTCCTACAATATGAGCAATAAAAATGCTTGAAAAAGATTTAAGCAAATTTACAGAGAAACACATTAAACTTTCACAAGCCCTTATAAACAGACATAAAGAAATTGAATACCCATGTGTGGCAAAAAATATGCTCAATTCCTCACCTACAGGCCCTATTGAGGGAAGTGACAATGTTGTCTCTTATTTCTACCTTAGCCCAGCTCATTTGGATTTAGCTTTATCAGTCATCTTGAGGCCCTTAAACTATGCTCACATCTCAGAGAAAAGGCTCGTTTATCCTTAACATTTTGTCAAAACTCCCTCTCTCACTATAGGGACCTCTGTTCAACTGCTACCTTCCAGAGACTTTTCTCTGACTGCCCTGTCTAAAATAGCTCATGCCAGATACTCAAGAACCCCACATTCTGATGTATTTTCATTCAGAGCAATTTTCATGACCTGAGATTAATTACATGCTTATTTATGTGTGTTTTATCCATGTCCCATACCCAGTGGCAAATTCCACTGGAGTAGCTTTTTATTACCATTTCTCTGGTGCCTAAAACAGGGCCTGGCATGTCATAAATGTCCAATATTTATTGAATGAATGTATGCATGAATGAATACTGAATAATAGGGGCAAGAAAGCTTAGGTGAATATGAGATGAATTTAAGAATTTCTCATGTTCTCTGTCTCTTAATATTAAATTATATTCTTTTCCCATTTCTCCAGGTTTGTGTTTCTCTGGTTTCTTCTGATTCTTTGGGAAAGCAAGCAGGCTTACTTTAGACTCACCTTGAGGAACGCTCACAGCCCTTAACAGAAACCATAAAAACAAATTGTAAACTCACAAATACAAAGCCAACACCCAGAACTTGAGTCCACAAAGAAGACTTGGCTAAAAAGGAACATTTCCTTGGAATCAGGCACCAGAAAAACTTGTAGTTAACTGTGTTGGTTCTGTTTTCTTGGGGCTAGTGGCCTGGGCCTGACTCATTATGCACAGTAGTATCAAAATATTGGCTTAATGCTGAATGATGATACATAAGGTGCCTCTTTCTCCCCGTGTCCTCACTTGACTTTTCTTCTGAACAAACTCTAGTCTCTTGGCTCCAGACCTTGCTTTCATTATGCTGACAGTGCAGAACATGCTCTGTGCCATAGAGATGGTGTTTTGAGTTTTTGATGGGACCTTTTGCCTTTTCCCTATGGTTCTTACTTTTTCCTACCTAGCTTCATTTGCTCAGAGATGCTCCTGCATTCAATCTAACCTTGGTGATTCTTTTAGCCTTCTATGAGCAAACCATCATTGCCACGGGGCATGTCTCAACTGCTCACTCAGTAGGCCTGACAATCTAAAACTGCTGTTGATAGGATTCACTTGTGTCATTTTCTGGACCAGTTTTGAAATCACCTGGGGATAGATGCTCTTTCAGGGGACCGGAGAAACTACCATCACCAAAACTACTCTTCATGGCCCATTCTTGGCCTGGCCAGGGACCGATGACTTACACAGATTCCACTTGGGAAACAGGAGTAATGGCTGCTGTAACATCTGGGCTCTTCCCAGCTCCAGGGTGTGGTCATTGATGCCAGGCAGAGGGAGTTTTGTCATGAGTGCTTCTAACTTGGACATTAGGGGAATTGTTACATCAAAAAGGACAAGATTACCAAGCCCGAGGGCCTTGCCCTTTTGTAGGACTGGTTCCCTGTCTCTGAGACACCCTTGGCTCCTACTGTTTCTGAATCTTGAGCCCTTTTCACCCAACCTCCTCCACAGACACCTTTACCTAACACCCTAGACATCTCCCCTTTGGAGCCTTGCTAGTTACCCGGGCGAAGTCAAAACCACAGGTTTAAGGAGTTGGTTATCACAATTTCCACCTCTTAGATAGATTGACTCTCTGGGTTTCTCGGTATTCTGTTTTCCTTGGTAGGTCTGTTAGGCATATCTTCGCTGCCATGTCCATTTCGAATTGATGGCTCCAGTACCCAGGGCCTCGGACATTTTGACAGATTTACTCAGTGCCCAACAAAAAGACACCACCACCAAACAAACAAGCAAACAAACAAACAAAAAAGACAAAACAAAAAAAACAGAGAAGGCATATGTTGTTGTTATTTCTTTGTACTTAGATTGAGTCTATTTGGAATCTAGTTGAAAATACAGACAAGTAATTAACTGGGCAAGTAAAATGAAGAGGTTCAACAAAAGGTTATATAAGGTTTCTTGCTGCTTTAAAATTCTATGACTCTACTTTGCTGTAAGAAGGCATCAATGTGAGTTAGAAGTAAACATTACTAGAAAATATAGTTCTTTCAGAGCCTCGCTTTCATCCAGGAGCTCTCATGAATCTTTCTATGATTGTCTATTCTCTTAGTTCTACCAAGAAAGATCCCCCTATATGTCTCATTTTCAAGTTTTATCTCCCTAAATATTAACTAGTTCCTCACAATGTTCTCTCACTTAAGAAAATTTGTCATTGGGGGAGTCTTTTCAGAAGATCTAACTCCATGTCTGCAGGCACACCTGAACACGAGGATCCTCACTTCAGATAAGCACATGTGTCTGCAGTTTCCATTTATTGTTGGCTGATTTCTCAGCATGGTTCAACCATATCAGAAGCAGAGGAAATATGCTGTCTTGTGAGGTTGTCCAAATAAAGATGTGCTGTGTCCCTTGTCTTTATGGGAGAGGTGAGGTGTAAGGGAATCACTCTGTATATCTGGACTGGATATAGAAGTTTTCGTTTATAGTTCTAGGGAACTCTTACTATAAAATTGAAGTCTCATTTTTAAATGTTCAGTCTCACTCACTAAGTGGTGCACATTAGGGGGGTTACAGATTGACTTTCATCTGTCTGAGACAGCTTTAGTCAATGTGTGATCAACTGCTAGTTGACGATCCATTGCTAGAAGAGTTTTATTTTTGTTTTTTAAATCAAGGATAATAGGGTGTCTCATGAGGTCGAAGGACCTGGAGGATAAACAAACAAAAACATTTTTCCAAGCTAAGTAAGTAAAACACTCCACAAAAATAATGTTAACAAATAATAAGAGATAATGTATATTGAGAGTTTATTCTTTGTCATGAACTTCGATAACTACATTTAAAACTCATAACTTCATTTATGTCTCCATTTTGGGAAATTATGGAAAAAACAACAGTGATTGAAGATGAGAGAAATATTAAGAAATTTCCGAAGGTAATGAATGCAGAGTTGAGAATGCAAGTTTGCTTGATTCCAACACCTGTGCTATTTACCTGCATGCTATATGGCCTCTATGAATGCTATGTGAATTCTGCCATCCTCATTTTGTCAGCCTTGGGAAGGGACTTTCAGGTGGGTTCCATAGAAGATGGGAGGGAATTTTGTGGTTGTGGATCTCTTGAGGATTGGACAATGCTGCTTTCTGGGTGCTGCTACTATAGTGTGGGGGATGAGGACAGCTTTCTCACCATCCCCTTAAGCAGCTCTCCTAGATTGGGAGAAAGAGGTGACCATCAAGGTGAATATGCTTCAGTTTGCCTCATCTTCAAACTCATTAATGACCTTCCATAGGGAACTGGCATTTAAATATTTGGAGGGTAAACCAGTGTTCCTCCCAGCTCCTCTATTGTCCAATAACCCCCATTCTCTATACTTTCATACAATATAACATTTTCAGAATTAGAGGAGATTTTTAGAGACTGACTAGCTCAATCTGCTCTACCCTCTTCCCATTTTATGAAATAGGCGTGGATATGTTCAGGGACATACCCAAGAAAGCATGGCTAATTAGTGTCAGAATTAACAAAAACCTTAATTTTAATAATTCCTACTGCTGTGCCCTTTTCACACCACCATATCACTTCTTAGAGGCAACCTTTTCAAATCCTGTTCTTTCTTTCTTGCCTTCCTGCTTATTTTAGATTTCTCATTGTTTGAAAGTATCTCCTCCCTGCTCCCTCTACTCCTCCTAAGTTTTCCTTGTTTTCCCCTTCATTGTGTCTATAACTCTTCCTGTGCTATTTTTGAAGGTACATTGCTGTTGAATAATGTCCATTCCTATAGCCAGTGCTAGTTTGTATTTTCTTTGTGGTGGGGAGGGAAGTATGAAAGAAATGTGGGCAATGAACAGCTGTTACTGAGTTCTCCAAACAGGAAAGTACCCTAGTCTATTTTTAAGCTGTGCTTTCAAAGATGCAGGACTGGGCACTGCCTTTCACCCCTGCAGCATGCTGGGCTGTGTTTTCCAGGATTCAGTTCAGAAAAGCTGTGGTTATTGTTTTTTCAAGGGCTTGTCTCCCCCAAAGAGGGTCCCAACTAATGACTGCCCTTGTGAAAAAGTGTGGGAAGACTGAATTACAGGAAACACAATGACCTATTAAATGAACTGGTGTCCATCAATGATTCTAGTGAATAGATTACGAATTCTTTTTATCAGAACAAAAACAGTATGGAGCTCTTCATCATGCCTGTCCCTGTTTAGCTAGATCAAAATCTTGTTTTTTTGTATAATTTCTGAGAGGAAAAGATATTTTTAAAAGTCCACTGCTCAACCAGTTATAGAATCTAAATTTCTGACAATCTAATGAGGTTAATTCAGCTGACCGAACCTGAGTTCTGTTATTCACATGTGTTGAATGCTAACTCATCTGTAGTCTCTGACTTAGTTTCAGACTGTATGTTTGGGAACTTTTATACTTTAACTTTCAAATAAACATATGAAGGATTGCCAGTTATGTACCTCAGGTGACTGAACAAGTGTTTGCAATCATTGTTATATGGCTACCTACATATTGTGGGAGTTTCAGTTTCTATCCCAAAAGAAAAACAAAAATGGTGATGGTGCTGCTACTGCTGATAACAATCACAATAATAATAATGAAAGATTTCAAATGAAATTAAACCAAGAACTGAGGGGTCTTGCCTAAGACCTTTTTTCTTTAAAAACAAACAAGTAAATAAGACATGACATCTGCCTACTTTGGCATCTGGTATAGTCACTGGCAACTCAGCTTTCTGAGAAAGAAGGCAATGGACTTTTATAGGATGATCAGAAACTATCTATAGTCTATTTTCTCCTGTGTAATCTAGTCCATGCATTCTCTTCCATGGCATCTATTCTTTTCGGACTTTGTCATTACTAGTATCTACATAGCCGCCCTTTTGCATAGACACACATTTGTCTATGCAAGCCTGTGTGTGCACATGTGTTCTTGTGTACAGGAATGTACACACATATGCATCTTTGCCAGTTAGCTACATGATTTGGAAATGATGCACTCACCCCTCTAGCCCATAGTTTTCCTCTCTCAGATGGGCAGGTGATAGCATATATCATCCCTTTTGCTTCATAGACTTGTTGGGTATATCATATGTGACAACTGATCTGAAGACATTCAGAAAAGTTACAAGTGCTACTCCAATATAAAGTAATAGTTTGTTAATGGAGTTTATTAATTTTGGGCTAATCTCTCACCCCAATATTCAGCAAAAAGGGTACCACAGAAGATATTTTCTGCTGATAAATTTGACCAAGCTATCCATACACTGTTGGATTTGAGTTCCTTTACAGTCAACTCATGCTTGAGAGAAGAACCAGTATTAATAGTTTATTTTGTGGCCATGACCCACTTTTTCTAAGTGATGCTAATGGGCCTAAATTTATGCCTTTGAGCTGTTCAATAGTTTCTATCCAAGTGTTGACACTGACATCGGGGCCACATCTCTTTAGTCTCTAAAATTTGGAGACCCTGTTGGCTTTATAGGAAGCTGTTTATATAGTTCTACAAGTAAATGTGGATACCTCTTCACAAATATGGTCATCTATAAGCCAAAATCTAATGAGATTGATAAGTTCCATGCTACATGCTAATGGGTAAATCTGTCCATTTGGAGAGTTCTTCGAATACACCAGCCATCTGCTTTTCCACACTTCAGTGATTTAGAGGGCCAGGTGTGCTGTCTAGAGGAGGAAAGATTCCAGCCTACATGGTTCCTTTAGATTACAGAAATCATAGGAAACACAAAGACCTATCATTTTTTTTTTCTTTCCAGAAATAATATCTATGTAACTACATATTATTGTTTGTTCATTATTTGTCTCTTTTCTTTATGTTATTTGTGTCAAGAGTTTGTCTTATTCCCTACTTTTACCCAGCATGCAGCTCATTAAGTGGTTAATTGAAGGCCTCTGTGAGGGAGTAAATGAATGATGGAATAATGATAGACTCATATGACATCAAGCCAGAAAGTGTTTGATTTCTTCCATTTGAAGAAACTAAAACACAGAGTATAATGATCTTGTACATTCTGTTGGTGCCAGTGTTGGGACTACTATCTAGATTTCTTGACTCAGTCTACAGTTCTGTTTATAATATCATTCTTTTACTATGATTATAATCTATCCTTTTGTATTATTTTAAATGTAGCTCCTTGGTTCCAGGGAATAAATTAGGGAGGCATGGAAAATGTCATTTTTATTTGCATTGGGGATCAGAACATGTCAACTTGGTAGCAGCACCAGATGGTCCTAAGGAAAGATTTACTCACTATCAGAATATCAAAACACCAGCAGTGAACTCTCCCTGCCTTGAAATTCGTAGAAGCACAGCTTAACTACATGAACATAGAGACTAAGCCAAATAGTCTCCTGGTATTTTCCAGCTTTCTGACTCAATCCTGGTGATTCAGCCAGGGTAGAAATAACTTCCCATCCTCCCCTGAGACCTGTCCTTTTAGAGGTGCAGTTTTGATAGAACAGCAGTTGGAACCACAGCAATGTAAGGGTCAAGAAACTGGCAGGCATATCCATCATTCGAAGGTCTCTTTAAACTTCTTGAAGAGCTCTTCCAAAATGGATAATTTAGACAAAATAATGACCAAACGATTCCCTATCCAGGCTTTTCTTTCAAAATATAAATTGAAAGGAAATTAATAAAGTTATAATCACATGCTCTAAAAATTTAACTGCCAGAACGACATTTAATATTCTGACTCTAGACTCTAGTCATGGTTTTCAGACTTGGCTGAATATCAGAATCACCAGGGAAACTTTGTCCTACCTGCCAGAGATTCTGCTTCAATAGTTTTAAGATGGGACCCAGGAATCTCCTTTGATATTAATAGTTCCCTCGGTGATTCTAGTGAAGGACAACATTTGGAAGCCATCATTTTAGAAAATTTCAAGAAACTTTTCAAACAGCAGGTTCTATTTTCGAACCCATTGTTCAAAAGTAAGCTCATTGTTCAAAAGCAAACTTGTTCCGGATTCTGTTTTAGGAGATAAAAAGCCCATTTTCTGGTAAAGTATTAGTAAAGTTCTCAAAAACATATTAATCCCTAGTAAAATGCTGGAATTTTCTTAGCATTATTTCTTTTTTTTAAACCCAGTGGAGTATAAAACACATACCACTCAATGAAGGTTGGGGGAGTCTTGGCCTTATTTACAAATTTTTCTGTGAGTGGACATTTATGACCTTGCATTTGGTCAGCTAGACTTAGACTGCTTCTGTGTGCAGGGGATGCTAAGAGCTACAGAGTTTCTGCTTTGTTTCAACATTTTTTTTAGTATAGTTTATGTAGAATATTAATTTATGAAATATCCTCACACATCTGGAGAAATCATAGTAAAATATATATCAGATCAAGAATTATCAGGCACCAGATAAACTATAATAATGTAGATTTTCTACTTGTAATTTCAGATGCCGATTTTAGAAAAATGGCCACTTTTAAGGGCTATACTATGTATGTGGAGCAATTTAGCAATTATTATGATAGATTATAGATAGGGAGAAAGAAAGATGATAGATAGATAGATAGATAGATAGATACATACATACATACATACACACACACATATAAATGGGTGATAGATATACTTGAACTTAATAGGAATGTGATTCATTTATTTTAAGTGACAATGAAAAGCTCTATAATTTAGTGGATACACAATATCTTGGGAAACCAAGATGTGTGAGTTTGAAACTTGCATTCGTTCACCATTTCCTACCTGGAGAAGTAGAAAACATTTATGTTCTCTCCAAGGGATTACTTAATTACAGGAGTGGCCTTTAAGTGATAAAAAAACAATAAAAGGTAATGACTTCAGAGAGGTGGTAGGTGAGCTACTAGAGAAGGTATAAAATCAAATGAAGTCTTAGTCTTAGATACCCAGGCTGTTATCAAGGAAATACTGGATTTTAGCACTTCATCATGCTGGTGTGGGCACTGACAGAAACATCATGAATCACTTGCCAGCTGACTGTACAGCTCATCCATAATGTTAGTTTTGTATTTAATAATATTGTCAGTGTTTCAGAATTTTTTGCCACCTAGAACAACAGCCACACTGATCAGCCTCAATATTTCTACATTTGTATATATACAGAACTTTCTATTATCCAATGTAGGCTTACTTTAAATAAAGCTATAAATCATTTAGGGTGGTAAGCAACAGAAATGGTTTCTGGCTGACATAAGTGAAGCAAAGACTTTTTTAGAAGAGTAGAGGTTAGGCCATCATCAGAGTAAATCTTGCCTCAGGAGAGATGAGCAGAAGGCAGTTTGGGAATATCAGCATGAAAAACTGTCTTAACTTGGGTTTTCCCCAAGGCAGAGCATAAGTCAAGTGTCGGAATAGGCAGTTCATTTGGGAAGTGATTCTTGGGAATAAGAGTAGGGGAAAAGCAAGAATGAATTAGAGAAGGGGAAGACCATCCAAAGGTACATTATTGAAATGGTCACAACTATGGGCAAATGGCTGGCACCTTCTGAAAAGTGGAACTGTCTACCCAAGGGACTGAAGGGACACCACTAGTCCTGTTGGTTACTCGTGTAGGGTTAACTTCCTTTCACTTCTGGGTTCTGCATGTCTGAGCCTGCCCTTGTGATGATGGCTCTAGCTACAAGCATTAGTGAAGCTCCAGATCAGAATAGTGATATGATGGTTCCCCCAAGAAAAGACAGCAAAAGGGTGCTGCTACCAAAAGATGGAGGGACACTGAGTCAAATGAAACTAATAGATGTTAAGTGAAACTGGAGGGTGCTTGTTAGAGAGAGAGAGAGAGAGAGAGAGACAGATAAGGAGAGAGAGAGACTTTCTTAGAACTTGGTAAGTTACTCATATTCACCAAGGTTTCATTAATGCTGTTCCTTCTACCTCTCCTCCATTTGTCCAAATCTAAACTAACCCAAGGCCCACATCCTCCACTAAGATTTCAGAATATCATTATTTCTCACTAGAGTGTTCCCTTCTCTAATGTCTTATGACAGTGTCACTACCACCGAGCTTAAACTTCAGTCATTCTCTAGGTCTTTAATGTTTGATTCAGTTCTTTTCCATGGTGGAAAAACATAAGTTTTAATAATAGCCAGAACTGAGTTAAATTATTTTTTACCTCTTACTGGTTATGCCGTGTTCCCTTGAAAAATTACTCCTATACCTTGGTTACTTCATTAGTAAAATGGGTATAATCATAATCACCTTATAAGTTCATAAGGATTATATTTAAGTGAACTTCAAGGTAACTGAATAAATCTTCGGTGCTTAATAATTATTAGTTAACCTCTGCTTTGATAACAAGCCTTATACTTCTTTTGAATATTCCCCTAAAAACTTGATTCAGAATTAGTTCTCAGTAGGGCTCAAGCACACTTGATTATTCATGCAAACTCAACTGTTGAAAACTTAGAGCCAGGGGTTGCAAACTCTTGTGATCCATGGGGCATATTCATTAATGATACATTTGACCATTATTTATTTATTTTAAGAACTGAATTAAAGGCCAACAATTTAACAATCTAGATATTTCACTTACAAATGTAAATTGCTGTTCTCTTGAAATATTTGGCTCATCTTTCTGTGTGGTGCAATTAATTGGAACTAGTGCCAGCTTCCTGCTTTAGAAAAGACATGCATTGTCCAATTTGCCACAGCCCTCAGCATGGCTTATTAAAATCTTAAGCTAGATCTTTTTTACACATTTCTAATGCCTTCCTATTTATTTTTCCTTTAGAAAAATGTTTTATTAATTAATTTTTAATTTATTTTATTATTATTATTTTTTCATGGTGACATTAGTTAATGAAATCCAGTAAGTTTCAGCTGTACACTTTAACAGTAAGGCATATATATATTTATAGTGTGTGTTCACCTCCCATATTTAGATTACTTTCTGTCGACACATGTTTGACTCCCTTTACCCAATTTACCTCTCCCCTCCCCCCTCCCCCTGCCCTCTGGTAACCACTAGTCTATTGTCCATGCCTCCTTAAACTTTATGAATTTTTGTTTAAGACTCCATCTTCATGAGCATAGAAAGGAAGTGAAAACTTAAATGCATTTTAGTTGACTATGATAGGAATGATAAAACCATTGTACTGTGTGTCTTATCTTAAATATTTGTTGGTTTGTATGTCAGCAGTATTTATTGAGCATAATAATTAGAGCATCTACGTGAGCCTTGGCAGTTCACACAGTGCCCTTGCAGACTATTAATTTTTATGATCTTTACCTACAGTGCTGCCTGTTGAGGTGGCAGAGCAGGTGATTATCCCCATTTAGTGATAAGAAACCAAGCCTGTGAGAGATTAATAGAAAGGCTGAAGGTTCCAGTGCTAGTAAGTGGTGGAGTTACTGACTCCTATTCCAGGCTTCTGCTTATACTTTTTGAGGAAAATTTTAAAGAAAGCAAAGGTAATTGCCCTTAAGGAGTTCATTATTAAATGAGCTTTCTTAGAAAAATGTAAATAAATATTTTAGGAACATATGTAATAGTGCAGAAATAGGTATTGGTATGAATATAGTGCAGGGGTCTTGCTGGCATAATTGGAGCCAGGTGTTATTTGTGGCGATAGACCTGAACGAGAAAGTGAGTTTAAAGCCAGTTTCTGAAATTTTGATTCTTTTCGCAGGGGTACATATTTTCCTTATATGTTTTAAATGTATAATGTAGATCCATGTGAAACTGAATAACAGGAAAGTGTTTATGAAAAACATTGTTATGTAAATGTCCTGTAAAACTCAGTAATTAGTGGAAGATATGTAGAAGTCATGAGCAGGACGCCAAAAGCAACTTGGTCTTCCTGGATGAGATAGAGTGGAATATTCAAGCTGAAATAAATCAGCCAAGAAGATTTTATCAAAGGGAGAAGGTACAGCTCTCCAATTGCATTAAAGTCAATGATCAGAGTCCATTGACCTTGAAACTATAGTAGGAACAGCCAAGTAGTCAGACCAATAGGCTAGGACACTTGGACCCAAGGACAATGCTCCCTTCTCTTCTAAGAAAGTAAAATTAGGGTTATATTGCTCTATAGCTTTGGAAAAAGTGTTTAATTCCTGTCCAGGATAGTTCAGACCAACCTTAAGTTTTCTCCATAAGGGTGAAATCATTTTTAAAAGTGTGGTTTGTGAAAGAATGTTGAAGCTATCCAACAAAAGAAGTGAAGGAAGGAAAGGATGCATAAAGCAAGTCTGGGCAGATGCTGTTGTGGTGGCCTGGTGGTTTCAAATGGGGGACCATGGCATGAATTCTAGTCTGACGTCTAGCTCATGATGGGAAACTGTTCAAAAAGAGAAGGGGTAATTATAACAGATCAGCTACTACCTTATTGATTTAGGCACTATATATTGGAGGATACGGGAAATCAGATGTATTTTCATAAAGAAAATATTAATTCGTAATGTAAAAATCAATGTGCTATATAAGAGCATAAAGTATATTTAGTGTGAATGGGGAAAGGCAAACTAAAGATGGATGGCTCTATTAAACATTTAAAAATATTATTTTACCTGTTAATTTCTTTTCTTTTTTTCTTTTATACTGATTAATATCATTGGCTCTCAGGGAAGAATGTATGAAGAATAAATTAAAAGTGGGAGGAGTAGCTTCTCTACTAACACATGAAGGCACAGAAGATAGTATATAGGGCTATTATATGCTTATCTGATACTGATAAAGGCTTGGGAAGCTGAAGAATTTTGTCAGCAGAATCAAATTGGCATGAGCCTCTCCAATGCAAGGGCTCCCCAATTAGATGGATGAACCTTGGTTAATAAAAAGCCTTATAGGTTATGAAGTTATATTTTATAACTAAAGAAAAGCACAGTTATCTTAAAGTGTTTTTTCTTTCCCCATGCTTTAATGCTCAATAAAAGATGAAAGGGAAACCTGATTTTGCATTCCACTCTGCAGTGAGTTTTATTTATATAGAAAGAATGAATCAAAGGGCACCATTGACAATAGGTTTTTCTTATTAGTAAAAGAACTTCAGGGCTCAAGAAACCCTCTGGTTAAATTCAATTATAGCTTTATATTTAATGGTTTTCAAATTACATACAAGCTAAGGAGGCTGGACAACTCCAGGAGTAAAAGGAAGTCATGGATAGAAAATAAAGAAGAATTTTCTGGTTTGACTTTCTCTCTGTCAGACACAGTACAGAACTGTTTTGTTGTTGTTGTTGTTGTTGTTGTTTGGTGGTTTTTTTTTTGTTATTTTTCTGTTGCTGTTTTTGTTTTGGATTAAATAGGTGAGAGACAGCTGGCTCTTGGGTTTATGCATAAATCTTCCTATTTCTAAAAGCTGTGATTAATTGTATGCATGTGAAAGATTACCTGGCATTATGATAAGGGAATACTGATGCCTTTAGTCATTGTCATCAATCATACCCATCATATTCCTCTTGAAAGACAGGCCAAGATAATGCTGCTTGATCCAAAAGCTTCCAGTGTTTATATTAGATTACTTGGACCAACATTTTTCTGTACATCTGTTGAAAGCATGGCTGAAATCTGGATGTTTCATCATGGGAAATCTAGCATGTCACTAAGGAAATACAAACAATGGGGAGTTATGATATGTGGGACAGAATACTGTATGCCATGTCATAAAAGGAGAGTTTACCTTTAGTTTTTCTTCTATCCTTCAACAAATATTTGTTGGGTGTACTACATTTGGAAATAATAATTAAAGAATTATAAGACCTAGTTTTTCCTTTTGAGCTTCTTTGTGGTGGTAGTAATACAATGATAGTTTAATTAAAATAAATGAGCATATAAATTTTAACAAAGTGCCATAGAAGCAAAAAGGACAGGACTGTTAAGCCTGTATGTGTGTATACACATGAGTGTGTGAGCACTGAGTGTAAAGTTTGGAGCAATGCATCAGGAAAGTTGCACTGAGGAACAAATATTGAACTTAGTTATGAGAAGACCACATTGCAAATGTATGGGCCTTGGGCTAAATTCAGCTAGCATAAGGTTTCACGGATTTTAATTTTTTTAATCCATTGCCAATATTTATGAGCCTGGATTTTTGCTTAGAAATATGAGATTCTGGCTTCTTTTGAAAAAAAAAAAATCTTAACACTTGTCAGTAGCCTTAAGTAGATAATAGAGAGGAGCATGATAGGGGCTGCTTCTTTAAATAGAACTCTTCATGTTGTCATTTTCTTGCTTTATGCATTTGTACTACCTACTTGGTCTAGATACATATTTGAGTTTGTAATTTTATAGTAGTTGTTTGCCAATAAAAAAAGAAAAAGAGGAAACAATAACTAAAATTTTATGATCAGCTACATTTCAAACTAAGGTATAACTTATGGTCTTGAAAGTTTGAGACTCAACGAAGATAACTTTGAAGGGCAAGGCTCGCATCATTTCGTGAGCATTGCAGTGGGAGCTCTGATTAGGTAAGTGATGGAAAACTAGTTGGCTAGGGGTAAAGGAAGAGAAATTGTATCTAATCAACAGTACTTTTAGGTAAAAGGTTGACATAGAAGAAATTAAACCTATAATGAAAAAACATTAGAGGAAGCCATGATATCTATATAACTGAAACATCAGGGGTCATGATAAAACACTGTCAGGTCATCAAAACTGGCATTTTCTGAATGTTTATACTTTAACAACCACAGCTTGAGTCTCCCTGTGCCTGGAAGCTTCTCTATTCCATTCTAGGTGTTTACTTCCCCTAATTTGAGAACCTGGTAATGTCTCTAGCACTAGGTTCCTTGCAAAGGCATATCAAATTTGAAATAACTTAATAGAGAGAAACACCATTTCTTCTTTCTAAGCAATAGATTTAGCAAGATGTAAGGCTGGTTAAGTAGACAGGGGTATGTCACAAAGGGCTTTTTGTTATCTTGTTCTTTTCAGGATGAGGACCTTTGATTGGCTAGGGAATGCAAAGCTTTGGGGGAACTTTAATAACTATGACTATCCTAATAGTGCTTGGAGTCCATTGACAAAAAGGAGGAAAGGCATTGAAATTTTGAGAGCATGCCACTTCAAGAAAATACCTTTTTATTGAAAATAAGGCAGACAAATAAAAAACACTAATACTAATTACTGATTAGAGGGAATTATATGATTTTATAACTAGATCTTAGGTAAAACTATGGTAAAATTGAATATCCTACCAAAGAGAGTCCTCAGAAACACTTTGTGTTATGTTGATCTTGGTAACTTTTAGAGGATGAGATGGCAGAGGTAGTGGTGTATATGGCTATCACTGATGGAATTCCAAAACCAAGGCGATGACATAAGGGTGAGTCTTGATGCACTGAAATATGACTGGAAGATGCCGTGGAAGGGGAGGTATTGAAGTTTCATTCAAGTATACTGAAACAACAGCCCAGTTTGGGACCATACTTTGCCTGGTGTTGCTGGCTGTTGATGTAATGTGGTAAGAAAGGAAGAGCCTGGGCCTGGAGCCAGGAGACCTGAGTCTGTAGTCTAGGTCAGTCCCTCACATCTCTGTGATTTTGTTTCTTCATCAATATAATCTTCATCTTGTAATGACTGCATTTATTGTAAAGGTGAAATGGAATATTGAGGAAAAATGCCTTTCAAAAGTATACAAAGTATTATGCAAAAGTTTGTTCACATTTTTCACGGTTATCTGCCTCAGATTTAACATTAGCACATTTTATACAGATTCTCTCAGAATGTTGTGTTTTTGTATTTCTTCTCAGAATAACCTGTTGAGCCTGTGAGAGATTACCAAAAGTCCCAAAGGTCTCATATAAATTGCCAGGTGGGCAGACAGAAGCCTGGTATGACCCAGAATCCATTGACGGGGCACTGGGAAATGAGGGCTCAATGGTGTATTTGCAGTCACTCCACGTGATGATGCTGGGCTGAAATCCCCAAGCTTGGTCCAGTGGGATGCTCACTGAAATACATGGTTAACAAGAGGAAGAGATTGGATCATAAATCTTTGGAAGTAAGCCTTCTGAGATAATATCTGATGCAGGAACCTCAAGGGAAACTAAATTCTATAATCGATCGAAAACCTGCCTCACAAAAGCTTTTAAACATTTAAACACCATAATATAAATCAAGTTAGAAATATCCCACCAAGGAATAAAGGAGTTCTTACCACATAAAATATTAATTTATCTTTTCAAGGCAGAACAAACACTTCATTTAGAAGGACATGGGCAGGAGGTGGTGGAGAGAGCAGAAAATGTGGAATAAACTCATTGCGTTGATCTTGGATGCCGGCTTAAATGCATCAGGTCTGTGCTTTTTCTCATGCTGAAAGGTGGGGGCCTTTAATGTTGACACTTGGTTCCAGTATATTTTACTCAGTTGTTCTCATGTCTTTGATTCCATATGCAACGGCAGTTGTTCCCAACAATTTATTGGAAAATGATCTGTAATTGAACAATTGACTTCAACTTGAAATTTAATAGATATGTTCCCAGAATTGCATAGGAATGTTTGGAGTAACATTGGGTTTTAAAATACAGTTGCTCTGCAAAAACAACTATTAATGAATCACAAAAGGGCAGACATCTACCACATGGCCATTTCTTCATTTGCTACAATATACATGCATCAAGAGTAATGCTGCAGCCAGTCTGGAAGACGACCAGAAAGGAAACCATATGATTACCAAAGTTAAAACCTGATTTGCATCTAAAAATTATAGCGTGTGCTCATTTATGTGCAAATGTAATGGAAAAAGGCTGTAGGTAAAGTGGCTAAAGCCTAAACAAAATAAACACTTAATTTTCTTTTATTGTACCCTGTGACTATTAATAATATTATTGTACCAAATCAGAAACATTAAGCCAAGCAGGGGAGCAATAAATGTTCCTAGACCGTGCACCACTGTTGATATTAGCAACTAATCGCTCCAGAGTTCACATAAAATGCAGATGGAAGTACAAAGAAGATATTCGATGAAGTCAGCAGTGGCAGTGAATTGTTCACAGGTGAAGCCAATAACTAGAGGGCCAGCTCAGCAGGGGCAGGGCCTGGGGAAGATATCAAGAAAAGGGCTTGGTAAATCATTGTTTTTTAGCATGGCTGTACCTATTGACATCTGAATGTTCTTAAGCTTGTAAGGTTCATGGTCTTAATTCCAACTGGCATTATTGTTTGAGAATTTGTGAAACTCTGTCATTTAGTCATCATCATAACTCATGGAGATAGGTAAGATGGCTGTTGTTCCTCCCATTTTACAGCTAAAGAAATCAGATTTCTGAGTATGGTCACACAACAGATAAGACTGAGGAGTGAAACTCTAGGCTTGTGCTTCCAGCTCTCGTGTTCTTTTAATGATTTTCCTTAAATCATTACATCAAAAGATATACATATGTATTTCTCTCTCTCTTTCTCTCTCTCTCAGGCATGTGTGTGTGTGTGTGTGTATCTGTCTTCTGTCATGTAAAACGGTATTTGGGACTTCCATCTTTGATGCTATCTTAGACTGGAAACCCCAGACAATCTTCCCAATAATAAAATTAAAATGCTGGTTAAAATGTAAAACAAATGTAAAACAAACAAAAAAGTCCCAAATTTTCAATGTATTTCAAAGCTAGCACAAAAGCAAGGAATACGTAGAAGTCAAAAATTAAGTAATAACAAGAATTTGGGCACCAAGACTTTAGAGGGTGTCTGTCAATCCATTTGCTTCCACTCTGATGGCTTCACAGTGTGATATGACCCAAAAAGAAATCCCAGGGCCTAGAAAGGTGAAACTACAAAGGGCTGTGATCTCAGAGAGGGAAGAGCTAGAAATAAGTGCACTGCCTAGAGGAGATCAACAAGGAAACTTACCAATGAAGGCTAACCAGAATTTAAATAATTCAGTTAAAAATTGTTAAGGA
This sequence comes from Eidolon dupreanum, assembly GCA_028627145.1. NCBI lineage: Eukaryota > Metazoa > Chordata > Mammalia > Chiroptera > Pteropodidae > Eidolon > Eidolon dupreanum. Next base: position 94,724,280 of record CM053503.1, on the reverse strand, counting down.
TTGGTAGGCAAAAACAACACATCCCTTCCCTGGGAGAATGCAGCTTCAACCTGGGTTTCAAAGCCATACCACAAATAGTGTCCCATAGAACATGAACTTACAGTCAAAATTACAAAACACAAAAGGAAATGTAACACGATAAGTGAAATAGTAGACAGCAGAATCAGAACTGTAGAGACTTTGACATTGGCTATATTGGGCACATAATATAAAATTTTTGTTTCACTTTGTGATTGAGATGGCTAGCTATCTGTAAAATTAACTTTACCTATTCTACAGTAACAGAAGTATAGAGTACATAACTGCCTATCTTGACTATGTATCCCAGCTCCTTTTGCAATCAGTATGGCCATGTAATTAGGTTCTCACAAATAGATTGTGAGCAGAAGTGATGTGTATTACTGCTTCCTCTTGTCCCTTCATACTTGGTGGGAGCCCAGATGGGTGATGAACCAGCTTTAACCATGTACATGATGACAGTGTCCTAGGGGATGGAGAAGTGATGGCTTCATGAAATATGAGTATCTGAATGAGCACATAAAGACCTGGACCTTTCACACTGAGACCTGGTGAAAGATATAAACCTCCTGGTTCTTTAATTCTCTGTATTGCCTTGTTGAAGCTCTAGCTTTACCCTTGCTAATACATATCTGTTAAAAAAATAGTAGGCTTGAAAATGTAAGGAACCCCCTTCTTCACAACTATTTGAAAACCAAAAAGATTTGAAAAACAACAAAATAGAACTTATAGAAAAAAAGATAATTTCCATTCAATTTAGATAACTCATAAAATACAAGAAAATATGGGTAAATGGAAAAAGTTATCCATATTTCCACCTTCCAAAGATAAATAACATTTACATTTGGAGGTTCTTCCTTTAAATGTGCACAGCATGAGGATGGCCAAAGACCAGAACTCAAACTCCTGCTGCTCTCTATTCACTGTCCCCCCCATCCCATCTCCACTTAGCTGTAGCGACATTTCATGTTTTGTGTTGCTTACGCAGAAAAAACATCATTTAGATTTTTCTATGGACCATCAGAAGAGTCATCTATGCCTCCTCTTTTTAAAATTCAATTTGGGAAAATAGTTACTAGGTATTTTTAACTATATCAAAAGAGATAGATTTGTTTTTCTCTAAGATTATAAATAATATACTGATTTAGCTTAAATATTGGGAATTCTATATTTTGGCTTAATTTGGAACTTTTATTGAGATTAAATATTAGCTACTTTATAAAGGAGATATTATAAATAGAAAAATATCTGCAAGCTATGGATGTTTTTCCTTAATGAAAATCTTGTGTTTTTTTTCCGAGATTAAATTTTTAGCTATTATTAATATATTTGGGTGCTGTTTCTGCTGGTTAAAGGAAAAATAAAATGATGTTGTTATAGTTCATAGTTTGTACATGACAATTCTAATTAAAACTTAAATGACTTTTCTTTCATGCTTTTATAATCATATGCATCTGTTCATGTTAAGTGTTATTTTTGTAAATGAGCTATAATTATTCTATTCTAAAAAGTGCAAATTTTAATTTTGTTTAAAGTTGTAATATGAAGTATATTGGTGAATATTTCTGAATTCCTTTTGATACTTAGTAGTAATAAGATATTTATAGCAAAACCAGTGTTAGAATATATTGCTAAAATAGGTAATATGCATAAAATTAAAATATATTGGCTTTCTTCATAAGATTTATTCTGCCATTAATCCTAAAATCAGGTAGCTCTCAGTAGACCTCCAGCAATACAATAATTCATTAATGAATCTACTTCAGCCCTACATGTGATTCAGCTCAGTAAGTGAGCAATTTAGAACTTTTGCTGAATACTAAAGCAGATAACTAAGAATGGAATCTTATTGGGTGGCTAATTTCCCTGTTAGTTTCAGAATGGTAAAAAGATGAAGATGTAATTAGTGGGCTCTTATTTATCTATCCAATGGAGACAGAATATAATCTAAAATGATAAAACTAAACAGCCCAAAATAGCACATTTTCTATGTATTGATTAGTAAAGGAAAAATGAACTGATGTGAATTTTTATCTTTTCTCCCTTTCTATGTGTCTTATTTTTATGTACTTTTAAGCGTTTTAAATGATCAGACAGGTATAAGTCTAAACTTGATATTTGAAGCAAAAGACAATTCATTTTATATGGAACTATACACATTTGTGTAATATTTCAGGTAAAAGTACTTCCTAATGAAAGTGTAACCTTCACATTCCTGATAATATATGTTAGATACTCATTATTCATGTACCTCTGTAGGCCTTTGGGAAGTCAACAACAGAGACCAACGGGCCATTCCAATTTTTGAGGGTGTCAGTATATTAAAGAATGTAGAAACGCCAAATGGTTTGGAGCACTGTGATGCATTTTAAATTTTTTCATTGAACAATTAAAGTTAAATCATTCATGTGGCAGTTTTTAAAAAATATTTATGTGTCTCGCCATCCATAGGTATAATTTCACTTGGAGATAACACCAGAAGTCTAAATGCGAAAGTCTTGGTGAGGAAGAATCCTGGACTAAATGACTCTCAGCTCCTCCTATAGAGGAACCCTACAGAAATGTGCTCACACAGGCCATTAGTCCATGAAGGCTTGGGCTTTGCTTAGGCTCACATTTCAGTGGGGGAGAAATATGCACATGAACTTGGAGTTTGGCCTTGTGAGGAAAAATTCTAAGAGAATTCTTCCCCAGTCAGATACCAAGTGTTGCAGCTGCCGATGCCCAGGCATTTGTGTTCTTCTCATATGCTTAGCACTAATAAGGAAAGAACACAGGACTGCAAAAAGTTCAAGCAAAGCTGGGGCAGTCCATAACAATTCAGAGATGAAATACATGTATATTTAGATTTCATAAGGCAGGAAATGACCCAGGTCTTCCTTAGGGAGAGTTTCTGGTAGTCATAGGAAGCAGTTTTATGTATTTTCTAGTTTGATATCTAAGTTGCAGATGAAATTCTCTATAGGCCACCTGATAACATTCCTTTCTTAATTTAACAGCATGGATGAATGGACCATTTAAATAGGTTGTACCTGTGTTCTCAAATCTTGAGACTTTTTTATTGGCCTCCTCTTCATTTCCTCAATCTTGCAGTTCTTGTTGTACCCAGGAATGACTTCTCCACACATTTTCTGAAGGAGAATAAACAAACAACAACAACACAATAACAAAAAGATTATATTTTCCTTGTTGTAAGCTTATTTTCCCCTGTAGTAGGTATGTCAAATGTGACACTCGAAATCTAAAGGACTTGGTGTTATGTTGTGGATGTAGAAAGAATATGTGCTGTGTGGATAAGGCATGACCCACCTCCCGTTCTACACTTCATCTGTTTTGATTAGATGGCAGCCAAGATGTTGTAGTGGCCCTTTGACTTTTCACTGGCTCTGTACATCTGAAATGTGTAGATGCCTAATCCATAATGTCACTCACATTTTAAAATTGTCCTTGATGCTTGTGATATGGCCTTTTAAAATTGGGAGGAAGAAGAGATGAGAACTTTCATGGAAGGAAGGAACTTTGCTTTCATGGTTGAAAGAATATCGTCTTCCAGTGCATCCATGGTTAATACTAGCTCCCTCTCCTCTGCTCTGGAAATTAATAGACTTTCGCTAACCCAATAAATGTGACTCTAGTTAGTATCTGTCAGTACTTAGTTCAGTAGCAATGGACAGGCCCATTCCAAACTCAATAAAATTCCTCCTTAACTCTATTTAGCTTGAACTGAACATATCTTTGTCGATGCTTATGGAACTCAGAATTTTTAACATAGCCACCAGGCATGGCTGCACATGCCATTTGAGCTCATAACAGATTGATTAGCTGCAAGGTGAGGGAACAGAAGCCTAACATCAAGACAGAGCAGAGGCAGTGGTGTAAAAAGGGCATGCATGCTGACATACTAATCTAAGCAAAGTAAAAGGAAGAAAATCTTGTTTAATATTTGCCCTAGCAGAATTGTCAGAGGTTTCAAGGATATCATTTTCTTTTTATAACCAATGATTTTGTAGAGCATAAGAAAATTGGAAAAAAAATTGGATTTACTCGCATACTTAACTGAAAAAAAAAAAAAAACAGGAGGGGAGAAACTGGCCCTTTAAGAATGGACTCTTATATTTCCTTTTTAAATTACACAAATGCATGCTATTAAGCAGACTTATTGAGTTGCCTCTCACCTCTTCCCACTTGGCAACTCATGAATGTTATTTTTGATGTGTATTATTGATTGTTCTGAATGAAATAGCTTCCATAAGATTTTGTTCCTTCAAGGTATCTAAAGAGTAATTAATTTAAATTTTATCATCCCATCTTAAATATATTATACTTGTCCTTGAGCCAGCTGTAGGATCTTTAGAGAACATGCTATTTTGAAATATGAAGTTTAAGGCAGTATTACCTTTCTGCCTTGGATGAAGCATAAGTGTTTCTGTGAACATCTTTCCCTTTACATTAAATGGGAAAGAATTCTCAGTGGCAGCATTTGATATCTGACCAAGGGAAGGAGTGACTCTTTGAGGTCATATTTTAGCTTTGGCTCTACAGACCCTAGAAGCCATTATCTTAAAATGATATAAATTCAGTTACAGAATGGAAAGATGATTACATGATTAATGGAGGTTAATAAATATTATTGAAATCTTAGACTCGATGAAGCCATTAGAAACTGTTTAATCCAATTTCCCCTGGCTCCAAGAAGGCCACATGGGGACCACTTTGTCAGATGGAATCTCTCTCCTCATCGTAACTCTTTGAGGAATTTGAGTCCTGTTTTTGTTTGAAGTATGACGCATCTTTGTGCTGACTAAGCATGTATTCTTACCTGGGGCTCTTTTGCTAACAGTGTTGCTCTTTAGAGATTAAGCCCAGGGTTGTGGAGTAGTTATAAAAGGAACTGATATGACAGTGCAGGAATGAAATAGAAAGATCTCCTTATACTAATGACATATCCAACTGACCTAGTTAATTTAGTAAGCATTTATGTGGCTGCCAAGAGAAATGTGGTTAAATTTGAGGGGTTGACACCTACGTGGCTGGTAGATTTTCCTCTCCTTTAATTCAGAATATCTAGAAAATATGTACTTATGTTAAAGAAATAAAAAGGGAGGATTTTAAAAAAGTGTTTACATTAGTCAACTTGTTCTTACTAATAGAAATACAACTTAAAACTAATCTATTACTGATTTTGTGTCAGAAGCCTTCTTTAACTTTGCTGATAATGAAGCTTTTACATTCATTAGGAGTTGTATACACCTACAAGTAAGAGATATTATGACTCGGTCAAGAAAGGATTTATTTTTCTCCTATGTGGCATGAGTTCTGGACAAGGCAATCCAGAGCTGATGTTGGTGACTCCTGGATGTTATCAGGGACCTAGACCTCTTTCACCTTCTGTACTGCTGTTCTTATCGTATAGTTTCTATTTGTGAGGTTCTTCAAGGCCACCTCAGCTCACAGTATGGCTGACAGGAAATCTAAGCAGGAAGAAGAGGGAGAGTGGAAACAAAAGGGCACCTGCTAACTCAGACACCTTTAAAAGAGTTTTCCTGGAAGCCCTTGCGTAATGACAATGACTATTACTTACATCTCAGTTGTTACCCCTGTTCTCAAGTGAACCTAGGAAATGTTCTTTTTTCGAATGAGTACATTGCTGCCCTTACAATATTGGAATTTTGTTAGTGAAGCATAAAAGGGATAATGAAAAATTTGCAGGAGACACCCGATCTCTGCCACAGGTTCCATCCTTAATTTTTGTTCATTGTGGGCCCTCTCCTGGGATCACAAAGTGATAATTTCGTTGCTTATAAAACAACAAATGTCCAGAGAATGAAACAAGGTATGATAAAACATCAAAAGCTCTAGAGATACAGAGCCTGGATATTTATTCATTTTGGAACTGTTTGCTTTAGTGAATTTCAGCTGCTTCTCAGCTCCTGTGATTGAGAAAGTAAATTATGGTTTATTTTTGCCTTGACTGATTTTTCTATATCTAACCATGGCTAATGTATGGCTTAATGCTTATGATGTCTAAACTTGGCAGTTATTTGATTGTCAGGATTTCAAACACTAAAAATAGTTATGTATTCTTTTTTTTTTTTTTTGTAAGGAAAAACAAAATAACTTGGTTTCTCCAAGTGGAAGGACTTTTTAATCATGATTTTATGCTTGTACTTCATATTGTCTCCTTTTTTTTTTAGGTATGGTGGTAGGAGTGGAGGAAAGAATATTTGCATGTGAAGGCATCTTAGCTTCTGATCTGTATTTGAGCAAGCAGTCAAATACATGAAGGAAAAAGGAGAAAAATATTGCAAATTAGACCAAATGGAGATTTTTTATCATGTGGAACATTCTAGATATAATTGCTCCATTAGGTAGAACTTCCTGAGCAATGGATGTGGTATGTAGGGTCTATAGGTAAAAGTATGGGATGATTAATTTGGAGTAATAATGAAGACACTGGAAAATTTGTCCCATGAAAATAGCTAAGGCCACTTGTCTATAATAAAACCTAGAAGGGGGAAAGCCATACTTTTAGTATTCATAAAGGCATATCAAACAATCGACTTTGAATTTAAAGAGGGATGAAATGGATATGTTTCATCTTAGACTTTACAAAAAGTATCTTAATTGTCAAGACTTTAAGATATTATAGTCAGACCAAGAAAAATTGTGGAGCCTTTCTCTTTGGACTATTTCTATAAAGAATACGCTGTTCTTTTTGATACTGCTTGAAACAAATCCAAGCCTGATTAAAAATTTTTGGCTAGTAGAAAATTTTGTTTCATCTGGTATTTTAACAAAGATTCTGACAGAAATCATCTTGAGCTATTTTTTGAAAACTGACACATAGAGTTGGGTTGATTTGGTCTGCAAAATGTCTTGGTTGTCAAATAACTACTATTGAATCTTTGAAAGTACAGCAGGTCCACAGACCTGGGATTGTTTTCATGGCTTTGGTACCTCCTTTGATTGCTTTGAGAGTAGTCGGTTGTCTGGCGCAGTACAGTTCAAATGATGTAAATATCTTCTTAGTCATGGTTCTCTGAGAAAATGTGTTTGTATCTTCTCTTAGAACTCCCTAAGAGAGCTCCTGTTGAAAATTACCATTTGGCCTTTATATCAATTCCAAGTGGAAACTATATTGCATTTACAATCTGAAGGAATGTGCTCTATTAAAAAATGTGTCCATCCAAGCTCATTACAGGCGAGTAACATGCTACATGTTGTTCAGTTCAGACCCTTCTGATAATAGCATGTGACCATCTGTCCAGGTGTTTTGTCTAAGTGATAATAACATCTCAATTTTTTCCATCTTTGATCAGTTTCAAGAATCAAAAAGTTATCTTAGGTTATGCAAATAGTTTTTATAATTCTAGGTAAAATGTTTTGATTTATATAAAAAAGTTAGAGGAAAAAAACAAAATCCCAGAAGGTATGTGTGCTTTCACAACCTGTTCATCCAGACAACCTTGAAAGTTTGAACCATACGTAGAATGTGGAAATGTTAATACTTAACTGGGCTTCATTGGTATGACAGGTGTGATTGTTTTGAAAATCTCAGTCATGTCAAAAGTACTTTAGTTCCTTCAGAAGCTGATATCTGAAATGCTGAACAGATTCTTTTCTTTGGCAGGGAAGGGCTTGAGTTTACAAATGTGTTGTGTGATCTATAATATTGATAGTCGATATTGACACGAATGTTTAACATTACATGGTTTGATATGAATATTAATAATATGCCCATCTCAATGGCACTTAGAGCACTCTTACAGGTTTTCAGACTGTTTCTACATTTTCTAAAGTTCTCCTCCTGATGACCTAATTCAGATAACCAACATGGTATTTACCAGTATCTAAAATGAGTAGTATTCCACTGTATACATGTATATGTATATGTGTAAGTATTACATCTTCTTTATCCAATCATCAGAGGACATTTAGATTGTTTCCAGGTCTTTGCTATTGTGCCTAATGCTGCAGTGGACTTAGGGGTACATAATTCTTTACAAATAAGTGTTTTCAAATTTTTGGGGTAGATACCTAGAAGAGGGGTTGTAAGAATCATATGATTCATTTAATATGTGAGCTGTAAAAGCAATAAACAAATAAACAAAACGAACAAACTCATAGGCACAGACAACAGTACAGTGCTTACCAGAGGGGTAGAGGAGGATGAGGAGAGTAAAAGGAGTCAAATGTATAGTGGCAGAAGGAGACTAGACTGTGGGTGGTGAGCATGTGATTCAATAGACAGATGATGTATTATAAAATTTTATACCTGAAACTTATATAACGTTGTTAATCAATTGTTACTCCAATTAATTCAGTTCAAGAAAAAGAAATATATTATACCAAATTGTGGTTAGTTGAAAAGTAGCAACCTCTAATATGAGGGAATGTCAACACAAAGGAAAGATGCCACCCTTGGGTACTAAAGGGTAGGGCTTGGGGCTGGGACTCCACAATGGGAGCATGTAAAAATGTGCTCACTTTGATGACTTTTCCTGCATGTTTCACAGTCTAACTCCTGATGCTTCAATCATGTTCTGAGTAGACTGACAAATTGATTTCACACTGCTTCTTCTGATAGCTTTTCTGTCATGCCAACATTCTACATTTTAGAAATTGTTAAACAGGGGCCATTTGGCAGGAATGTATCCAGGCAAAGGATGCATAAGCTGCCCACCACCCTCACCCCTCTGCCAATTAGATGCATGATTGTGAGTGATGTTTCCTAGTGAAGTTTGGTGACAGTTTCCTCATTCCATATTATTCCAGTAGATTTCAAGTAGATTTCCTTCTTGGTCACATATTCCTTTTAGTCAGGGCTTCTTCTTATCCCATATTCCCTTTTACATAGACTGCTTACAGAAAGGGTTTAACAAGAGGTAAAGAAGGACCCAGTAATTCCACTTCTGGAATTTATCTGAAGAAACCCAAAATAATAATTCAAAAAGACACACACACACCTATGCTCATTGCATCATTATGTACAATTGCCAAGATGTGGAAGCAACCTAAGTGTCTATTGATAGACAAATAGGTAAAGAGAAAAAAGGTGATACAATGGAATAATACTCAGCCATAAAAAAAAAATGAAATCTTGCCATCTGCAGCAACATGGATGGTCCTAGAGGGTATTATGCAAGTGAAATAAGTCAGACAGATGAAGACAAACATCATACTATTATACTTATATATAGAATCTTAAAAAAAATTAATGAATAAACAAAACAAATGAACTCATAAATACAGAGAACATTTTGATGGTTGCCAGATGGGAGGGGGTTTTGGGGGATGGATGAAAAGGGGAAAGGGATTAAGATGTGCAAATTGCCAGTTATAAAAAATAGTCGAATGTAAAGTACAGCATAGGGAATATAGTCAATAATATTGTGATAACTATGTAAGGTATCAGATGGGTCCTAGACTTTGCGGGGTGATCACTTCATAAGTTATATAATATCTAATTACTATGCTGTACACCTGAAACTAATATTGTGTGTCAACTGTAATTTGAAAATATATTCTTTATATATATATATATATATATATATATATATATATATATATATATATATATATATATATATATATATATATAAACTACTGGTTGTTTTCCCAATCATTGAGTCTCTCCCAGTAGGCTGCATTTCACACTTTGGTTATTCAAATGGTCCCTTGTCTTGGAAACAGAAATGCCCTTCAGTGTGTCCTGAACTTGCTTAAATGGGAAATAGTTCTTTCAAGGAGAGGAGGCTCCATTTGACATGGTTTTGTTTTTGAGCCAAACATTATTATTTTTGGCCAGTTGGTCATTTTCTCCTCTGCCTCAGAGAACTGGAATATTAATGCAATGGAGTGAGCTGGGTAGGTGTTTCAGGGGACTCATTTGCTAGATCACCTGTTCTAAAGAATGCTAAATAGAATCCTTTCTTTTCCATGAATTTTCTTCTCTAATTTTGCTTGTGCAGCACACATGCAGCCCCCATTACTTGGTGTGTGTGTAATTGTGGTGTGTGAGGAGAGACCACCCACAATTCTATTTTAGAAGAGAAATGTTTGAAGTTCCCATCACTCATTTGGGTTGAAGAGACTTGTCCTCAGTGGTACCTATTAGTCAAGTACAAATTGGGAAAGCCATATAGGTGCTTTAGCACAAAGGATTCAAAGTCATAATTTGTTTTCAGGCTCAGGTCTCTGAGACTGTGGGGTTACTTGGCATCAGTCAGCACTAGAAATGCAGGTCATTTAGTTGACTAATACTGATATGGTCACTCTTTCTGCCCTGCTGTGTGGAAAAGGAAGGTTTCACTGTAAAATCAATGTATTCTTAGTGGAGTGGATATACTACCTTAGTGGGAAAAAAATGTTCTGTGCCTTTGAGTAGTTGTTACATGGCTGGGTGTGGCATTCCAGGAAAAAGATCTATTAACAGACAGACAAGATATCACAACTCACTTTTCAGCAGGAAATGACTTGACTTTCACTGCTAAAGTTGATTACTGGAAAGGATATTCATGTGCAACTGGGGTAGATGCTGATATCTGCATATGAATAAATCCTGGACCTGTTCACTGAAGTTTTGGCTTTGATTTCTTTGGACTGTGAAATGTGGAGAAGGATGAGGTGAGAGCTGGTTTCCATTGAATTTGCTTTGCATTAAATGAATGCTGCTGATGAAAAAGACATAGTGAAGTCCATGACCATAACACCGGAGTAAAGGAGAGCTTCTTGGTCTTACTTAAGTATTCTTGATTAGACTCTACAAATTGCTAAATTTCCCACTTGCTCAGAGAGTACCCCCATGATATGGAATAATCAATGAAGAGCATATTCATATTGTATAGATTCTGTGGTAGGAAATTTATGTATCATAGTTAAGAGTAAAATAACACACACACACACACACACACAAACAAGAAAGAGGAAAGAAGAAAAATATTATATATATCACATATAATAGAAAAATATTATATATATTCTATATATATATTCCAAGTGGACATGAATTTTTGGGTGGACACTGTTTAACCTAGGACACACAGATCGAGTAATAAATTTTTCTCTAATTTTTTTTTGCCAGAATATTTTGGTTTCAGCATGTGGAAACTTTTTACAGGGTTTCTCATTTTTTCCTTGTAGTAAAGGTGGAGAAATGTGGTCTGGACTGTAATACTCACTATGTGGCAGATTAGATCTTGGTTGAATTATTGCCCCCAACAGGAAATTGATGGCAACTAGAAGGTTTTTGTGGCATACTACTCACTTTTATGGCCCTGGGGCTGTTCAAGTTTTTGGTCAATGGTGAATGAAATAATAGAATTTATGCATATCCCATTTGAGGCTAGCATATGGTTGATTTTTCAAAAAGTTTCAGCCAAAGGAAGATATTATGGGATAAAGAAAGAGGAACAAAGATGTTTAAAATAATAAATGTGAAGTTTGACATGGTTCTGAAACCAAGTGTACAGTTAGAGCATCAGAGGTCTATTGGTTTAGTAATAATATGTATTGAAATAGTCAACAGTAATCTCAAGGTGAATAACTCCCCAAAAGGTAATGTGTAAGCCAGAGGCTGTATTAATGGAATGAGGGAGGTCATCATCTTCTACTTTGCACTGGTCAAATTATACTGAAAATAACTGTATTAGGTGGAGGTTACCAAATATTAAAAGAAATTTGATGGACATTTTGGAATGTATTCAGAGAAGATTGGCCAAGAGAGTAAATGACTCGAGATGATACTACTTAAGGAATGGATGGAACTTGGAATGTTAGCCTGAAGAACAGATAAGTAGAATTGGACTAAAAATAAGCTTTCTTTTAAATCTTCAAAGGTTGTTATTGTGTGTGTGTGTGTGTGTGTGTGTGTGTGTGTGTGTGTGTGTGTGTGTCTGAAAGAGGGATTCAACTTTATTAGCCTGCGTTGTTACCAAAGGCCAAATTTAGACAAATCAATGAATGTTTCTGGAAGATATACTTTTAATACCTTTGTAACAGGACCTCTTTTTTTAGATTCATGGATTGCCTGAAAGATGGTGAGCTCTGAGAACTGATAGTACTCAAGTATAGGTGCACAGCTATTTGATGGAGAGTCATCATGACAGTTCAGTCTACAGAAATTGTGCTATTTAGCCTCTAAGAGTCTTTATGTCTCCAAGTTTTATAACCCCTTTTGAAAGAAAATACTGTAAAAGTGAGATTTGGATGAGGTGTAATAATGTTAATTATATATTTTAAACACCCTTTATAGTTCAAATCAATATGGAAGAGAAAAGATGATAAAGTCAAGGTGATGCAATTTGTGACCTTGACTTTGACATGAAATCCATTTCAGATTGGCCTATAGATCTTGGAGAGGGAGCATTTTGGAAATTAAAGAGGCATATTATTAAAAAGAACTGCTGTGCCTTAGGGAAAACCACTATATTTCCTTGTTCAGAGAATTCTCAAGTTTGGAAGGAGTCCATTTTCAAATTTTAGAGGTATTTGGGTTTAGTATTTCTATCTGCAGGAGAACACATATTCCCTGTAATCTATAAAGTGTCATTCACATGCTTTGATAATTTCTAATATATCATAAAATTTCTTTACATATTCTGAATATAAAACAGATTACTCACAATCACTTTTGCCTAAGGCACAAGAGTGTTAATCTTTGGACTGAAGTTGAAGAAAAGAGGAACAAAATCCAGGGGCAGAAATTCAGTTTCTAGTACACATAAGATGAGATTTGATTAGCAGTTGAGGGAACATTCATTCACTGATTCATTCATTGACCCATCTAAGACTTATAGAGCAGCTACTCTGTGATGGGCAATAGGAATGTAAAGTGGATGAAAACCCTCCTTTATTTTGCACTTTCAGTCTAGTAAGGAAAAATTCATTTTATATAGTATACATGTGCTCTTCTGGAAGAATAGAAAAAGTGCATAGAAGTGTCAAAGTACATCAAATCCACAGTGGGAAGAAAAGGCCATGAGGAACAGACTATATCTTTGTTCATGTGTACATCTTACATATGTCTGTGTAAATATAGTGTCATGTCTACCTCTGCTATTTTTCAACAAGGAGAAAGATGGCTAGAAAATATAGAATAAAAGGCTAAAATAGCTACAGAAATTTGGGCTTCTTTCTTATCAATAGGATTTTTAAAGGGGAAAAATTCTTTAAGAAAAAGCTGCTCAAACATGCACTTCTAGATAGAGTTCAATTTGCAGCCTTTGGAGAAATCTTGAAGAAAACCAAATCAAGCACTTACATGTGCTATTTTGTTTTAGATTTAACAAGTCTTTCCTCTTGACTGCTCAGGATAAACAATTGGATTACTTGACATGACTCTATACAGAATGGATTAGTTAAATTTGAGCTTGTTCTCCTCTGAAGTCAATGAAATGCATGCGCTTCCCCCTGCCAGAATAGTTCAAAGGTTTAATTTGTAGCAAAGAGTTTCCAGAAGCTTACAAATTGTGCTCCTTTTTTTTTCTCTCCCAGAATAAACAACAAACCTTTTATTGGTAAGAATGCTGACAAAGGGCAGAATAAATCCAGGTGGAGAATGATATTTGTTTTCATTTTAGAAGTTAACATAATCAAAATACTATGGAGGAAAAAACTAAAAGTATAAGTTTAACATATATGGTCTTAAGACATTGATCTGCCAATCCCTCTGCTTTATTCTGTTCTGTGTCTTTCTTTGTATTGGCCTATCTGTGATATGTTTAATAGGTGTTTTTGCTTTAGTCAGTGAGTATCCTCCACAGCAAGCTTAGGGTTGTATAAGCCAAGTGGCCCACACATATGGGTAAACCATTGGAATTACTGTATGTGGAACTTTGATTCAACAGGTGGAAACAGCATGGCTTCTCTTTAAGGCACCAATCTGAGGGCAGATGACACTGCCTTGAGACTTTGAGTTTTCTTCCATTTAAAATTTAAAAAAAAAACAGGCTTTGAAAATAAGTTATTAAACAGATTAACTTTGAGTTTATTATTTACATAAGAACATTATTTTACTAAAAGAAGGAGTTCAGGGACCTTGTCATTTATCTCTGAATTCTACATGCCTCTCAGCAAAATGGAAATGGAGTTTTTTCATATATTGAGCCTCTCTTGGGTCCATGACAACTTGCTTATATTCCACCAATGGCATGGTTGGGGGAAGGGCAGCAAGTGGATGGTAGGTAGAGTTGGAGTTTGGAGTTACAGTCCTTGTTGGTGCTGTTACGAAGAAGCCATGAACTTCACCCACATCCTGTGGAGAATCACCATCTCAGGTTAACCAGTGGCCCTTGCTTGGTTGCCTCCTTGGCCTGACTCATCTTTCACATTTTATGTTATTGAGATTATGCTTAAAACTCACCCGTTAATCATCCACATTCCAAGTTGTGTTCCCTGTCTTCCATCTTTGCTCCTCTTTCCCCCTAACTTTGCATTCTGCCCCTTCCTCCCCTTCACTCCTCACTGCTTCTGCCTTCCTGTTGCCTCTTTCCCATGGTCATCTCATCCCTTCTGCAAGTCCAGCTGTCACCTCTGCCCATATGTCTTCCTGATGTGCACTTTGAGCTTCAGTTATACTTCTAAGCTTTAGTTTGAACTTCTTATTAGGCATCTTTACCTGGTAGTTCCAGGGAACTCTAAAGCCAACATGTTTAGAATCAAGCTCATTTAGAGAGGTAGCAGAGCATGGTGGTCAAGGGTATAGATTCTGGAGCCAGGCTTCCTGGGCCCTCCTCCTTCCTGCCTCCTTCACTTACTAGTTGGGTGATGTTGTTGCAAGTTGTTTTAACTTTCTTTGTCTCAGTGTCTTTATCATCAAAATAGATGTAATAATATTACCTAGCTCAAATAGTCATGATGAAAATTAAATGATTTATACAAGTAAAGGGCTTAGAGAAGCCTGGTACATAGTAAGTGTGTAAGTACGTGTTAGCTGTTTTCATTGTTTTTATTTTCCTTCATCCGTTGAAATCTCCAGGCTCCTGAACATTTCCCTTTTTAAAGATTGTATATATTTATGATATTAATCTGCCTTCTACTTTTTGGACTTGAACCATAGGACTTTCATTTTTCTCTAACCTTCAGCCATCTGTAAATTAAGCTTTTTAGGCTTCCTAATTGTTATGTTTCTCATCTCTCTGCCTTTTCCCCCTCATTCCCCATGATTACTGCATTAATTCTTCCTTAGACCCTGGGGAGAGCTTCCTACTTTGTGTTCTGCAGTCGTTTGGTCCTCACCTCCTGCCTTTGCAGGCCTGTCTTGCACTAAGACAAGGCTAGTTTCTCTGAAAAACTAGCCTAATCATGCCGTCTTCATTTTAAATCACCACCACCACCACCACCACTCTGCCACAAATATTCACTTGCTGGACACTGAAATCTAAATCCCATATCCCAGTAATAAGGTCTAGTGCAACATATTTTTTTGACTTATTGCTCCTTTGTTGTTTCTCCAGGGGCTCCATTTTATAGCAAACTGCTCTAATTGCTCTTTCCTAAAATTGTTTAGCTTCCTTTTACCTCTATGCTTCTGTTCACCTACTCCCCTGTCCTCTCTCCGAACTGTCCCTTACTCTCCTAGTGCTGTCAAAATTCCATCTGTCCTCTGGGATCAACTGGAGTGACAACACCCCTTAGACACCTTCTCAGATCACTGCAGTAAGAAGTGATTGCTCCCCGAAAGAACAAATAGCACCTTGTGTTTACTCCTCTGAGGCACACTTATTTGCTGCAAACCAAAGGTCTGACTGTTGTGTAATGAGAAAGATTGGAAATTTGTAGTTAGAAGATCTGGGATTTTTATCGATGGTGTACAAAAGAGAACCTCCGTTTTCTCATTTATAAAATGACGATAAAAATGTAAGTGTATTACAGATTTTTGTGAGACTTGTTGGACATGTGTTTTAAAACTAATGTTTTCTTTAAAAAAAAAACTAATTTCATTTAAATCTAATTGCTTTGCATTTTATTTTTAACATCTGTATATCTTCCACAATACCTTATATGATTTTGGCTTTTCAGAATTAGTGCTGAGTAATTATTTGTGACTAAATTTATACGATTCAACTTGTAAAACATTCTTACCATGAGTCCCTTCTTTTCAAAAACCCATCTCTCATTTTAATTGAGACTCATCTAGAGTTGGAAGGTGTTTCAAGGCAGTGAAACATGAGAGAGATAATTAAATTTTCTAATACTTTTGCAACTTGCCTTCTTGTGTAAGAAAAGCCTTTTAATAAATTATTTTCTTTCCCAAATGAATTACTCAGTTACAAGAAAATATTTAGTGACCTCGTGTAAAATTAACAAAGTGATCTAAGAAATCTTTTCTTATCATTTAGCATCTATTCGATCCCCTTGAGATTTTAAAAGGCAAAGAATTAGTTAAAATACTTCTTTGCATGGAGAAGACCATCCACTGGGGTGAGGTGGGGATCATATGCGTGAAGAAAGTTCAAGAGGTCAGCTGAGAGGGGAACATTCAGAGAACAGATGGATTCAAAGGAGCTAGGAGGCCACCACCTGGCCCAGGTGTTAGGCCTTGGGTTCAGAGTATTGACAAGCAAGGGGGGAACTCTGACTCTTGTTCAATAAAGTGGAACAGCAAGGATCAGAGTGCAAGGAAGGCAAACACAGAATCCTGGCAAATCCCCACAGATAACACCCAGGGTAATAGAGGCTTCTAATAATCTCTTGATTTTAGATTAGCATTTCACATCGGTTATCTGACTTTATCCTTTTAGCACCTGGCTGGGATAAGGAGGGCAGGGTTCATTACCTTTGCATTTGACAGGAAGGAGAGAAAAGGACAGTGGGTCTCAACTTTCCTCTTGTAGATTGAGAAGATATTTTCAAGCCACACCAGGAATGGATAACTCTAAAAAGAATCCTCTAGGTTTTGTCTTAAATAGCTATTTACAATTTGGCAGTTTCTGGGTCCCTCATGCCCTTATTTAGTGGTTTTGTTGTGCTTAAATGGCCCTAAAATGCTGTGGGTGCTTCTCTAGGTTGTGTTACCAAAACTTGAGGACCCCAGTCCTTCATTCTTTCCGGTATTCTCTTTCCCCATCTGGCCAAACTGTCCGAGTCCTGGACACCTACCAGCTTTATTTAAAGGCTTCATATAGGTCAGCCATGAGAATGGGAACATTTATGGTTTTTGTTTGTTTGTTTTTTGTTTGCTTGTTTTTTAATGAACTACAATTGACATGTAACATTATATTAGTTTTAAGTATAAAACATGATTCTGTATTTGTATATATTGTAAAACAATCACTACAATAAGTCTAGTTAACATTCATCACCATACAGTTACAATTTTTTTTCTTGTGGTAAGAATTTTTAAGATCTACTCTCTTAGTAACTTTTAAATATGCAATACAGTATTAACTATAGCCACCACACTATACATTACATCTCCATGACCTATTTATTTTAAAAATGAAAGCTTGTGCCTTTGGCTGCCTTCACTCATTTTGCCCACTTCCTGTCCCTTGCCTCTCGCAAACACCAATCTGTTGTTTGTATCTATAGGCTTGATGTTTTTGTTTTTTTTTGTTGTTGTTGTTGAGATTTCACACATAAGTGAGACCATTCAGTATTTGTCTTTCTCTGTCTGACTTATTTCATTTAGCATAATGCCTTCAAGGTCCATCCATGTTGTCACAGATGCAAGATTTTACTTTTTTTAAATTTAAGGCTAAGTAGTATTCCTTTTATACATTTACACATCTTTATCCTTTTACCCATCAGTGGACATTTAAGAGCTTTCCATGTCTTGGCTATTGTGAATAATGCTTCAATGCATGTGAGGGTGCATAAGAATGGGAACATTTCAGACAATGAACTAGACTTAATAAAACACAGGCAATTTTAAAAATAATATTAAACATTTTTAAAAACATTTTAAATATTTGATAAACACTTAACATAAATTGGAATGTCACAAATCCTATATCTTTTAAATTTTTGTTGTGCATTGATTAATAATCTTGCATGCAATTGGGAGCAGTCAGTTTTCCTGGGCAAGGGTTTGAAAATTGTCAAACACATATCAATGAATAAGCTTGCTAGAATCTTGACTTCTAGGTCCAAAAGGCAGCTGTCAAGGTAAAAAAACAGGAAAGATCGTTAGGAGAAAGCAAATAGACTCAACAGGTCCCTTTCCTCATCCTTTCTTCCCCTACCCTCTTCCAGCAGAGAAAACAGCTCTGAGATCTGAAGAGGAAATAACATGTTTGAAGTGGAAACAGGAGACTCAACAGTGAGCTGGAGCAGCAACTAATGGACCCTGCTTGAAGCCAGGGCATCAGAGGAAAGTGCTACTGTCCAGGGGAGTGGTCTGGCAGGGGCACATCCACCTCGGGGTGCATGCTCTGGACTCTGCAGTATAGTGGGAATGGCAGCAAGGTGATTCATGCCAGAGAGACTGCAGTCAGCTCAAAGAACTCAGGAAGTTCCTGCAAATAATTCAGAAGCGAGCTGTACTGAAGTAAGAGAGAGCAGGACCAGGCAGTGGATTTGCTCTTCCCCAATCTCCTGTAGGAGCTTGTGAAGCTCACACTGACTCCAGCCAGGCAGGGCAGGGAGACAAGAGAGCATCTTAATGCTGAATGTGACAGCCTTCTAAACCTGAATCCCTGAGGAAACTGGCTTAAGAAAACTCTAGATTGACAAGTTTAAGAGTTTGTTTTTGTTTTTGTTTTGCCATCAGACATGTAGAGAAAGAAAAGCTACATCTTGGTAGATGTGTCTTTGGAACTATGCAATTCATATAACTTAAAAGACTAATATCTAGAGGCAGACTCAGATACCTTTCATCTTTATTAAAAATGAGTGCTTAGAAGTTTACATGCAGTTGATGGTAGGTACATTCTGAGAGAAGAACTTCATGACTGCCTCTTATTTCCAAGTGGAACATGCAATCAAGCCTGCAGATTTTGCCAGTCTAGCAGCTCTCTGAGATGGCCCAACCTGAAGCTGCCTAAATTCTGGGCTGTGCTGGCTAGGAATTGACCCTTTGACCATGAAGTAGCTAGTCTCAGAGAGATACAAGTCTTCCCTTCAGTATTTCAAAAGCAATTGTCAAGCATGTTGTATATGCCTGGCCCTTCCCTTGGTGCTGGTAAACTAAACGTGGATAATGCATGGTCACAGCACCAGGGAGCAGCTGGCCCACAGTGGGGGCAATAGCTTTGGATCCATCAGTTATGAAGGAGTATGATAGGAGACTCACACTCAAGGGGGTGGGCAGCGGATGGGCCTCTTTGGAAGACTTTATGTGGCGCTGATGCCAGCAGCATCAAACTGGGGTAGTGATGGTGCTTTTCCCGGGCCGATTAAATTGGAAAGAAAATTGTATGAAAGATGGGCTGAGGAAGGGAGAGAGGAAAAGACAGGCTATCAATGTCATTTCTGCCCAGCAAAAGCTTCAAAAAGCCCAGGTGCACTTACAGTAAATTCTGTGGGAAGGACTAGCAGACGCTTGATAACATGGCGAGGCAGACAGATCAGTTTTTACCTGGTTTGTATAGCATTTGCCCTTTTCTCTAATTACGTTAAAAGCACCATTTAAAATCCCATTTTTCAATGTTTTCTTTCAGTGACAATTGGATGCAATGCTGCAGCCTAGTCCCCACCTCTTCATTTCTAACCGCGTTATTTCCTGGCCTGTCTCTGTCACCTGAGCAGCTTGCCCCTTCTCTGTTGTTCAGATGAGGATGATGCTTTTCTCGTGCCATTCGGTGCCCAGCAAGGTTTGGCAATAATGCTGCCATGAAGTGCCTCCCTCAAGCTTTGGTCACAAGAAAACAAACATCTTGTCTTTTTTCTTTTCCTACACACTTTTGCACATACTCTATCTACCGTGCGCAAGACACTGTGTGTGCCCACAATGCTGGGTAATGACATGAAATACCTAGTGTGGTCCATACCCTGAAGATACTTCTAAACTGGACACAGAGTCATGACACACACCCAGAAAAGGGAACTAATGTTCAAAGCCATGAGGATTTGGGGTGCAGATGAGAGTTCTCGACTGCAACACTATGGACAGTCTGTGCTGTGGGATTGTCCTGCGTATTGTAAGATGTTTAGTGGCACCCCTGTTTTCTATCCATTGCATGCTAGTAGCATCCTTCCAGTTTTTACAACAAAAATGTCTCCAGACATTCCCAATGTCCCTTGGGGAACAAAAGCACCCCCAGTTGAGAAGTACTGGTACAAACAATAAGTAGCCCAGATGTCAGAGGGGCACTGCTAGGTGACTTGCAATAGTTACAGGGACATGACCTCAGCAGTGACTCAATGATGGGGAAAGTTTTGATGTATGTAGAGAAGTTGGGGGGGTCTTTCCAGAGGAGGGTTCTCTTTGTTATAATCCTCTCCCCACCTGTTATTTGTACAGCTCTGTTTGGACTCATTAATTCAGCCCATTTACTGTAATTCTTCTTATTTTATTTCCCTTCTACCTCCTCTTCCTACCTGCCTTGATTATTTACCTGACTCCTGTTCTCTCTCTGAACAGAGTGCAAGTGTGAGAGAACACCTGCCATTTCGGAAGGCCATAATAGCCTCCTTTGTGTCTGATACTTCTCACAAAGACTCAGGTTTCATTTGATATCTACCCAATGCTCCAGCAGTGAGCTGCGGATACCTCTCTGGTAATCTGCCGTGCTGCACACTTGACTTAGATTTTCCTATAAAATTGCATTCTCTGCATTCCTTCAGTAGGTTATTTTTGTTGTTACATTTGTTTTGTTCTGAAAGCAGTGTGAGCACATTTCTCATTTTTTTCCCAAATTTGAAATGCATCTGAATCATATCTGTGAGTAGGAAAAAGCATGATACCTGATAGAGTTTTTAAGAGAGACTGAAAGAATGAGATTGATACAGAGAAGGCTCTATAAACATATAAATAAAAATCTTGGACATGGTATTAATTTCCCCTGAGTTTGTTTGGGAAATAGCTAAAGCAACTGGGGTATCCTCTGAAGGTTACATTTAAAAGGAATGGTGACTGGAAAAAGGAAGACAAGAAGACTGGCAGTGTGAAGGGCGTGTGAAGTGGTGATGGTGGAAGAGGTCTGTTTCAAAGAATTTAAATACTGAATAGGTCACAAAGTTAGTTTATTGTTTTAGTTCGTTGTTCATTTTGGTACTGAGCTCACTCTATCCCATTTCTATGGATTCTCAAATTATTTTGCCAAGTGCAAGTTCACTGATGTATGACTATATGGGCAATTTGTGCCTAGTCTTTCTTGGCAAGTGTTTCGTTTCCCAATTCTGTGAAGGCTTCCAGCTGGTTCAGTAATGCACCTTGTGCTGATGTAGTGCAGCTGCTGTAAGATCTTTGATTTTTAGACATTGATGAACTTCACTGGAAGATTCCTTGAAAGTCCAATTCAATGCCAGACTCTGAGTCCAGACCTTTCCTCCACAGGCATCTAAATTACTTATGGGTCTTCATTCAGACCATTTTCAGAGGAGAATGATATTCTAATAAACTATCTTTCAAACTGAATATCAGGTTTGGCTTCAGTTCTCCCTTCCAGGTCCAGCTTCCTAGCTGGTTATGGCAGACCATAAATTGGTTGAGTTTTCATACTGCAGGTAGCAGATGTGAAGTCTGTGACAGAGGAAGGAAAAAAAGTTAAACTGAGACAACTCTGGTTGTGTGTGTGTGTGTGTGTGTGTGTGTGTGTGTGTGTGTGTGTCTAAGCAGTGGAGGCTGTCTCAGCATGAGTGTTACGATCTCTTATGCGGGACTTGAAAGGCAAGAGTATATATGTTTTCTTCACAGAACTATAGATCCAGAGTTTTAAAAGTCCTTTAAAATTGACCAAGTTCATGTGTGTGTCTTAGGTAGGCTCACTCTTAGTAATACTAAAGCCCAATCAATACCTGTCTGTGTCAAGCACTTGTAGCGATGTATATGTGTTAGCTCATTTATCTCTCACAGTCTTGGGAGGTAGATATAATTAGTATCTGTATTTCACAGGTGAGGAAACTGAGGCACAGGGCCATGAAGCACTTTGCCCAAATCCCACAGACAAAAGGTTTAGAATTGGGTTTGAACTCCGGTAGTCTGGTTTGGGAGTCTGTGCTCTTGAGCACTCTGCTTCATCCATCTCATATTCTGAAACTTTCCTCACGCCAGTATTTCTGTTCAACCAGGAAATGAGTATGGATCGAGCTTCTATTGCACAAATGTCATATAGTATCATCACAATATGTGTATTATTATGTATTATGTCCAGTCTACAAATATGAAAACTTAGGTTCACACAGATGTCATGAGTCAGAGCTGGGATGATAATTCCAGATTCTGTCTCCCAAAATTATACTACCTCCTACACACATACACACTAACATATACCAGCTGCATTTAGAAAAGTACTAATCAAGCTCCTATTATTTGTACTATGTGGACACTGAAAAATAGAAAGGGCTGGCCAGTTTGCCATTGAACACCATCACTATGCAGGTAATACACAAATTGAGATATGAGACACTTAGCAAAAAATGTGAATTTCTATGGTAGTAAAATGCCATTGGTTAAGATATAGAAGAAAAGTACCCCTAGAAAAGCTTATAGAAGGGAGAGTTTTTTGGAAATAAGAATTATAGGAACAATATTCCTAAACAGTCCCAGTTTTAAAGCATTTAGACTAATTGTGTTAATTTACTTGTCAGATCTCATATCACAATTATTAGTCCATAAGACATGCTTATGTGGTTACTAGTACTGCATAAAGCCTTATGGAGAAAGACAGTCTTAAACTTGAATTGTGGTGGCTGGAAAGTGGGTGGGGTGGGTAGGTTGATATGGGTTCATGACAGCTGTGCACCACATCAACAATGACAAAGATCATGGTGTATTTAGTGGGTAGTCAAGAGAGAGGACAGGTCAGAATGGCATGTTTGGGTAATTATTTGTAGGATTTGTAAGTTTTTTTTTCCTCCATGGGTGATGCTCAGTATCACACAACTTGACATTCATTCCTTGAATTGGTCAGGAACAATGACCCAGCCTGCTCCAGGATTATATAAATAAATGACATTGAGATATGCCTCACTTTTTAAGTGTTGAATTGGCACTGTTGCCCCCTACATCTTTTTTTTCTGGCTTGGTTAACCTTGTTTGCAGCTTCTGCAAAAAGCAGCAATATATCCAAGTATAATCATTAATTGAATATGATTCAATCTAGTCCCATCTTTAATAAGAAATCAAAGAAGGAAATTCAATTAGGCTCACCCTTTCCATTTCAAAAGATCAAGTCTTCCCCTTTTATAGTTAAAATTATAAAAGATTATCTTCTTAGTGGAAGGTTACAGGGAAATTTGGATTTCTGTCAAATATTTAGTGTCATATCCCAGGATCAGGATTAATACAGCCTTTCAGCAACTTGCTCTGAATTTCTGTCGATGCAATCTCTCTTTTAGAAGCTTTTGAATAAAAGGCATTCTATACCCTTGTATGACTCAAAGTATTCAGCAGAAATGGTAACAAGATCAAACAGTTTTAGAACAAGTTATCATGCCTGCTGGTCATGAAAATGCAGACACCTCAATCTCATTTCATAGCTCTGTGTTGGTTCCTCTAACTCCTCAGAGAAAATTGAAATTATTTGAAGCCAGGTTTTAAGTCTGTGTAGATATTTTGAAGTTGATCTAAAATTACAAACAACAGCAGCAGTAAAAAAACAAAAATAGGGTGGAATAAAATGCAATGTAATCATCTTTGTTTGTTAGAATTATTTTAAAAACCTGTAGAGAATAACACTATTAATGATTACTATTATCATTACTATAAGAATTAAATTTTTTTGCATCTGTATTGTTTCAGACACCCTAAGTGTTTTATTTTCTCAAACTTATGTCAGTTTGACTACAAAGGCATTGGCTATAACCCCCCATATTGTACAGCTTTTCCAACCCTAGTTTATTAGTCCTATTTGCCAAGAAAGAAATATCTCCTATTATACTTTATGTGAAGTTATCTACAAATCTGTTTTGGGAATTAGAGTTATGTGTAAATAACTGGGATTATTTTGTCCCCCCAAGCTTTATTTTGCAGTCTGATAGTATGATGTGTTACAAGTATAATCATTAAAGACTGTATTTATGCAAAGCTTTCCATGTCGTTTCAGTGGGTTCTGCCTCAAAGCACTGTTCAAACAGAAACCCTAGTGTCCCCTGGTATTCCAGCTAAAAGGATAAATATTTGTAATAGGCATACTACAGCCATATTCCCAACATTGGCAAGAGCGTTCATTTCTTTTCATGCCATGCTGCTAGAAGCTGGCATCCACCAACACCTGTGGATCACACTGAAATTTGAGTCTTGCTTTGGTGTTTTCTTTTCCACTAACGGTTTCTAGTGAACAAGCAAGGTGTGGACTTCAGTCTCTGCACTGCAGAGTAAGGAAGTAACACTGGCTCCATTAGCAACTCAAGTTACAAAGATCCCAAAGGAGCACTGGCTTGGAATCTCTGCAATCACAGCATTCTAGAACAGTGCGTTCACAGAGTATTTTTAAGTGCAGGCAAATCCTTTCTTCAAATGAAATGTTATTTGTAAGTCCAGCAAGTAAAATAGAGTAAATAATAACTCTTTATTCAGAGCTTTCTCTGTGTCAGGCACCATGCTAAACTCTCTATATAGTTGTCCTCATTTAATTTTCAAAAAGACTATGTGAGGTAGGCAGAGTAACGTTCTCCATTATAAAAGTGGCTTAGAGAGTTTAAATAACTTCCCAAAGCCATGTGTCCTCCTAGTGGAGGGAGCAATTCAAATGCAGGCAGTCTGGCATCAGAGCCTGAAACCTTGGCCATGAAAATAGACCTGCGCTCGTGACAGCAGGCATGTACTGAGGTTATTTATCCCTAGGAATCGTGTATGTTTCGGTCCTCACCCACCTGATGGCCTTGTGGGCTTTCTCCAACATCTTAGGGCCCCAGAGAATACACAGAAGTACAAAAAGTGTTGTTAAACTGAGAGAGAGAGAGACGACTTAAGTTTACTCTTTAAAATTATATTTTTAAGGAGTGGATATGTGTCAATTTGCTTCTTTGTTTAGATTTTTAAATGTAATCAGATCTTTTATTTTTTCCAGCTTTATTGAGATATAATTGACAAATAGAAATTGTATATGTTTATAGTGTACAATGTGATGTTTTCACATACATGTACATTGTAAAAGAGTACCACAATCAAGCTAATTAGCATGTATATGTAGTGAGAACATATAAGATCTATTCTCTTATCAAATTTCAAATATACAATGCAGTATTATTATCTATAATCACCATGATGTACCTTAGATCCTCAAAACTTATCCATAATTCATAACTGAAAATTTGGACCCTTTGACCACCATCTCTCATCCCTAAGCCCCTGGCAACCACCATTCTACTCTATGTTTCTATGAGTTTGACTTTTTTAGATTCCACTTGTGAGATCATGTTGTATTTGTCTTTCTATGTCCAGCTTCTTTCACATAGCATAATGTCTTCCAGTATCACTTGTGTTGTTAAAAATGACAAGATTTCCTTCTTTTTTTAAGACTGGATAACATTCCATTTTATTTATATATAGCAAATTTTCTTTTTCATCCATTGATGGATACTTTGATTCCATATCTTAGGTATTGTGGATAATGCTTCAATGAACATGGGAGTGCAGATATCTCTTTGAGATGCAATTTTGTTTAGCCTTTTAAATAGAACTTCTTAAAGGTTGCTTCTGAAGATGATAAGATAGTTTGCCACTTATATGCTTCCTTCATTCCTTCATTTTTTGAGCATGTAAACATTGACCAAGTTTTAGAAATTGTGTTCATCATTGAGATTACAATAAAGAATATGATTGTGGTTTTGGTCTCAATGACCTCATAGGTAGAGTGACTACCAATTTGTCAGTTGCATTAGAGTATCTTTGGAAATAAAAGAGGACAATATTAATAATTAAAAGGGACATCAGGCCTGAGAATGTCCTGAGAAAACTGGCTCATAAGGAAGTGGGGGATTCATATGTGTATGATGTCTTATGCTGATAGAGATAGGCACAGAGGAGTGGTACCCAAGAAAGTTAGGGAAGAACAGATAAATTAAGTGATGCCAAAACTGAGTCTTTAAGGATGAATAGGCATTCACCAGGAGAAGTATAGAGATGAGCATGTTGAGCAAAGAAGAGGACAGAAACATAGGTATGAAATGCCAGGTTGTAGGTGGGAAGCTAGTAGTAACTAGAACAAAAGATGTGAGACAGAGAATGTCAAGGCATGAATAGAAAGTCTAGGAAAGTTAAGAAATTTGAGTTTCATTTTCTAAATGATGGACAGTCATTGAAGGAATTTAAGCAGAACGGACAGATTAACCTTTTAGAAATCACGGCATGGTGCTCCTTCAGGGTGTGGCCATTGTGGGGGACAAAGCTAGAGCCAGAGAGGTGAGCAAGAAGAGTGATTCTCAACTCTGGCTGTACAATAGTAACTTGGGGAACTTGAAAAATGCCAATGCCTGGGCTTAACCCCATGTTGAATAAAAACACATTTCTGGGGGTGGATTCAGGCACTAGTCATCTTTCCAGTTCTCCATGTGCAGCCAGAACTAAGATTCCCTGAGCTAGAAGAATGAATGTTGGTTGAAAACAAAAAAAAAAAGGTGATTTTAGAGTATACAATGGTAGTTAGGGTACAGGAGATGGATTTGAAAAAACAATTTGGAGGGTGAATATAACTACAGCAAGAACTGATCATCAGTTGGATGAGAGGGAAAAAGGGAGGTGAGTTGTTGAAGATGGTTCCCTTTGGAGGCCTAGGTGTATAATAGTACCTGCAATTGAACTAACAAATTCCTGAAGAGTAGCAGTTTTGCACAGGAAGACAAAGAGAGAGATTTTGGTGATGTAAAATGTGAGATGTCCCAGGGACATCCAAGGAAAGTATGCAGAGTCACAAAGCAGGGGTACAGTGCGGAACCCCAGTATTTAGGTAGCAGGTGAGAGAAGAGAACACCATGAAGAAGACAGAGAAAGAACGGAAATGACAAAGGGACTCTTCTAGCTTTCACTGTCCAATATGGCGGCCACTAGCTACATGTTGATATTTAAAATGAAATTCCTTCTTTGGCAGATTTGACCCTGCCTTTTTCAATTAAAAGCTTTGTAGGCTAGTGCCTTCTCTAAATTTATTGTATTTGTTCATATAATAATTCATTCATTATCTCACTTGTTCACTTAAACACTCTCTTATCCTATTTTTGCCCAAGAAATAAACTGATGATGCCACACCCAGAATATGGTGAGTGCTGTGCTGTAGAGGCTGGCTGTGTTCCAACTTGGTAAAGCCAGTCTGTCTCTGTTTTCAATGATGTGAGCTGTGTCATCTTTTAGCTTGCAGTATCTATAAAAAACATTGCTCTCTTTTACTCCAGAAATGAGAACTACATTTCAGTGGTGAGTGATGTGACTACTAAATACATGGATTAAAAAAAAATTAAAATGACTCTGGGACTTTCCAGGATAAGAAATGGTTACAGATATTATGTTGTTTCAGATGTCTTAGAGATTAAATATGTCTAAATCAGCTCCTGAGCATTTTTATTAGTAAATCTGTGTCATTTGAAAGATCTTTCCCTGAAACTTTTCCACCCACTCTCCAACCCACACTTGAATAAAAGAGTAATTAAGGGTGAGCTCAGAATGTCCACTTCATCTTGATCTATCCTAGATGGTGTCAGAGTCATGGCTCTATCAGTAAAGCATAAAAGGGCATGCCGGGACCCCCCAAAAAAGTACTTTCATAATTTAGAGTCATTTAGATTTCTGTTAAGACCCTTATCTTTTATTTAATATTGTTCATTGTGCTGTCATTATTCATTCTGCCGATGCGTATAGGTGCACGTGCACTGCACCCTGGAATTTTTTCTGAAAGTTGCCTCTAAGTTATGTATTAAATTGCCATGCTTTGAAGATAAAAGACAATGTTGTCCTTTAATGAAATCCTAGAAGAGAATCCTTTAGAGTCCACCATTCATTCAACAATTGTTTCTTAATCACCTACTATATGCTGGAGTGATGTTGGGTACTAGAGAGTACAGTTATATTAACTACGCTTTCAAGGTATTCATAATCTCTTATTGGAAAATGCTTGGTGCTATATGCCAGAAACTGTTATAGAATGTTTTACATATTTAACTCACTTCATCTTCACAATAACACTAGGAGGTAGGCATTGTCCTTATCAACAGCTTTTGCAGATGAGGAAACTGAGGAATATAGAATTTACGATCCATCCCACATCATATAGTTAATACAGGCAGAACTGGGATTCAGCTGAGGTTTTATGGCTCTAGTATGTATTCTTACCCACCATAGTTCCTGTCCTCCAATTAACTGATCTCCGGTGTAAGACAAAATGAATTATTTTATTTTAGAATGTAGTTACTGGTTTATCTGTGGCTGTTGACATTTAGCTTTCTCTATATTAATGATTTTTGAAAAGGAATGTTTTAAGATAACTATTTTTTTCTCTTTCTAACAAGCATCTCCCATCCAAATAGAAATAAAGAGGTAAACACTTAGCTCACCATGCATACCTTGGGTTATCTTTGAGAACTTTTAACTTCTTAAATCTAAAATAGCTTTATAGGTATTCTTGGAATCTTTCTTTCATTCCAAGTGTTTAAGCAATAAGTATGTATAACAATGAGAGAATGCTTTGATTTAGAAGTCATATATAAATATTTACCCAATAATACCAACCTTTGTTGAGCTACCTATACTAGATTCTACCTTGGGCCCTATTAGGAGTTGCCCAGATTGCCTACACATCCATAAATGTGCCTACTATCCAAATTGAATATCCTCGAGCCCCAGAAACATAAAGAAGTTAAATAGTCCAGTGGCCCCAAAACACAGAGCAATTTTGTTAAAATGGGTTTCTAAAATACTTTTATATTATCACTCAGCTGTTACTTGGATCTGCCATTCACTCAAAGGTTTTTGTTGGCCTTAATTCAATTCTCTGTCTTCTGGTCTATCAGTGTTTTGTTGAGCACTTTTTTACCCAGACAGTTAACAAGATTTGGTGACAGCTTTCAATTGCATTACCACTAAAACTTTGGTAGGTATAGGATTTCATTGTGTAGGCTGGTCCCTGACTATGACTTATTTAGGCTATTACTTACTGCTCCTAAAACTGGCCTGACTCTACAAAATAACTCATTAATTTTTTCCAGAATGAAACCCACTAAAGGTGATTATTAATATACATGTAAACAATCCAAATGACCATCTGAGATCTCCTGTTCTATTGTATATGTCAGTCAGTTTAGTAAGGAGATCCTTGGCCAATAGAAGTACAGGCTCCCCTGCTATTCAAAAGTAGTGTCTCTATGAAACCTTTCCTAAGCTGAAACAGCGCAAAGTAAAGAAGCAATGACCATTAATTTGTATGTCTTTATTTTGTTCACCACTATGAAAATGCTTAATTACATCCAGTTTTATGCTAAGAGTAACACCCTTATGAACGCTCTGGGACTTTTCTGATACCTTAAGACACATCTTGGTAACAGACACAAAATAAATTGAGATAAAACACAGAGGCTCACAGACATAGTTCAGAGCTTCGGCAGCTTGATGCTGAGGTGCTGAGTCTAGTTCCCAGGGAAGGAGCTTCATGGCACCACTCTGCTGGGAGTGCTGCTGCCTCTGTAATGGCTCATGCAAAACAAATGCCGAATGTTGTTTTCTCTTTTTGCCATTCATAAAAGTCAAAATCCTCTTTGGATTTCTTTCTATTAGCAAAAACAGGTTTTAATATATAGGTCTTTTGTAAAAGCAAAGTGTCATAATGCAGACTTTCAAAAAGCAGGGTATACCTGGATCACCTAAACTCTAGCTTTAACTGCTCCTGATATACTGTTGAGAAGGCACGTTGTAAGTAAAAAGAATCAAAATGGCAGAGAAGTTATGGCGCCAACGTTTCTTTAAGTATCTGAGAAAGGCCCGCATTCACAGAGTGGTGTCCATGGCTGATCACTCCTTGGTATATGCACAAAAGAGAAAATGCAATTAGTTTAATAAACAGAAAAATATTTAATTTACAAAATTAATGACATTCAAATGCTAAAATATTAAATAGCATTTCAATTTTTCCTTCAGTTATCCACTCTTTTAAAAAAATTTGATAGCTGATCTTCATGGGCATGTGGTAAAACTTGTTCTTCCATGCTTTACTTGTGGTATTATTCATCCATAGGGTATTTGGCAATATATTTCAATCTTTTCTGATCCTTTGATCCATTGATTCTCCTTTTGGGAACTCAAAATATGAAGAAATCCTGTGAATAAAGGTATTCACCATGGCAATGTTTAAAATACCATAAGAAAGAACTTGAATGCCCACCAATGTAGAAATAGTTACAGAAATTATAATAGCCCCGTTTTACACATGCTAAAGTGGAGAGTCTTTTATCATATGATCTGTTCAACATAAATATTTATTGCCTTCTATGTGCCAGGCACTGTTCCCGGTTATATACACTGATGAGTCTATAATTACCACTTGCTACTGAGCCCTTGAAACTTATAGTCTGACAGGGGAGTTAGATATTAGTGAAATCACCTTCCTGACTAGGTATTTAAGGGGGGCAGTTTGATTGGTTAAAGTTTTGTCTGAAATATGCTACTTGTATATGAAGCTGACTCATTCGGTATGCAGGGTAGAGAACCTTGATGCTGTGTTCATCTGTGGCTTAAAGCAGCAATAGGTAATGGGAACATTGAAGCAGCATGTAGGAAGTGAGGTGTGGAATTCTCAAAGCACTCAAGCATTCAATGCTATTAGGAGATCTGAAATCCAGTGTTTTTAAGCTCAGCTGAGTCTAACTAAATGTTTAGGGTAATAGCATTTCTGCCTCTCCTGTGTCTGTTTTTTTTTTTTTTTCTCCTAATCCTGTATACTGGAAACAGAATATGAATAATGAATGAACAATTTTTATTGTATCTCATGAAACCATAATGATACTAAGTTTGTTGCACGATACAGATAATGTGGTAGCATTAGTCCTGCAGTTTGACTGTAAACTGTGACATTCCCTCTTCAAAATTTAATGAGCTCCTGCTGTGACAAAGGGCAATAAATATTAGGCATTCAAAGAAAATTCACTTTTCAACCTAATTTGCAGATATTGAAGCAAAAGTTAAGGAATGATGTAATGACAGATTCCATAATTTGTATATTTATCTGATCTAAGTGCTTGATAAATGTGTTTATTTCAAAGGGTAAAAATTTTTTATTCTGAATAGGACTCTCATATGGTTGATTTTACAAAGTTTTGAATCACTAACAACCCTCTGGTTCTTGGGTTGTGCTTTCTTAATTTTTATTTTTGCATAAATGGATTTGATTCTTCTCATTCACATGGAAAATGTATTGCTTGTTTCTTGTTTTAATGATAAAGGAAAATTTCCCCTTCTTTATTAGCATCACTTTTACCACCCTCCCTACCCCATTTGATATTAATATCATGAAGAAACATTTGCTTCTGATGTGTAGGTATCATCGCTAAAAAATAAAATAAAATAATCCTCTTGTATATACGCAAACTACAGCCTTGGTCTGTTATCAAAAAGCCCACTCACTGACCAGGTTACCTGGTCATTGTCTCTCTGTGTTCATGCAGGTGTGGTAGAGCAGCATGTTATTGCTTACCATTGCAGGAATCTCAACTGATCTTTTCAATGACTTCAGAATATTTTCTCCCAGAATAAGTCAATCAGACAAAAAGGCCACATCAAGAAGCAGGCTTCAGGGCTTCCACGCTGTCTACCTTGGAAATGGATCTCTTCCTCCTTTCCCGCCTCTAAAAGGTCAGGGGTAGGAGTGAGCGGTGGTGAAAGTGTCACATCAACATACAGTAATTAATTCTATGCTCGGAGTAGATTACAAATCTGAAGACAACTGAAAACTGCCAGTTTACACATGGGAAACGTGGAGGGTGAGATTGACCAAATTGGCAGAAAAGCGAGGTTCTGACAATGTTTGTTTTCTGGGGAATTATTTCAACATTCTGAGGTTCTCTCAAATGCTGTACTAGTTTCATATGTCTTATTGGCACTTGGGCATCAAGGCAGAACAGATTCTCAACCTCCCTCAAAGAAAAAGAGTTCTGAGATTTTTACCTTTATTTTATTTCCTATTACTGTATAGTATAAATATACATTATTGTTTGTTATATTTATCTTATTTTCAGTTGCTTTAGTATAATCTCTGATTTTTAAAGATTTGCAATATTTCTTAAATATTCCAGAATGCATGATTCCATGAGTAATTATTGTATTATTTTCTAGTATTTGTATTACACATTTTATTTTCATATCTTATTACATCTGCTGATGGCTCTAAAACAATGTTGAAAAGTATAGAAGTTATAGAGGACATCTTTATCTTATTTATGACTTTAATATGAATATATTTTATATTGGTTTCTGGTAAATACTTTATTATCCTTAGGAAGCTTCCTTTGATGTTTGTTTTATTTAAAATAAAGAGTTCCTATAAAATTATAGTAAATGATTTTTTGCACCTAATATGATCACATATATTTTTTAATTTGTTAATGTAAATTCAACTGCAATGTTGATTCATCCTTATATAACTAAAATATGTATTTGTCACAGTTAAGTTTATTATAAGGCTGATTACAATTTGCTAACATTCTATTTAAAATGAATTTAATTTTATAAATGAATTACAAAGGATTATAAGTATTATATTAGTATATTTAGAATTATTAGTATTATTTAGTCTTTAGTATTAGGATCTGCTGGCTCAGTAAATTGTATAACTTTTCAATTTTTTCTTCTCTGGGACAATTTAAATTATATAAGAATTATCTATTACTTAAAATTTAGATAAAATTCAGCCATAATACTATATTTACTTACTTTAATACAGTAGGTCTATAGCAGTGTTTTTATTTTTATTTTTTGTTCAGTCTTATACTTCTTGCATTACTTTTAGTCATTTATATTTTGCTTGAAAAGTATTGCCTTCCTGATGCAATGTCAGTGATTTGTACATAATCTTCTCATTTTTCATTTCTACTCGTCCATGACTTATTTCTTAGGTTTTGTGTTGTGCGCTTTTATTTTTTTCTTAATGAAGATGTCAGAGGATTGGTTATTTTGTCTTTTCAAATAACTAGCTTTCAGTTTAATTCATTCTTTGTTTATTTGCTTGCTTGCCTTTTTGTTTTGATGTTGTCCCTCTATCTGGAACATCTTCCCTAAGATATTTCATATGGTTCTCCCTTCCTCATTATGAAAACCTCAATACAAATGCCTCAGGCAAAACTTTGCTGATCACCTTTCCTGGCCATCCTTCCATTTCAGGGTATCCCACTGCATTACTCTATTTTACGTTCTTTATATCTTGTACCACTGTCTGAAATCATCCACTTATTTTTTAAATTTCAAATAGACCTGATTCGTTCGATCAGTTTTAGATATACAGGGAAAAGGAGAAGGTAGTACAGAGTTTCCATGTACTTCATATCTAGTTTCCTCTGTGATTAATATCTGATAGTAGCATGATATGTTAGTCATAATTAACAATACATTATTATTAACTAAAGATCATACTTTATTTAAATTTTCTTAGTTTTACCTAATGTTCTTTTTCTGTTCCAAGATCCCATCCAGGATGTCATGTCTCTTTAGGCTTCTCTTGGTAACCACAATTTCTCAGTCTTTACTTGTTTTTGATCATGTTGACAATTTTGTGGAGTATTAATCAGGTAATTTGTAGGATGCCCCTCTACTGAAACTTGTCTGACTTTTTTCTCATAATTACACTGGAGTTATGGGTTTTGGGGAGGAAGACTACTGAGGAAAAGTGCCATTTTCATTACATGTTATCAAGGGAACATACTACCAACAAGTATATCACCGTTGATGTTAATCTCCATCACCTGGCTGAGGTACTGTTTATCAGGTTTCTCCACAGTAAAGTTACTTTCCAGACTACCCCCTTTCCACACTGTACTTAAAGAGTAGAGAGTTGTGCTCCTCACCCTCCTTAAGGGTGGAATATCTACATAAATGATTTATTCATTAATTTTTTTTGTTTATTATCAATCATGATTCATATTGTCATGTCTGCTGAATGTAGAAGAGAAGGAAAAAATAAACAACAAAACACAACTGGTCACTGCTTAATAAATTTATTTATTACTAGCCAAATTTATTTATTACTAGCCAAATTATTTTAATTTTTTATCCTCTTTTTTCATTTTTTAAAAAATTTATTTTTTATGGTGAAATTGGGTAATGAAATCCAATAAGTTTCATCTGTACACTTTAATAATAAGATGTATATATATTTACACTGTGTGTTTACCTCTCATAGTTAGATTTCTTTCTGTTACCATGTATTTGATCACCTTTATTTTGTCTACCACTCCCCCCTACCCTCTGGTAACTACTAGTTTATTGTCCATGTCCATGAGTCTCTGTTTACTTTTCCTATTTATTTGTTGCATTTAGGTTTATGTCCCACATATAAGTGATATCATGTGATTTTCAACTTTTTCTGTCTGAGTTATTTTGCTTAGCATGATTATCTTGTTGTCACAAATGGCAGTATTTCATCTCTTCTTATGGCTGAGTAATAGTCCATTGTATATATATACCATACCTTCTTTAGCCAATCATCTTTCATAGGACACTTTGATTGCTTCCATATCCTGGCCACTGTGAATAATGCTACTATGAACATCAGTGTGCAAATATCTTTTTGGATATAGGTTTTCGAGTCTTGGGGTAAATATCCAGTAGAGGGATTACTAGATCATATGGTAGGTCAATTCTTAGTTTTTTGAGGAATCTCCATACTGTTTTCCTTAGTGGCTGTACCAATTTGCAGTCCTACCAGCAGTATATGAGGGTTCCTTTTTCTCTGAATGCTCTCCAACATTTGTTATTACTTGTCCTATTGATTATAGCTATTCTAACAGGTGTGAGATGCTATCTCAATGTGATTTTGATTTGCATTTTCCTAAGAGCTAGCGATGTTGAGCATCTTTTCAAATATTTGTTGGCTATTTGTATGTCCTCTTTTCTTTAAGTTTATTTTTTCTTAAGTTCTTTAATTTCTTAGGTTGAATATTTTATTCATTTATTTTAATCTTTATTTTTAAAATAAACCATTAAGGCTACATATTTTCTTCTGAGTTTAGCTGGATCCTAGTTTTGATATGAAGTATTCTTGATTGTACTTATTCTAAATAACTTGTACTTTGTATTTTTATTGCATTTCTGAATCTTGGTTCAGTTTGAGGACTATTTTTTAATTTAAGGGAATTTAGATATCTGGGTTTGTTAATACATAATCATATTCTATAAATTTACATCCCATGTTCATTAAAAGAAGACTAATGCATTTTCTGTTCATAGCATATAAATTACCTACTTATACACACACAAACGAAAACTTTGTATTCAATCTCCTTCTGGCTCCGCACTGGAAATATTTAGAATTTTGATTACAGACTAATTGTATTTGCCATTATAATATGCATTTTCTATTTCAGCAAAAAAGGCTTTTTAACCATTATATTATTATAATTCACTATATGTTATTGTAGCCATTTAGATCTTACTTTAACTTCTGGTTATTCACTGCAGTTTCTACTACCCTCTAATCCTGAAATGCTCTCTTCTCTCTCTCCTTATTATCTAATAAAGTCCCTAGGCTGACAGCTCTCCAAATTATTTTACAAAGAAGAATTATGTACATACTGTTTTGTAACTTGCTTCACCTCAGATTTGTATGTCCAAATACCATCTTTATCCCCTCATAGGTGTTTATTGGACCCCTCAAACCTCCTATTCCAAAATAGATATCACTCTTGACCTGTATGTCAGAAGCTTGCTCTCTCATCCACTGATATTTCAGTTGTGAACCTAAAACTAGGTGTCATCCAAGGTTTGAGTCCATACTCAAGGAGATGCTAAGAACAGAGGATGGTGACCAGCCATGTTCACAGAGGGGATCCCTACATACTCTGACTCTACCCATTTGACGTGGATTCTAGTATCCTACAAGGCTGCCTTGTGGGAAAACCACTGAATCATTGGCCTTATTTAAAGTTTAATTACATTTCATGGCCTCTTTGACTATGTAGTTTAAATTCACAAGGCTCAGAGATCATAAATTATAATAATGCCTTTCATTTTCTTGGTCAAAACGCTTTGATTTGCAGGAATGTTTTTATTTGTATGACTCTATCAAATGTTTTTATTAAGGTCTGTTCCCTCTTCCTCCAGGCTTAAACAAATTCTAAAACAGGACTTCTCAAACTATCACATACCTTGAAGCCATCAGAGATTTTATAGAAATGCAAATTCTAATTCAGGAGGTTTGGTGTAGACCGGGTTTGTATATTTCTAACAGGCCCCAGTGCTGCCAATATGGCTAGTCCTGTGGACCACACTTTGAGTTGCAAGGTTCTAAAGTCCTTCTGGATATTTTTAATATATTGCTTTTGAGTTAGTTTCTGAACCCCACAAGAAAATTCTCTGTAATTGTTGCATACATTGCAGTTTTTACATCAAAGTTTTCACCCAGCTTGAAAACTTGTATTATTTATTAGGCCTGGCTGCAAGTGATATTTGTTTTAAAAAAGTCAACCGAATTTTAAAGAATCAGAATTTGTTGGTTTATACAAGATGCGAAACAATCTATCATATTATATAATGTCAGCTTCTAAGGTGGACTTCTAACATTACTTGAGTAATAGCAATTGGCGAACCACCTGTGGTCTACCCAGGACTATCCTGGGTTTAGAACTGAAAGTCATGGTTCTTGGGAGACCTATAGACCTAGGAAAACTGGAACTGTTAAAGGCCAGATTAGAAGGACACAGCCTGTGCTCCCAAAGTGATTGTTTAAAAGGCACAGTCTTCCTTGACACTGATGGGTTTTAGAGTTTACCTTGAAGAACTAATCACTTTTCCTTAATTACTCTTCATAAATGGTAAATAGGGCAGGCTTAGACCCTAATCTCAGGGATGAAGTACCTTGCTCAGGGTCACATGATATGGATTGAGGCTTCAAATTCTTTATCTGTACTTTATCTTTCTTCATGATGAGCACACAGTATCATTTGCTTTCTAAAATAAAAGGATACTTATTAAATTGGCTTTTGGGCAATTAGTTTTACTTTGGAATTTCTCTTTGAGATGACTTGTTAAAGACTGAACTCTTCTGTTTTGTAAAGCTGGGTGCACAAGTGATAAACAGGATGGATTTTAAATATTCTGTCTTTTGAAAACTGAAGTTCTTCATGGTTTACATCTGGAAATGTTAGTCACATTTTCTGGTTATTTTCCATGGAATGTTAGTTAATTATCTTATCATTCATAATATTAATGATGTTATTTTAAAAACTTACCTCACATTTGCTAAAATTTACTAAAATTGCCTTTAAAAACAAATGAAGGTCATATAGCACCCCCTCCTTCTAGTGGGATTGCAAGATAAATGACACAAATCCATTCTAATTGAATCTAGAAATCCCTGGGCATTTGATCATTAGTAGTAACAACCATTCCATTAATAATGTATAAAATTCCTAATGCCAAGTATGTTATGTGTTATTAAGCAAAAGAGGTTCTGAAAAAGTCTTGGTTTGAAAAAGAACAAGTTTGAGTGTAATAAAACTTCAGCATTGTGACAATTCAACATGCAATGTAGATTTATTAAAGACTGAAATCAAACTGTGCTTCCAGGATGTGAGGGAGGAGTCTGGAGCTGTGTTCTGCTTATAATCACTTACTGACTAAAAAATATCTTCAGCGACAACCAAGTAGTAGGCATTAGGTATGGGTCATCAGTTTTCACTGGAACGGTGGCAATGTCAGTTAGTATTTGTCAAAACCCTAAATACCTTGTAGTAAAATATTGCAACAGACTATAAATGTTCGCCTTAGAAATACTGGGCGAAGTGTCCATGTGGAACTGGAAAATTGCCCGAGAAACTGACTAATAGAGCTGCTTCCATGCAGAGATGCTCCTGAGCTTGGAACGTATCCCAAATTAGATGTATTGAGATCCCCAGGCTGTGTTTTGCAATTTAAATATTCTGGCACTTTCCGTGGCAGCCTCTTAGGCTCCCCAGTGGTGGGGTCCTTTGAATATTCACACATAAATGGTGGGCTTTGTTCTCTAGAGCATGAAGCTGGAGTAAATTTGGTAGAAAAGGGATTGGTGAGCATATTTGAGAGCTGTGCTTTGGTGGTTAACTGAAATTTTGAAAAAAATCCCAAAGTGAGTTGCTTCTGAGGCTTCTGATCATAGAAGGAGTTAAAGATGATAGTTTAGTATTACCCAGGGGCTATGCAAGTCTGTCTATATTATTTAAAAGAGCCACCAACTGTTCATTAAGTGTCATGAAATTTTGTGTCAGAAAAGTCATGGAAAGATTAGAGGAGTGTATGGCAGATCCCTGTTTACCTGTGGCTAAGCCATTTGTCCCAGATGAATTCTTTTGACCAGGGAAGAATATTACTGTTACCTGGATTCTTCTTTCCCTGGTCTTGAGAATGGGTTCCAGGTAACTTTCTTTACTCACTAGATTCATCTGCTGTTTCAAAGATTTGAGGAATCACCAATGTTTGTTAACACAAGAAACCTATAGCCTGCATTCAGCTTTCCATATTGAGACATCTTCGTTCAAATATTTAGTCTTAGAAATAGCTCATGATCCAACTGATCAAGAAAAAAATGAGGAATAGATGCCCTCTTTGGTTTAATATTCTGTACTTTTCCTGTGACACGTAAGTAAATTTCTACTCTGTAGAATGCTAGAGCTCCCAGTGTTGAGTTTAAACTTACTGAGGACTGAGGCCATGAATTCATTCTTCTTGTGTCTTCCCAGATCTAGCTTGGCCCATTAGAGATGTCACTTTGAGTGTCATCATCTCTGGGAATTTTGTGGTCCCATTCACTCCATCTCTTTGGCTGCCAATCTGGTATGGGAGATTCCCCTACACTCTGTGCTCCAGTATCATGGCACATACCACAGTGTCCTGTCTCTCTCCCCAACTAAACTCTGGGGATCCGACCTTTCATTTCTGTATCCCAAGTGCCAAATGCAATAAGGGCTCTACACATGTTGAAAGAAAGGAATGAATGGAAGGCACTTGATAGAAGTTGAATTGAATAGAACAGGCACACCCTCTAGCTATCGATGGGGTGGGATTTAGTGCAGGTGATGTAATGTATCTTGACAGGGTAGTTAAATATTGACAGACAGGAGGAAGCATGCTGGCACTGTTCAGAAAGAGGAAAGGGAGATCTGCCTGTGGCTGTCAGATCAGAGAGCTGAGGCTGTAAGAGGCCAAACTGAGTGGATGCAGTGGTCCTGTTGACCCAGTGAGGTCACTGACTGGTACACTTGGCTTCTGCTTCAATAGAGGTAAGGATTGGAGCCTGGCTGGGAAGATAATGGATTGTGATGTGAGTAAATGCAGACTCTGAGCCTGTGGCTTGGAGATGGCTGGCATCCCAGATGCTCTCTGCTGGCTGCCCATTCGTGTATAGCTCAGGCTGAGCCTTATTTAAAGCAAGGAGCATGAGTTCTATTTGAATCTGTCTCCCTTCTCCCCCACCCCCCACCATACTTCCAAATGATTTGTGCTTTAATATAACCTCTTAAAGTGATTGGGGTTGGATGCTGGTGCATGTGTTTTGAATGCTTAGTTGAGGAATTTGTCCATATGATTTATTTTAAAGTACTCTTTGGTGCTAACGATTAAGAGACATGCACAGCAATAGAATTAGGAGGTCATAAACATGTTCAGTGCTACCTGGATGCTGCTTTATATATGTAGGGGTCAGGTGGGGAGGGAGTGGTACCTTAGGCAATGTTTTTAGCTCTAAAATTGAATGAGGGAGCAAGCAGAAGTGAGTTCAAGGAAAATATTGGGTAAGAGAGAAAATGCTAATGGAGAGCAGGCAGAGAAATGATTTAGGCAGGTCTAGCTCTGCATTTAGAAAAAGATACATGTCACCTTGAGAAAAAAGGCCCCATTTCACTTCAGAAAGACTGATTAATCATTTGGCATGTCTTGGGTTAGCTTTTAAGAAAAGAAAGCTAGTGTCCTGCTCAAAATTAGTCACCTGCAGCAATAAGAAACAAACAAGGCAAGTAGTCTTAAATTCTTTTACTTGACCTTTAGAGAGGGAGAAAATGCTGGGGGACTGACATGGGTTCAGATCTCAGCTGA
Source organism: Eidolon dupreanum (assembly GCA_028627145.1). Taxonomy (NCBI): domain Eukaryota; kingdom Metazoa; phylum Chordata; class Mammalia; order Chiroptera; family Pteropodidae; genus Eidolon; species Eidolon dupreanum. Next base: position 94,683,965 of record CM053503.1, on the reverse strand, counting down.
ACAAGTAACTAGTTAAGGAAGCCAAATCTCTGTGAGCCTCTGCCTTTTTTTTTTTTTTTTATCTGTGTAATGGGCAGAACAAAACCACTGGCTGATTTCTATGAGGCTTGAGTAAAATAATATATATATAAACACACTGGAGTTTCCCTGGCTGTTGCAGATTCTGCCAAAATGTTAACCCCCTTTATTCCAATTTCAAAAGACTAATTCTGTTTTGTTTCTTTTAATAACATATTTTTGAGATATAATTCACAAACCATAATACCCACCCACTTAAAGGGTACTATTATTTTTTAGGATATTCATATAGTTGTGCAATCATCACCACAATCAATTTTAGAATATTTTAATCATCACAAAAAGCAACCTCATACTCACTAGTGGTCATTCACCATTTCTTTCCAACGTCCCCAGTCCTAGGCAACACTAATCTATTTTCTGTCTCTATGGACTTTGCTTATTCTGGACATTTCATATAAATGGAATTATACAATATGTTATCTTTTGTGACTGGCTTCTTTCACTCACCATTATATTTTCAAGATTCATCCATGCTGTTGTATACATCAGTATTTATTTTTTTAAAAAATTATCAAATAATATTCTTTATGGACATAAAATATTTTATTTATTCATTTATTAGTTGATATATCTATTCATTAGTTGTTTCTACTTTTGGACTATTATGAATAATGCTACTGTGAAAGTCATCTATAAGTTTTTGAGTGGACAAATGTGTCTATCTTATATTTTTATTTTTATTTATTTTATTTATTTAATAGTGACATTGGTTAATGAAACCCAATAAGTTTCAGCTGTACACTGTGACAGTTAAGGCATATATATATTTACACTATGTTCATCTCCCATAGTTAGATTTCTTTCTATCTTATATTTTTAATATAATTATAAAACTACATTCTTCAACTCTATTTTTCTGATCGGTTATGAGAGCACACATTAGAAAATACTGGGAGAGTCCACCTTTTACACAGCAGAAATTGGAAGAAAATGACAAAATGATCAGCACTTTCCTTCAGAATATTGTAATACAACATTGGACCTTTGGCAATGTGTAAAGTCTTAGGCAAAGTAGATAAAAAATTAAAAAAAAAAAAGAAAAGCCAGCCTTCTGTTCTAGCTTATGTGAATTTATATATGTCTTGAGTTCTATATACATAATCACTGTAGGTTGAAGTGTGTGTCATCAATGCAAGTAGATATTATATTTTTTATTCTTTGCAGAAATAACATGAATGGTTTTACTGATTAGGAAAATAGAAGCAGCATGTGGCAGAGAAGAAACTGCAGTCAAATGTTCAAATGGCACAGGAAAATGAGATAACTGGATGAAATGGATGGTTAATATAGACAACTATGTGAACATGATGATTCATTCTAAATCACCTATGGCCCATCCTCATGGAGACATTAGGGAGTGGTGATGACTATGGCAAACTAAAGCATACAGTCATATGGCACTTAATGACAAGAATAAGTGCTGAGAAGTGCATAGTTAGGCAATTTTGTCATTGTGTGAATATCATAGAATACACTTACACAAATCTAGATGGTATAGACTACTCTACACCTAGGCTATATGGTATACCACCATTGTATATTAGGTCCATTGTTGATCAAAATGTTGTTCTGTGGCACATGACCATACATGTCTCATCTAAAAGTGACCGAAAATGTTGGAATTTCAGTGGATTATGACCATGTAGATACATGAGCTCATTTGACAATGTCTTCTCATATTTTAAGGCAGTTAATTTTAATTAAAAAAAAAACCACTTTGTGGGCCAAACGCAATGTGCCTATGAACCACATTTACCGTGCTGAAGAGAAAATTGTAGCTTTTTGAGTGGAATAAACAACTTCACCTGGTAGCCACAACATTTTGGGCTGATTCCAGTGTTGTCACCCTAATTGCATTATTATTAGTTTGTCCCTATTTCTCAGACCCTCTCTTTTCTACTCGGAAAATATGGGGGTTTGAAGAAATGTGCTCAGTTGGTCCTTTTGCTTCTAATGTACTAGAGTTGCATAATGACTGCTGAGGTTCATGGTTCGGTCTCTGATAGCAGTGGAGTGGAGTGCATTATGAAGAGAAGCATAGCTTTCTAACTGATGACACTGATACTCTAAACAGTCCCCTTCACCGCTCTTCTAATGTGGATCTCCTTGTGACAAAATCTCTCTGCTTTTGGCTGAGAAGGTCCTTTATTTTACCTCCAATTTGAAGGATATTTCCTCTATATGTAGAATTCTAGGTGGACACATTTCTGTGTTTTCTTTCTTTCATTGTGACCAGATATGTCATCAGCCTGAACCCACTCTAGGGATAAAATATTCTATTACTTTATTACTGTGATAAAACATTTATGTTTATTTGTCTATTTTTTATTTGTTTAAAATTTACCTATTACAAATACCAAGGGCATTGGAGTTCTCTAGTTCTAATATTTGGGGATTTTATGGAGAGATATTTCCAGTTGAAATGTCCAAACACTGCAGAGACCACAGCCCAGTAATGAAGGCACTGTGTGGTTGCCTCACACTGCTGTGTGCCACCCAGTTATGCCTGACGTTGGGCTACAGACCTGGGAAAGACAAGATACCAGCTCTAGCTGTGCTGTTTAGTTCTCCATTATCTATTTGGGAGTGGCCCTAAGGTCTGAACAGTCTAATTACTACATACTTGGGTTCAGTGTGCTTTTCATTCCTTTTATAGTTTGTTGCTCCAAGCAATCCTACGGGAGGTAGAACATAGCTGTTGTCCCCATTTGATAGTTAAGGAAATTGAGGTTTAGTGTTTGTTGGAAGTCTCAGAGTCTGTTAGCAGCAGAACATAAATCAGGATGCCCATCGCCTAAGATACTTGTCAGTCATTTGGCCACAAAAGCCATTCTGATCTCACTCAACTAAATCTTCAAAGCAAGGTTTAAGAAGTCCTGTATAGCATTTTCTAATACTATCTTCCAAGAAATTTTCAGTTTTAAGAGCAGTTGGTAAAGGCCAAAATCATGGTTTGTACATGTGTAAGTAAAGCGGGCCTCTAAATTACTTCCTAGCTGTACACTGCATTCAGTCATAATTGCCTTTAAAACTTTTGACTGAAAAATCTTGGTTTTAAAGAAAGAAATGCATTTCCCCATTACCAATTTTAGTGTCCAGTAGCCCTCACTGTTAGATTTTATTGTTGTTGTTTTTAGAAATTTCAAAATATTTCTCTCTTTGCAGTTTACATTCATTTTCTCCTACTCCTTTTCTTCTCACTCAAAATGTTGAGCAGCTGGCCACATTGACGGCATAATAGCTCTTCTACCATTATGGCCTGCTCGACCCACTTCACCTCCGGCCTTCCCTTCTCTAGACAAAATAATACCAAGGCCATTTGGCCTTTGCTCCCAGGTCCTATTTTGCCATCTTTTGATCTACATCGTGGTTCTCCTCTGAATCCTCCTTCAGTGGGAGGCCCAAGAGGACAATAGCTCCATCTTGTAAAAAGTGCATTGAGGCCTCTCAAATAAGAGGTCACAAAGCCTGGGGCTCCCATCCCAACCCCTCGTATTAGCATATTTCCCACATTGTGCACTGCAGCATTAGCTTTCTGCTGGGACCAACACCTGCCACCATTCAGGCAGTTTGCCGGCTGGTTGGCAGGCTGACCTACTCAGCTCACAAAATCAACCTGGGAAAGTGAGTCAGAAATTGGTTACATGCTGTGATATCGTTAGGAGTGCTGCAAGCTCACCTTGTGAAAGAGAAGTGAATGCCTTCCAGGGAAGGCAATCGGGGGTTAATGGGAAATTGCCATTTGGGGTTGTCACAAATCATGAGATGCGGGGAGAGCTGACTCTTCTGAATCCTCTGGGGTTGGTCGGAGCAAAGTGCCAACTGTCAGGGGCCAATAATTGGAAAAACCAGATGAGCCAAATGGAAGAGAATTTTGGTCTCAAAACAAAACAATGCTTCCTTTTTGTTTTAAAATATACTCTCTGGGGGAAAAGATACTTTTATTATTCACATAAAAACATAAAAAAAGTGTTTTTATTTTAAGCAACAATTTAAAAGCAGGGTATTTGGGAACCCTTTTATAAAAGCTTGTATTTCTCAGCCTAATTCTCAGCATTGCCCACCTGTAGATGCATGGAAAACCAAATATTCACAGGGAAAGGAGTTTTGTAAAATAAAAAGATGCTGCACTTGGAGGCTTTTTTCTAAAACTTGAGAAGTTGCATGTTGCTTTGAAACTAGAGTTTTCTCCAGGATAAACTCATTTGATCCAGGGGCATGAGATGTTTCTTACACAAACTTAGAATGGTTAAGTCTGGGCTGAGTCAAAATTCTATTGAGTGATAAAATCAGAAAATCAGCATGTCAAAATCCTGTAGGATATGTGGCTGTTTCAATATGATAACCAAATTGACCCCTTTGGAAAATACCAAAGCAGATTGCTTTCAATGCCAAGTTGGACATTCTCTCCTTTCCCTGCAACTCTAGTTTAGCAATAGAGGGGAACCCACATCATTCCAACACAATCAGGGCATTCTCAAGAAACTTCTGGTTTCCATTTGCTATGATCCTTCTCATCAAGACAGCACAGAAGATGGCTTTTTTTTTTTTTTAAATTTCTTGTCTAGAGGTGCCAAATTCTCAGAAATCCTGAGGCTTTCTGCAGATGTGAAAATGTTGTTTCAGAGAATATGTTTTACTCTTTATAGTCTGATAGGTGATTTCTGACAAATAAATCCAAAGGACGTCTCTATTGATACTGTGTGGGAAATTTCCCATGTTTTGGAATTTAGGAAACAACACATATGTTTGCTAGGAACAGATGACTAAATTGAAATTTTCACTAGTTTTGTTCTATGAAAGAAAGGACCTCATCTGTCTTGTTCCGCACTGGACCCAGGGACCCCAGTGGATCCATGTGGCACAGAGGAGGGTGTTTTGTAGATATTTGTTTAATGCATAACTTGCCACCTTACGAAGAGTTAGGGGAGACCTGAGGTTTATCAGACCAAACAGGAGCCTGAAATCTTTTAGTGGCAGAGAAAACTGGCATTAAATAACTAATAGAAATATTTCACTCAATTTGACTGTTGGTCTGACACTTATTCTCAGAATTAAACAAAGTTGTTTGCAATTTACCACTCACAATGATATTTTACTTTTGCTCAGATAAACTCATCTTTGGGAATCAAAACCATATCTGATCGATAACTATACCTATAGCTATAAATATATATCCATTCAGAATAAGTGCATTGTTTCAAAAATAGAAAGAGAAAATAGATTTTTTAAAAAGCCTTAAAAAGAGAGTCTTTACATATAGAGAGGGGATGTGTGGCTGCAACAAAATATTCGAATAAGAAATAAAAATAACATTTTGAGGTGGATCATTAGTTTGGGAATTAGAATTTATCTTAATTAAGGAAACAGCAAATTATTTGCATGTTTTGCTGCCCACTAGTCAATGGAACCCTAGTGACCAAACACACTTGTTCAAAGTAAGAGCCAAAGGCCCTTTGACCTTTCTGTGTATTGTCTGAGGGAGTGATGGTCAGCTGGCTCCCAAAGTGAGTTGGGCCTACAGCTGCTCTGCCAGCTGGCCCTCACATGTGTGCAGCAGAAAACTTGGAGGGACTCATGGCCTCACCAGATGCCTTATAGCAGCGTCCAGCTGATGCCCCACACAGTGCAAGCCAATTCCATATTTCATATACAATGTCTTGGTTTGGATGTCATAGCCATTACTTTCAATCCAGTAGAGTGAGCACCTCACATTTATAATTTAATTTTCCAATTACTCAGCAGCCAGATCACAGACTGCAGGTATATTGCATGGAATTCCAAGCATACCTCTTTGCTATGTGTGATATAGAGCAAATGGCAACATTCACAACCCACTTCTGCCAGTATGAACTAAGGCAGCAACAGTGGGGACTATAGGGTTAAATTAACCTGTAAAACCAAACTGAATAAATATGAGAACATAATCGACAGAAGCAGCTTGGTCTGTGTATTTACTGATTTAGAAAATGGCTAAGCATAAAGGGAGCATATTGTGGGTCAAAGTTCACCACCAGGGAGGAATGGGAGAATCCTATCAGTGAATCTTTGACACAGCAGGCCACTTGAGGGACCATTAGCCAGGAACTACATCTGCCTCTTCATTTTAAATGCAATTTAACTCTCTTGATAGGTTAACTCATGTGTTAAATAAAATGTAAAAATATCATTTTTTTCTTCCTGTTAGTTTGTGTGCTGTAATATTCCACCTCAATATATTCTTATGGGGGAGGATCTAATTTTGGTAGCTAAAACTGGAAGAGCACATCACTATTAGAATGGCCTAACCAGGAAAAACTATAACATCTGAGCATGATGTGCACTGTGAGGAAACAATGCTAGAAAGGATGGACAATATATTGAGCAGACTAAAGATTATACAGAATATCTTTTAAGGAATAGGAAGATGGACCTTAATATGTGCGTCAATTTCATGCGCTTTTTGGTATAGCAAGGAATGACCTCAATCTATCCTTCCTGTCTTCAATTCACCCTTTTGCCTTTTTTGCCCTTTGCTGCTTAGTGATATTGGGAGCATTGCATTGCCTTTGGGGTAAACGATTCCACTTGAGCAATTTACCATGTGGAAACCAAAGGGGACAGATTTTTAATGTGGAAAATGTTTTAACTTCAGAAAGCCAGAAAGAGACTCAATGTGGAATGACACTTTGTCTTCGAATCAGAGAAAATACATACATAGAGAGTTCCAATTAAACCATGTGTCTAGATATTTTCAATTTTGGTAAATTGGTCTTTATCTAATTCCTATTTCAGAAATAATTTCAGAGCATTTGTGACTTTAAGAACTCACCGTATTTTATATGGCTCCTGAGTTGTGACACAAATTGCTATACCACGACAGTATGTCATTGATTTTTCTTGGAACCCATCCTAGGTGGCTCTGTGGCTATAGAAGAATACTATAATGATACCTATTATGTGTACAGCCCCAAGGGGACCAATACAGTGAGGTATCCTTATGTTCCCATTCATGATGCAGTGTTAAACTTCAGACAAATTGTGTGACCTCAGATAACCTCATAGACAACATAGCCTTCAACTCTATCATTTTTTATGGAAGAGCAGAAAAATCTATTGTCCATTGGGACCAGACAAATAACATATAAGCGAAGCAGGCTAGGTAGAGAATGGGGCAAAGTGAAGATTTTAATGCCTGTCTTGAATCAAATACTACTCTCATTCCTCTGATTGTGGTGATGGGATAGCAGGTTATTGTGGAAACATGGTATGGGCCTGGGGCTGCCAGTTCTTCTGACTTTTCAAGAGCAGCTGTAAAATAGGATTTTTGTATAAAATCTTCTAATTTGTAAAGGTTACTTCATTTTCTAACTTTTTGTTTTGGGGTAATTATAGATTTGCATGCAGTTGTGAGAAGTAACATAGAAAGATCCCATACATCCTTCTCCCTGTTCCCCCTAGTGGTAACATCTTGAATTACTATAATGTATCACAACCAAGAAATTGACTATTCACTGACCTATTGGCTCATTCTTTTTGAACTCTGTACAGACCAATCAAAGTGCATTTGAGAGACAGAGTTAACGTCTTACTACTTCTGTTTACAACCTCTGTGTATTATAGTCTTGCTAGATTTAGGGATCAGCCTATGCCTCTGGGCCCCATCACTGAAGCTGGAAAAGCTGTCTATACCTTGCTAGAAAATGGACCTCTCCCAGCATTTCCTTCCTAAGTGCTTTTCCAATCTTCTATTCTAAATCCCACACTCTCCCTTCCTCTCAGTGTGTGCCAGCTTAGACTGTGCTCTGACACTTGCACCTTTACTCCCCACTGTGCGTCTCCACTTGATGGCCTCAGCTTCCACTTAAGCTTGGTCAGCTCTGCATGTGTCCTTCAGGCGAGCCTGTCCCTGCAGGCATTGGCCTCAGACATGCCCTCTGGACTCACAGGTATCTCATATTTGCTTTCTTCAACTCTCTTCCCACCTCTTCCATCTCTCTCCCCTCCATAGAAGGCAAACACTTCAAGGCAGTAGATACCCAAAGTATTTATTTGTTTGTGCTGGAATTTTGAGATCTCAAATATTTATTTAAATAAAGTGAGTCATGATTTGGAGATTACAGTTATGGAGTTATTTGTTTCTATAACATCTATAAAAAAGCCAGTTTTCTCCTGTACATGGCTTTAAGATTTCCATGATATTGAAAAAAATGGCAAGAGTCTTTTAAAGTCTTAGAGTCTTGGGTATAGAAATATGCTTCTAGATTTCCTTCTATTTTATATTAAGTGAAGGAAAAATAGTTTTCACTTTTGTCCAGTTAACTGTTTCTTGATTGTCCTCACTGACCTAAGCACCTTTCCAGCCTAAGCGTGAGAATAGTTCCCTGGCTGCAGTGTGTTCATTCATAGTCATCATGACAGAAGATGGAAAGCGACCTTACCATTGCTAGAGAAGAAAGCAGGCTAACTAGAGACCTGAACTTTCTGAGTGCCAAGGCCAAAGTTGGAATAAAGGGTTCAGAATCAGGAAAACCTGTCAGGGGAGAAAAGAGGGAAAGAACCTAGTGCCCACATCAGCATGTGGGGACGTTCGGACCAATGCCCATTTAATACATGGAGGAGCTGAACCTCAGAGAAGGTAGGTCTCTGCTTCTCAAACTGGGATATATGGCGACATAGCAGGGATTATGACAACCACATAATTAATAGCACATCACTTCTTGGGCCATGAATTTCACTGGCTTCAGCTATACTTATTTCTGAATAGGCTTGAGCAGTTCAAGGGGAAAATGTTCCCATTACCTGTGCACTGATTATCTTAACTTTGACGTATAGTCTATGCCAATGGAACCAACAAAAAGTGGTAAATAGTCAAATCGTGGCTATGGATTCTGCTCATTCTGCTTTATACTTGACATGAAGACAAAAAAGGAGATGGAATGAGGCATGGGAGTTACTACTGTTACCCCATGGATATTGTCATGTATCGAAACAACCTTGAGGCCTTGCTTTTCTTGGTCTATGATTGACTTTTATGGTGGAAAAGATGGAGTTTCTTTCATTATAACATCTCTAGTACCATTTTTTTTAGTCATTAGTTCTGTAATGGGGACATTTCTTAATAAGCTCTTATCATTATTCCAGTTATCACGTGTAAAAGTTTTTTAATCATCTTGATAAAAAGTTTATTTTTACTTGGTCTACAGTTTGATCTTTCATAGCAAAGTCTGAGTAAATGCACTTACCATAAAGTCATCTTTTACAGGATTTTTCATGAACAGACATTTCTTCACTCTTTTGGAGTCATGGGCTCCTTTATAAATCTGATGAACAATATAGACTCTTTTAGAACAACACACACACACACACACACACACACACACACACACGCAGGGCCTTGCTTTTCAGAGCTTTTGCAGACCACTGAAGCCCATCCATGGATCCTAGCCATGGAACCCAGATTAAGAACCCTTGCCCAACTCTGTATACTTTTCCATGGCAAGGTCCATGGGTTGTCTAAACTTGAATCTCCAGTGTCTAGTTTACTGGCTGGCTAGGAAGATAGTCACTCAATGTCAGAGAATGAATGATTTCCTCAAGACTGATGAAGTAGGAAATATACTTGAGCACTCAGTTATTATGACTCAGTTATTATTGTTATAACAGCATGTTAGGGTTCTACAGGTGTGACAAGATACCCAGGACCTCTGCTAGCCACCCAGCAGGAGGAGTATGGGAAGCATTCTATCTGAGTCTGAGTCTGACTTTAGCACAATGTCAATGCCGTCTGGTCTCTGACACCAAGTCTACGCTGACCCCTTGCCTGGTATTTCCTGTGCTTGACTTAGGGTCATGAATCCTTGCTATTCTGGCTTGGGTCATCAAAGCTGCCTCCTAATATTTCTTCTCTTTATTTCATCATTTTTGCTATAGTTCTGGCTTGAAGTATGAGTCCTTGAGCTGGTTTCCGTAGTCAAACTGTAGCAGCAGGGAAGGCTCTAAATTGTTTTGAATGTTGTGGTAAATGGATTATTCTTAAATGGAAGTCTGAGCAAATCTGGTTTGGACTGGAAACCACTCAAGCTTTTAAAAGAAGCCAACAGAAGGGACTAGGATTATTTTGGTTTCTCTGTTTTCATGGTGCACAGACAAGCCTGAAAGGGAAACAGTATAATTATCCTGAGAGCAAACACTTGTGTTTCTAAGAAAACTTGAAAATCTACACTGATCAAGACTTGAACACTAGAACCTTTTTCCTTGTATGCTAGGGCAAAATTCCTGAATCCCTTACTTCACCTTTAATACCTAGCAGGTAGTATTCCTTATCATGGCACTTAGGCCTCTGTACTTTTCAGATGCTCATGTATGAGCTCACCTCTTTGAGAAAACAGACGTGGCTGGAGTCAGTTAGGAATGCTGTGGCACAGAAGTACTCCGTTTCCCATTTGGGGGAATGCTTTCCAAGAGGTCTCATGTTGAATCTGAGATACAGGAAATCTCAAAAGAGTTGTGAGAAAGATTGTATCCATATCATATACAGTATTGAAGCCCAAACCTCCCCCAACCCTCGATGAGAGAGAGACAAGTTTGGGTTTGATGTGAACAATGCAAATGGCCCAGAAGGCAGGACCAGCAGGAGGGAGTGTGGACTTTGCTTCTTTGCTTTGAGGTTAAGGAGCTAAATTGCAGTCTAGGTCAGTGTCTCTGGGAATGAGGCAGTGTAGTCAGTGTCTGCCCAGGTCTGTGAGTGTACTGAGTTTACTCAGCAGAAAGCTATATCTGCATTCCTGCCGCAAATAGATTTCCAACTTTGATCTTTTATTAACCAGTTAATCATTAAACTTTTTCTCCATTGAAATTTTTTTCTTAACTGTTTTTCAGTTTGTCTCTCTTCTCCTTTCTTCCTTCCTTCCCTCCCTCTCTTTCTTCTTTTCATCTTTATTAAGAGTTCTGTTTTTTAAGAAAAAACAAATTGGTGACATACCAAGAGGGCATGAGGCAGGTCCGGCCTTGAGCAAAACTGTGAAATGGGGAGGTTCAGTTCTGAAGCCCTCTCATCCCCTTTCTTATATTTTGTGTCCTTTCTCCTCTACAGGAGTCCAGTTCCTTCTAGCAGAATTCTACTTCTCCAAAGTGACCCCTTCCCCCGACTAACCCACTTATACGTATCTTTTCTTACATTTCACCTTTTTCCAGAAGCACCCCCCAAGATTCATCATAATGATTCTTTTTTTTTTTTTTCAGTTCAAATCAGCTTAGTTAAATGAAAGGACATTGTTTTAATTCTTCGAAGAGATAAGAGAATAACAATCTGTATCCCTACTAAGGTAAAACTGCCTAAAATCCCTTCTTCTCTCAACTGTTGGGTACTGCTTCTGATTTGAGATGCTGCTATTGATTTATTGATGACATGTGTGATTGAATAAAATCCCAACATAATGGAAAAAGATGACATGCTGGAGCTTTGTAGAGAGTGCTTTTTAAAAGCAATGGATCTTCAAAGTAAGGATTTCATAGACTTGTAAATTATTTCCTCAAAGATTGGATGCCATTAAAACATGGCCTACATCTTCTATTTTGCCAAGAAAGGACATGTTATGAAAACAGTTGCCATTAATTAATTCATTAAATCAGCAACTGTGTATAAGCACCTACATTTGTTGGTTTCTGTTGTAAATACTGGGGATGCAGTGTTAAAGAAGAGAGACAAGCCCCTGCTCTCATGGGGCTACACATCTAAAAGGGGAGACAGCAGCGGCACAGAAACACCTGAAAGAGGAGGATGCTAAGAAGGGAATTAAGCAGAGGGATGAGATGAGGCTGGACCTGGAGGAAATTGGTAATTTGTATGGAGAGGCCAGTGATGACCTGTGAGATAATGAAAACAATAAATATACTAATATCATAAGGAGCCAGGCCTTCAAAGATCTGAGAGGAAGTATAATCCAGGCAGAGAGAACAGAAAGTGCAAAGGCCCTGAGGTATGAATGAGCTTGGCATGGCTGAGAAACTTAGAGGTCAGTGTAGCTGAAGTATAACAAACAAAGATATTTGTAGGAGATGAAGTAAGAAATGTGAGCAGGCATCAGGTTGGCCTTGTAGGTCATGCTGGAGATTTTGAATCTAGTTTTTGCTGAAGTGGGATGCCTGAGGATTATGAGTGATCCCCCAAATGATCTCATTTGCATAATATAACTGATTAATTCAATGCTGGTGCAGAATCGACAGAAGAGGAACAAGTTGAAAGTCAGATTTGTAATCTAGGAACAAAAATGATGGCTGAAGAGAGGAAGGCAAGTGGGCCATCTGCTATTGACATTTAATAAAAGAAGGGATATATTAGTATCACACAAAAATAAAGGGAAAAAGTCATTTGCAAAAAAGAACAATTAATAAGCTTCCCTTGTAGTTAATTACCTGCTTTTGATATAAGTTGCTCGATTTAGGACTCTTTTTTAATCTTTTAGTAGGACAGGGAACCGGATATTTTTTTTCTCCCAACCATGGTCAAAATGTAGTTTTAATTAAGTGTATTGACAATTGGAAGCCAATCTCTTAATTCATTCAATTCAGAATACTAGGGGGAAGGCGAGAGAAGCTAAGGCATAACAGTTGCAGTACCTGACCATGGAGAAAGCAGGCTGCAGGTCACCTGGGTGCAGAGCAAGCCCAGGGGATACAAGGCTGAGGCTCAGCCCAAGGTAGCCATTAAACTCAGGTATGACTGGGGAAAACTGACCTCCACACACACTGCCTAGCCTGGCTGCAGGCCAGCCATAGGAGCCCCAGTGATTGAACACATCAGTTAAGCATTTTCATTTTCTGTACCATCTGAAAGGTGACATAAAGGTGACCTGAAATGATGTGGGCCCTTTTTGTTCTATTTTACTCAAAAGGGAATTGGAGGCTGGTGGAAGTGAGGCAGAAGAGTACTTAGAGCAACACAGGGAACATACCCAGAGTGGGGATCTTCTGCAAGGTAGTATTTTGCAAATGGGGTGGCGGTAAGGGTCACAATGACAAAAGCAGTTTGCACCTTCCACTGTTAACTAATACCAGCCTAGAGTTCTTACAATGACATCAATATATGGACTTTGCTGAAAATCAAGTACTTTTCACATGAAGGTGAAATATAGTCATTTTGAACCAAGAGTCCTGTGTTAAATGCTAGACATTCAGATTTTTAAAAACTCAATAAAACATTGGCGGCTAGACTAAATACTTTCAGTAACACATACAAGAAATAACTTACAACACTATATGGTCATATGTATCTGCCACAGGCCATTTACTTTACTCTTATGAGGTGCTGGCTAAAATAAATTCAATTAAATCAATTTCTGTATTTTTTAACAATGTGGAAATACCAATTGTCACTAATAATAAGTGATGCATAGAATTTTAATTATCCATTAATCATGTCCTTTATAAAACAAATGCCTTAATCCTAATGAATTTAGTTTTACATTATTTGTTTTAGAAGTGAGTTTTTGCAGACCCACTTCATTCATAATGACGTAGGACTTTCTTAGATGTCTGAAGCAGAATCAACAAATTGCATTGCTACCTGGTTTTGTGGTATCATTTCTTTTTTTTTTCAAAGCTATTCAAATATAAACAATGTGCCACATCGGGCTTGGAAATCTTTCTCCATTGGTACATAAAACTTAATGCTAGTCAGTTACTTCAACCGTTAAAATAATCTTTCTGTTCCTTAAAATTCACTAGAAATTCTTAGAGAAATGTGACTGAGTGAGTGAATAAGGGTGTAGTGCCATCAAAAGCTTTGTCTGATATTTTACATTGCTGTTAAATTGTTGTTGTGGATGACATCCAGCTCTTCTCTCAACTTGTAACTGCCCTATCTCTACTACCTAAAGGGAATAAGTTTTCTCCATCAGTTACCAAATGCAGCATCCCAAAACAAGTCCCTACTTCCCAGCTAAGCTTCTTTCTTATCTTCTCCCACCTCTGGATGAGCAGGCTCTTAGAGCCTAATTCTTATGAGGCTGTTTTGGATGAATCTGTCTTCAGAATCATCAGAAGCCTTGAGCGTAACCAATACCAGTCTTTGACAAAATTGTAAATGAAATCATTCTTCTTTAGTACCAGGGGCCTCCTAAACATCCTGGTTTCTGCCTTTTCCACTATCTATCCATCGAAAGTAATCTTCCGGATTGAATCTTAACTAAAATACTCACAGATTATTAATTTGAAAGACATGAAACTTTAAAGTATCTCTCATGCAACTGTAGGAACTACAATGGAGTCTGACAGGATGGCATTCCCTGGAAGGGCATAAAGGATTCAGTCTCATTCCATGAGCTGACTTTGGAGTGATCAGAGAAGACAGGTTTAAAAACCACAAGTAGATTAGGCTAGTGCAGCTAGTGCAAGAGAAGGCTGCAGAAAGAGAGAAGCTTGGGGAGGTAGGTAAGAGCAGGGCTCTCCTTACCAGGCTACAGACCTTATTGAATTTTACTCTGTGGACACAGGAGGCTAATAAAAGGGATGGGGGTGGGGGAGGAAATTCTTATAAGAACACATGTAGAATCCTGACTTAAAAACCAGGGGTAGTTCTCCACTTCCAAAGCAATGCTAACCAAGACCCTCAGAGCTGTCCTATCTCTTCTTTGAGAGAAATGCAGGCTGTCACCTCTCATCTTACATTGGCTGATGCATCACCACTCAATAACCTATCCCCCTGCCCCGCGCTCCCCCAACTTCAATTGTGGCTTAATCAGTAAAAGTTTTTCTCTTCTCGTATGTACCTGTCTTTGTCTACATTTCTAATGTTTTCTCATTTTGGCCTATGTCCTCTAGTAAAAAGTCTGGAACTTATTCCTGCCCTAAAACTGCACTTAGGTCAAATCCCAAATTCCTTTGGTTTACTGTACATTTATCTTACCAAGTGTCCCATTTACATATCCATACTAAATGCCAACCTGCCCCTTGGGCATCCATGTCGTCAGACTTCAGTATTAATTCTCAGTATGCCAACGGTTCAAATGTGCCTCGACCAACAAGGCAGGAAGTCTTTGTGAGATGCAGCGGGCCAAGCCTTTCACCTTCCAGATCAGAGATCTCTCTGGTGATGTTTGCATTTTACTTAGAGACAAAGCAATTCAACTCTAATAGTGACAAATCATGAATTAGTGAACATGATAGAATGGATAGCTCTGAGTTTTCTTTCCCCCTGTGTGTGGTATAGATTATTTGGGGAATAAATCTGTAATTTCTTTGTCATTTTAGGTTCCCTTGAGACCATGGCCCTATAAGTTAAAATTAGAACTATTATTTTCCTTATCTTAAAAACGATAACATCTCATTGTGGAAAGGATGAGTAGACATTCAACAATTGATTATGTAATATGATGTAACAATCTGTCCAGCATTGCCAGGATCACACATAAGGAAAATTTCCAGAGAGAATTATTATGCATATTTTTACATAGTTGAGATTATACTGCTGCGAGATATCCTGATTCTATCACTTCATCTTATTTCATAATTATTTCCTGTGATTAAAATATATTTATATATATTATTTTTCACAGCTACAGAATATGCGATAACATATGTAGCCAATTATTTTCCCTGGACATTTAAATCTCTTCTAAATTTGATCAGAGCTGCTTTTTATCCCCAACTGCTAATGTTATTGCCAAAGGATTCATTTATAACCCTAAGATAAGTAATAGAATTGTTATTGGTCAAGCAACCTTAAACTAATTCTAAATATATATTTTAAATATATAAGCGGCATTCTACCAAGGTTTCTTAAATTTTCAGTAGTCAGATTTTTAAATCTGTGAGCGTTTCATAGATTTTATCAATACATATTAAGTTAAACCAATTATTTTGAATGTAATTTTTTATTTACAACATACATTATGACTCACTATCACCAGTTATGCACTGAAGTTCAGATATGTCCTAAACTACCAGATATTATTTTCTGAATTTATAGTTAATTCAGAAATTAGATGATTTATTTGTATACTTATGCCCGTAGTAGAGTCAATGCACCATGAGAGAGGGCATGATCTTTCTGTGCCTAGCACAAGGCCAGTACGTACTGGCAATTCAGTAGATCTTTTGGGATTGAACTGTGTCTTAATTTTATTACCAAAAGCATGAACGTCATTACACGTTATGCTTTTTACTGGCTTCATTCAGCTCTTACCTTGCAGAATGTATCTATCGTGTGGTATATTAAACTAGAGTTGTGATTTTTTATGGGTTATAGCTTTCATTCAGTTGTTCTGGTAACTGACAACATTAAACCATAGAGTAGAAAAAGGTTTACACAGTATTGCCATTTAAAACTGTTTTGTGATTTTTTTTGATAAACAGCATTTAAACTTTACCTTGGCTTCTAATTTTATTAATAATGCTTTATTATAATATACTTATTTTTAATCATTTTAGAGATTATATTAGCACGAAATCAGCATTTCATATACACGTCACAACTTTAATGAAAGGCAAATAAAAAATAAATGGATACCATTCAATCACCATATTCATTTCCTAGGGTTGCTATAACAAAGTATCATAAACTTGGTGGATTAAAGCAACAGAAAGTTTTCTTTCACAGTTTTGGAAGCTGGACATTCAAAATCAGGCAGGGCTCTGCAGGCTTTGAAGGTTCTAGGAGAGAGTCTTTCCTTGCCTCTTCCAGCTTCTTTTGGCTTCCAGTCATTCCTTGGCTTATGGCTGCATCACTCCAGTCTCTGTCTCCATCTTCATGTGGTCTTCACCCTTCTCTCTGTATCTGTCTTCTTATGTCTCTTGTAAAGACACTTGCCATTGGATTTAGTGCCCACCAGGTAGTACAGGATTATTTCATCTGGAGATCCTTGATTTAAATACATTCACAAAGATGCCTTTTCCAAATAAGATCACAGTCACAGGTTCCAGGAGTTGGGATATGGGCATATCTTTTGGGGGACCACAATTCAACCCATTATAGTCATTGACTGACAGCATTAAACTTCAGATGTTGCTTTTCTAACAACTAAAAGCTGGATTTCTGAGAGACTGAAAATTGCAATCTTCTTTAATACTTAACTGCTTTATGTATGAATCTGCAAAAGAAAAGGATGACTAAGTGCAAGATGGGAAAGGGTGTTGGTGGTGGGCCTGAAGGTAGGATGAGATGCTTAGAACCAAAAAGTAATTTAAAAATATTTAAGAGTGCTGGGTAAGGAAGATTGAGATTAAAAATGGAAAGACTTTTGTTTGCCAAAAATATGTTTTTGCAGACATATAGTATTACAGACCTGCTTTATATATTTATGTAGCAATTTAATAGGAGCCAAAAATGTGGTCAATATCAATGGAACTTTTCTGTTTTAAATTGGCATGACTTTATGTGTAAACTGACCAGTTTTCACAGTTACTTAAACATATTTAAATTGGGAGAACTACTGAGACCCCTAAATCCCCCCTTTTTTCATTAATTTTGATACACAAAAGTCTATCTGTACTGTGCCATATGGTCAGAAATGGAGCCCACACCAGTTACTTGAAGACGTGATGAATGAATTAAGTTAGTTCCCTTACAAGTATTTCTAAATATTATTGAAGGTTTCACACTGTCTCTTTTAATAATCTGCAAAAAGTGTTTTTATTTAAGGGGATTTCTCTTCAGTGGAAACATTGTGTGTGTGAGGGGGTGGTAAAAAAAATCCTCATATAAAATGCTGAAAATGAAATCCTAAAGTAGGCTTTCCCAATTCAAATCCTTGCCTATCAATGTGTGAAGGATATTAGAAGAGCTCTTCTTTCCCTGCCACAACTTACCCTACACCCCAGCATCATAATAATAGCTGAGTTTAATCTTAGGGTCAGTGAGTCATTCTTGATTTGTACAGTAAATACCCTGAGCCTTTTCTGGATGTAGAGCCCTCCATAACCTAATTTCCTCCTTCTTTCCACAGACATTTCCACTCCCACTTTCCCAAGCTCTTCACTGCCTGCTTAGCTTTTCTCTTCCTCTGCATGGTATTCCTGTAGCCTTTGTTACAAAGATTGTAAAAAAGATTTTTTTTTTACAAAGATTGGAAGAAGATTGTTACAAAGATTGAAAGAA
Organism: Eidolon dupreanum; assembly: GCA_028627145.1. Classification (NCBI taxonomy): domain Eukaryota; kingdom Metazoa; phylum Chordata; class Mammalia; order Chiroptera; family Pteropodidae; genus Eidolon; species Eidolon dupreanum. The sequence continues at coordinate 94,665,808 of CM053503.1, read as the reverse complement.
GTGGAACCTCACTGAGGCTAATTCAAGTAGAGTGAGGACGTTTTGTTGCAAAGCTCCAAGGATCCCTCTAAAAGGAAGTGCACCTGGCAAGGCATTGAACCTGGAATCCAGGAAGCCCTGCGCAAGCTGGGAGGTGGTCTCTGTGTTGACACTTCTCCGATTTTCTGTGTCTGTTTCTTTATCTCTATGTGGCTCCTCCTTTCTGAGATTTTTCGTTTTCTTCTCCGATACTCTCTGAAAAGTGGCCTCTGCAACTGAATCTTAGTTTATGTGATATTTGACACCATTATCTGTGATGCAAATTCCCAGTCCAACTGCAGGTTATGAACGTCTACCCACATCCTGACTCTCTGATTGGCTGACTTTGAGTCAGGTGTTCAAAACTCATTCAATTACATTCACCAAATGTTGCACTGCCCCTCTCCAGGTGTGGGGGTTGTTAAACTTGGATTACCTTCCTCTCTCCATTCTGCTTTCCACACACCTCTATCCCTGGGCTTTGCTCCCAATCACCCCAGACATTTTTCTCCAAGGACATCAATGTTGATGCATCAGACAATTTTGCCACCCCTGAAAGGTGATTGTTATTTTTCATACTCTCCAAGTAGAATATGCATATGTTAAAACAGATACATTTTCTTCTACTTCTTATGCTCATTAAATTTTTTAAAATATGGTTCAGAGTGATTCCATTGACTGGCGTTGTTAGTCAGATTCTATTTTGTATTGAGATAATTTGTATTATTCAATAAAATACTCTCATTTTGATGTATTAAAATGCAGCAAGTCAAGATCTTTCACATATCAGTATGCCAGATTTCTACCATTATGTTTCCTTATGTTAGTGTTTCCCATCTTGGGAGTTCTTTCTTGATGAGTTTGAGTTTCTCTTCCATAAGAGTCAGCTGTGATGTGAGTTCAGAAGACAATTGTCAATTCCCCAGGGATCAGGTCCCTGCTCTTATATAGGAACCAGAGGGTTAAACATTTGTCAGGAAGAAATTCATGATTTATCTCCTCCATCTCTCTGGTGAGCAGTACCAAGTGTTGGCAGAATCTCCACCCGCCCAGGAGCCCCTCTTTACTGAAACTTTTTCTCCATGAGCTGACACTGAGAGGGAGGCTGATTTTCAGAAGTCTCCCCAAATTGACTCCTCACATAACTAGTGTTAGAGATTGCACAGAGCTCACTTCCTTTGGCTTAGATCTTCTTGCCTGGAATCTCCTGAGAGAGTCTCATTTGAGAATTATCAGCAGCAAAGACAGCATTAGCCCATGGTTTGCCTGCATGCAAATTACAAAAAGCTTCCCTTCTTGTACAGATTAGGAAATTTTTGTACTATATAGATTTATATGAGAACAAGGCTTATAATCACCTGCTAAAGAGTTGTAATAGATATAAAAATCTACAGTGTTACCTTGGGACACTCTTGTGTATCCTATAACCTGCCTGATATTGCTCAATGGCTCCAAAGCATTTTCTTACTAATCTTCCGAAATGCACCAGTACTTTTTCTGCAAGCAGATTTTGAGAATCAAGATAGAAGAGGCAACAAAATACCCCAGTAGACAGACAGTGGACGTTAAGGTTAGATAGAAAGAACAGACTTGGGACAAATGTACCCTTCACAATTACAAGAAATTCTGATTGAATTTCATAGAGGAGGTTAGTTAACAAAAAGGCTATCATTGGACAGTATTTTCAGAAATTATTGAATACACTGTTCTTCTATGAGCCTGCAATAAAGTTATCCAATGAACTCAGGTATGAAAAGACAATATGGCAAGGATTATTTTCGATTGCTTTCGAGAGTTGGGTAAATAGCCATAAACAAAAACATTTGAAAAAAATAAAATTATGAGAAGAAAGGGCATTTAGAATCTTAGAGGTAAAGATATTTGAGAGATTTTTTGAATTATTTTTAAGAATTTTCCTTTTTTTTTTTTTTAGAACAAATGAGTAAGGAAACAAGCTTGATTTTGTTGTGTTATGTATGTTTTTTTAGAAGAGTGGCATGACCTGATATGGGTTATTCTAGCTGGGTAAATAGATATCAGTGATCTGTAATATTCAAGGTTCTGTCATTACTCCTTTATGGAAATTGCTTTTCCCATTTAGTCTTCATACCATTCTCACACGATAGGGATTTTGTCTCCATCTCGTGAAGTAGAGAAGCTCAAAGAATATGGCAGAGCTGGATTTCAGTCTGAGTTCATCTAACTATAAGCCTGTATCTTTCCTATTACAATTGCTGTTCCACGGACTCAGCTGAATAATAATAATAATAATGGTACGGATATTACCATGTGTTATGGATCAAATTGTATCCCCTAAAATTCATACTATTTAAAAGAATTTCTATTTATGCTATCAATAAAGTTCTAACTCCCAGTACTTCACTTTGTGACCTGGTGTAGAGACAGGGCCTTTATACAAGTAATCAATTTAAAATGAGATTATTAGGATGGGCCCCAGTCCAATGAGTGATGTCCTTATGAAGAGGGAAAATTCAAGAGACAACACAAAGAAAGCATCATGTAAATGCAAAAGCATATATGGGGTAATGTGTCTATAAGCCAAGATTTGTAGACACAAGTCCAACAGACTCCCCAAAGGTAGAGGAGAGGTCTGGAACAGATTCTCTCTCACTGTCCTCAGAAGGAAGCAATCCTGTTAAGATCTTTGTCTTTGGATTTCTGGTAACTGAAACTGTGAGAAAGTAAATTTCTGTTGTTTAAACTGTTTAATTCATGATACTTTGTTACTGCTGACCTAGCAAACTGGTAAATTGTATGTTTTAATTCAAGTGGTCAGAAGCCAAGGGTAAGTACCTGAATCCCATGTTTGGTGTCTTATTATAATATGAGAACCACTTTAGGTTTTGAGAAAGGAAAGGATCAGCATGGGATAAATGATTCTTACTCGGTGAATACTAGCTGGGATCAGCTTGGCTGGGAGAGCAGAGCCCAAATAAATGGGAGCCTCTGAAAATTTAAACAGTCTTGCAGCCACATTGTTTCTTTAGCTGGAGTTTTGCTTTATGCTTACTGATTTTATTTCTACCTTTTATTGGAATGGGCGAAGTTCAATGAACTTTACGTATCTTGATTAAACTCCAAGCAGAATGTTATGACATTCCTCAACTTGCCACCTTTGCTGGCCATATTTGTTGCATTTTACATGTCTTGGTGATTCAGTCATTCCTCCATGGTACTCTCACAGACAGCAGATGGGAAAGTTGAAAGAGAAAAAAAAATGTGAGGGAGTAAGGGTGGTAGAGAGACTTAAGAAAATGATGTGTTGGGTAGGGGGATAAATTATCTTTGTTATGTTTGCAATAGTTTGGGTCTTGAGGAAAACAGAAGGCATGTGGATAAAAATAGAATAATTTTTATGTAAACTAATGGAAACTACTAAACAATGACTTGATAATTCTAAGAATTCCCTCAAATATTTATACACACAACTGAATTAATAGGGCAGTCTCTCTCCTGCATTAACCGCAAGTCTGATTGGTAACTAATACCATTCAATGTGAAAGATTACTTGTTCTTATCTGTTCTGACCTAAACGAGCCTTGGATATTTTATTTTCAAGCAAATCTTGAGCCTCACCTAGTACATATAAGCAGGAGTATTTCTCATAGTATATAAAGTGTTTCTGTGAATGGGAGTTTATGGATGACATTGAATTAGTTACAAAATCCTTCCAACTCACCCACCTTTTTTTGGTGGCCAGTGCAATGAGGATGGAAGCTGGCAGGCCCTGGCAGGCCCTGGATTCTCTCGTTAAACTTTTAGAAAATTTTCACGTGTGAGTCTGAACTGTTTATTTCTTAAGAAATGCTTTTCCTATCTGGACTAATGTTTTACATAGGTTATTAACTGGTTTCTCTTAGAGAATAATAATAACAACAATAAAGGTCATAATAGCACCTAACATGTAGTATTTACTATTATCAGGCGTACTGCTTAGTATTTTATTTATCTCATTTCATATTTCAAAAGGACTAGTGGAAATAATCTCAAGACCAAGTAAATAAATCTATCTTTTAATTATGTCTGTTCACTGAGTTTAGACAGACCCTGGGTTAGGCATTTTCACATGTGATTTAAAGCTTTGATCCTATCTCCCTTGAGCCTGCCTTGAGGCCAAGGAATTGTAATTTCTTTGGTTTGCTTTCTCCTCATGCCTTTCTGGTGACTTCTTTGATGAATTGAGTTGGCTTTCCTCTTATGTGATCTAATTCTGTTATATATTTTTTGAGATCCATCTTCCAAAATGGTACCTAGCGTTTCTATGAAGAATCCTCCCTATTTGTTCATTGAATTCATTTGGATAATTACAATCATTTTCAAAGCCCATACTAATGGGTTCTAATATCTCTTGTTCCTTTTGCCACCACAAACTTTTAGGGATAAAGACTATAATCTCATCTTTAGTTTTTAAATTGTTACAGTGTATATGTTCTTGCTGATTTCCAGCTACTGCAGCCTCCCCTACCTGCCCCACCCCACCCACCTCCTTCATCTGACTAATACGTATCCATTCTTAGCTCTTGTCTTAGATGCTCCATCTTCTCAGACAGTTTTCCTTGATCCCTGCGTCTGAGTTGGAGGACCTTCCCAAATGTTCTCATGTGCTTGGCCTACCGTAACTCGATCTCACTATTTTGTCATTGTGTGTTTACTGTCTGAACACACAATGACAAGCAATTCAAAGGCAAGGAATGGATTTAATTTACTAATGCCTAATATAGTGTCTGACTTCTAAAAGTCAAGCCAGAATATTTGTTGAAAGTGAATGACAATGAATGTATTCATATTTACCAAATTGTATGATTGCTTATGAGAATCATTCATTATACAGGGAGCATCTCTGAAAAGAAGGCAGAGCTCTTCATAACTTGTCTTTATGTTCTCAATGCCCAGTACATGACCTGTTCACAGATAAGTGGCAAATAAAAGAAGAAAACAAGGACCAAGATCCCTGATGAGACTCTCTTATGTCACCTTTCATCGTGTTTCTTGGTATTCCAAGCTCAGAGGAAGGACAAGCTCTGATATTTGGGTTGCTTTTTGATTCCTTCCTACCACTAACGGCCTTTGGAAAGGAAAACCAGTGGCATGAGTCAGTTTTCCTTCCCAATATTTATAGCACCAAGGTTCTTAGTAGTTTTTTGTTTTGCTTCATAGATAGGAAGATGACTTAGTGAAGAAAAGGTCCCCATGGTGGGAAAGGTGGGTAAAGTTGCCGTTTATTAATTTTTGTTTGTTTTGGAGGCTGGGTTATACAGGATTCCTGAAAACAGGTTGTAGAACTAATGTTTTTATAAATATTGAAAACTGCTAGCTTTATATATCAATCTGTGATGCTGTGGTAACTCAGTGTGAAAGATGAGTATAGTTTATGTGTGGTTATAAACAGCAAACAGTTCCCTGGATATTCCAGATCCACTTTTTAGATTTGAAACATGCTTGGTTTTTGTTTATAATTAAAACTGCAAGAATTTTTATTAACTAATACTCACACTTCAGTGGTTCTCTGAATATTTCTAGGGTCTCTGGTGATGACTGCTAGGCAAGTGCAGATGAATGTAAAATAATGTGCATATGGAAGCACATTTTCGATAACTCAAAATTCACATCTACTCATTCACGTCTTTGGTATACCACCCAAAAATCTAGTTTCTAGACAGAGCTGGTTGATTCGAATGTGGTACTGTCGGGGCAGTCAGTAGTTCTTCATTCAGCAGATCAGCTTCATTATTTATATGATTGCATAACTTGGTTTCTTTACTGAAATGACTCTAGGTTCAGTTCTCTGAGACTTTTTCTGAAAAACAGTCAAATTATGAGAAGCTACAAGGTTAGGTTTAGGCTCTGTTGCTTACTAAAGGTGTTATTTTACATCAGTCTTATGATTCAATAATATATAGAATCCGTCTATATTCTTGGAAAGTTATAGTGAGCTAGATTCTCTCAATGATGAAATAAATTGCCTTATTTGTATTTGCATGTAATGGGTCTTTGGGGTACATGTTAAGAGTTTGGAAGAAAAAAAACCATTTCTGGACTTTGATAAATGAACTAAAAAAGCTAATAAATTAGATTTTAAGCTTCTTAAGCGGAGGCAGCATTTTATCCATTCCATAAGTAGCCATTGTGCTAGGTTCTGAAAATACAAAGAAAAAAGAAATAACAATATAGTCATGGTCACTGTCTTCAGGGACTTCACCATCTAATGGGGAAAACAGAGACAAAGACAGGTAATTACATTTGTTTTTAGTGGTGTAATACTTGAGATATGCACTTAGTAAACAGCAATACAATTAATCAGAGTAGGTGTATGGGGTAGGGGTGAGTTTTGCAGACATAGATGACTGAGCAAAGTCATGGGGGTGGGGTGAGAAAGATCCTAGCTGACAAATGAAAGTTGTAAGACATTTTGTGCTGCTGTAGCCTTAGTCATGGGTTAGTAATTCATTCTAATTGAGGGTGGAGAATTAGGGTCAGATCTTGGAGAGCACTGTGTGCCAGGTTAAGGATGTTAAATTTCACTTTTGAGCAAAGGAAAACCTGTGGTATGAGTCAGTTTTCCCTTCAGACGGGTTACCCTGGTGATTCCACTGAAGTTGAGACTATTACTAACAAAATAGAGGCAGGGAGACCCATCAGCAGCCCAAGTGAGAAATGATGAGATGAATAAAGGTACTGGATACTGGTTATGTTGATGGACACAATGTTTTAGAGATAACTACAAATTCTGAGGATGAAAGGTGAGAGTGCAAAAGAGAGGGATGAGAAGCAAAACTTCCAGTTTTGAAATTCAGATGACCAGATGGGTGATGGGGCCAAGAGGATGAAGAGGAAGGAATGGGCTCAGTGGGAAGCCAAATATTTTTTTGACATACTGACTTTGACTTGTCCATGGGTCACTTAAATCAACATTTCCAATATGTAGTTAGATATACTAGTCTATCAGGATGGATATCTGGCCTGAATATTTAGGGTTGGGGACTCTCAGGAAGTGGATGGAAGTTGGCACTATGCTAGAAGTAAAGAGTTCTCTTGGTGGAGAGGGTAGGAAATATAGCTGAGAAGAATATGAAGGCTGAGGATAGAAATATTTACATCAACATAAAAGAAGGATATATCTATATATCCAGACATCCTCAGGGCCTAACACAAGGCTTGGTGCATATGAAAGTAAAAATGAATAAAGTACCTATAAATAAATTCTGAATGTGTAAATAAAAGTTAAAAGGTACAATTAGGTACACAAGTTTTAAGGCAGTGGTTCTCATCACTGAATATATATATATATAATGGAGTCACTGAAGAGCATTTACAAAATCACCAGTGACCAAGCCCCACTCTCCAGAGATCTGACTAATTATTTTGGGTTGGGGCTTCAACATAGGTGAAAACACTGGTGTGTATGTTTTTAAGTCTCCAGTGATTTCAATGTGTAGCCAAGGTTAAGAACTGCTATCCTAGAGGAAATAGTCAGTTGGGCAGGGTGATGAGGAGGTGGATGTCCTGGCTGGAATAATGGGAAAGGAGCCAAGAGAAAACCAAGAAATGTTATAGTTCCAGGAAAAAGGAAAATTAGAACAAGCATATTCTGTAACAGACCAGATAAAGTTCTTAGCCTAAGAAAGAATTAGATCTAGGGAGCTGGATTAAAAGGGCGAACTAATATGGAAAAATGGGTGCATGTTCCTACAGGCATTGAACCATATGTTTTGTAGTTCCATGTCCTCTCTGGTATGTACACAATAGGTACATTAAACTGGAAAGTCAAGGAGCTAGTCATCACTAACTGGTGCCCAGAACATTCCCAGGGGCTAAAATAGTCTCCAAATGTAGACTAGAAGCTCTGGAAACAGTTTTATCCTCTTGGGACCTAAAGGGTACCAAGCATGAACTTATCCTCTGAAATAGAGGTGTGTATATAAAGGTACTGACAACAGTGGGCCTGGTTATTAGGAATCACTCACAGGACACAGCCTAACTTCCTTGCATATTTTTACTGATAGGCAAGCATCACCCTGTGTAGGTTACCTCCCATTCTAATCTATGGGTATAAATTGGGGGTAAGATTGAAGGCTGTTTTGGTGCTGAGGATTTGATCGAGATGCTTCTGGGATTTTTCAAATAGGGAAATGGCTCTAATTAAGATCTTAGGTGACCTGGAAGCCATATGGTTGGATTTTAAAGGCTAATTTCAGTTTCAAGAATCTGTTGTTGAAGGAACAAGCCACTAGATGGTCATGCTGAAGATGTGCGTGAAAATAATTTAGTTTATTACTCAACATTGGAGATCTCTGGCAAATGAGAGGAGAGAGAGCGTGAGAAGGAAAGGGGTGAGAGAGAGCTTGCACCCACATGAATACATGAGCAAGCACTAGACCATACATACATTCCAATTGCTTTAACTCTCTTGAAGAACTTTGATCCAGTCAGCTGGGGCATACCTCAGAAGTATGTGGATCATTTAGGGTAGTTAATTATCAGCTTTGGGTATTTGAAACTACTTCAAGACTATATAGGGCAGGAGAACCTTGTGTTCTCTGTTGTCCTTCATGCTAAGTCTCTAATAAATACCAGGGCATTAGGAACTGGCCTCTGGTATGTTCTGTTGTTGACAGTTCTCAAGTTAATCATTGTCCCATGCCTGGGACTAACTTGAGTGACTATATACTTGGCATCTTTGCCTCAAATTACAAGACTGACACTTGGTGGAGAGAACCGGTCTAAACGACAATTCACAAGACATTACGGCAGTCACATCTGAACACGGAGGAATGGCTTGGCTTGGATTTTAGGATAGACACAGCTCCCAAGAATAGGCCATTTTGTAGAAATATACTGGTGAACCTTATGAATGACTGAGGGAGCTAAGGAGCTAATCCTCTCAGAAATCCTAGTATGTATCACTCTCGTATATGCCTGGAAGCTATGATTATAATGATTATTATGCTAGTTGCTTCATAAGCAGTGGCATAACCTTAAACACCAAGCTTTCTTTTTTCATTCATTCATTCATTCATTCATTCATTTGTACAATATTTACTGAGTGTCTACTATGTATCAGATTTGGGTTAGCCACTGAGGATAAAATGGTGAGCTAAAAAGGACATGGGCCTATTCTCATGGAGTTTGCAGACTAGTGAGAACAGGGTGATGGGTAAGGAGAGAGACATCTATCAGATAATGCCCTAATGAATGTATAATTATAAACTAAGGCAAATCCTCCTAAGGAAACAACCACTTGTCCACGAGATTATATTACAGAGCAGTGCCCTACACTGGGGAATCTAAAAAGGCTTCTTTGAGAAGTGAGTCAGAGTTGAGATGTGAAGGATGGAAAAAGATCCAGAAAGAGGTGGTAGCATGTATAAAGGCCCAGTAGTGAAAGGAATCACAATGACTGTGGAACTGTGGGAGGCTCAGCATGCTGGCTTGGAGAGATTTAGGGGATGGTTTAGGGGTGAGGAAGGAGAGATAGGTGGGGTCAGATTGAGTAGACACTCGAAAGTCATGTTAAAACCTATAAGAAGCTATTGAATGGTTTGAAGTAGAGGCAAGTGACATTTTCAGAATCCCAATTTGAAAAAAAATATTATTCTGGCCCCTTCATAGTGAACAGATTGGGGAGAGGGGTATAACAGATGTGAGAAGACCAGTTAATAAGTTATTGCAGAAGGCTAGGCAAGAGATGACAATATTTAAGACTAGCTTAGTAATGGGAAGAAAGGGAGAAGTGGACAGTTCCCAAGATAGCTAAACATAAATTTAATAGTGGTTTTGATTGGGTTTAGATTGAGGTAGAGGGAGCAGTCACAAATAACCTTTATTCTGAGTTCTGAATAACTCTATGAATGAGTGGTTTTATTGACAGAGAACAGTGGTGATATTGCTCTAGCGTGAGTGTACAGTGCAAATTATGAGTTTAGTTTTTAATGTAAGGTTAAATATTTTGGGGAGAACTTAGAACAGATGTTCTGCAAGTACTGCCTCAAAGCTAACTTGCAAAATTGCTTTCTGATACCCCACATGCAAAGCTTCTAGAAGTAGCTGTGCAGTGCCCCATAGAGGAACTTCCCATTTTGTAGCTTATCTCTGCCTGAGGGGTGGGTACAGCATTGTACCAAAGAACATGACTTACATTACATACTCTTTTTTTTCCCCCTAGAACTAGGAAATGGTGTGGTTCCCTACCTCCAAATCTATATGCATATCTGTACCCAGTTTATCCCACCATATGGGAGCCATTTAGTACATTGAGAGAAATCCTGGTTAGATCGATTCCCAGTTGACCTCTGCCATAACTAGCTATGTGATTTCTCTAGATCAATATTTCCTCCTGTCTGAGAGAAGCAGTTGAACTAAATACCTATAAGGGTTCAGTGATTCTAATTTCTGTTCTCAGTCTCCACTAATCAAATAGGTTGGGGAGTTAGAAAAAATATGTTTCTAGATATAGGGAGTAATCTCTGGCCATTTCAGAATCGTACACATTTGTTTTGTTCACCCAACAGGGCCTTAAGTCACCCATTTTGCATTTATCACCTGTTAATTAGATTGTTTGTCATTTCTAGCAATTTTTAGGTGGGGTGAAGAAACATTTCTTCTTAAATGTTGACTTTGATCCATAGGCCATGGTTACCTGTGGTGCTCTGTTGAGAAGGATTCTGGTGCTGCATCTTGGTTGAGAGGAGGAGAAAATGTCATAATTGCTTGGTGATGTCTGTCATTGGTACAGGGGAATGGTAGCACTGTAAATGCACACCTTGCCATCCCGGTTCTGAGATCTGGTATCTGTTTGCCCTGCCGATACATGAGCACTATCTGCTGATTAAAACAAGTAATTGCAAGATTATACTTTCCCAAACTTGTTCTGAGGCTGAAATTTTTCACCGTCTTGTATTGTGTTGAGTTCTAATGTCATTTCAATCATTTGGTTGGATAATAGAAGAGAGATAATTATATATCTAGTTCATTTTGTTAACACTGTTTAGCACTTCCTGCAGAAAATATAAAACGTCTACTTTTCTGTTTTTAAAAGTACTGTCTAGTTGAAATAAATCTATCTTTCTGGGTAGGCTGAGAATCATACAGGAACTCAGGGTTAGATATCTATATTAAGTTTCTCAACTTTAATAAGCAATTTATTAAATAAGCAATTATATCAGTTGGGTATCTTGTTAAAATCCAGATTCTGGGATTCTAGTCCCAAACGTGATTCAGTATGTCTAGGCGGGTCCTGAGATTTTGACAAGCTGCTTGTCTGGGACTGCACATAGAAGAGCAAGTGTCTAAACAGCACTAATAGTTCTATATAAAGAAAGATGATGGTAGGTAAATGAGAAGAGCCAAATGTTTGGTAGTTGGCCATACCCTAAAACTGCTTACTTTTGACAAATAATTCTGCTTTCTAAATTCTCTGTATGAATTTATTTTTATATAATTTTCCTAAGACTAGAATGCAGGGAAAAAAGGAACTAGTTGATTGAGGTCTTTGGTTAATTGCATTTCAGACAATTAAATTTTTATTGAGCTCCTAAAACACTCAATATATTTCACAAAATGTAGTTACTTAATTATAACTTTCTTTTTAAGTTTTTAATTGTTTTATTTAACTATACAAATAATTATTGCTCACTGTTAGAAATTCAGACAATGCAGAAATGCATAAAATAGAAAGTGAAACCATACCCTCTCCCAAACCCTACGCTTCAAATTTAGTTACATCATTACACAGTTTGAATAGTTTGGTGTGACCAGTTAGACTTTTTCCTGTGCTTGTGTAAATCTTGTCTGTCTGTGTATTCACATACATATGCAAATAAATAATTTACGGGGAAAAAATGAATGTCTTTTTTCCTTTCCAAAAGGGGGGAAGTAGATTTTAAGTCCCATAAGATGAGATTCAAATGGGCCAAAAGTAAAGATTTTCTCTCTCCTTCACTCTCATATTTCTGTACTTTGCTTTTTATACTTAAAATATAATATTTTAAGCTTCTTCCCAAATAAATACATATACTTATTTGCTTGCCCATGTTTTAATTGTGTTGGGCTTGTTCCCTTCATCTGACTATAAATCCCAATTTTTATTCTTTTAAAAAATGTCTCAAAAAATATCTTATATAAGGATGGGGTTGAGGTCCCTTGTAAATAAATGACTGATGCATTTCACTGCACTTTAAAGTATACTGACATCACAGATTATTTTCTCAGATCTGGGATGTAATATTAATAATGCTCATTCATCTAGTCCATAAGTATTTATTGCACACTTACTATGTGCCAGGCATTGAATCTACCTATTCCAGATATTGGGGATACAAAAGTGAATAAACAAGAAGGCCATGGTCCCTCCCCACTTGGATTGCTGACAATCCAAGTACAGATAAAGAGTCTGGGGCGTTTTACTGAAATTTCACTCTAGAAAGACAAGCCTTGGTATTCTGTGGGTTTTAAAAGAGAACAAGAAACTCCTGGTAACTTTTCTTCCTTCATTTGATATGAAAAGATGAGACCATCATTGCCAGGAGATTTCTTCCCTGGCTTTGGCCAGGATCCAGTTTGGCAAAATATATCTGGAAGTCAGATGGAGGGTGGGGCTGTCTAGAAAATAATTCTCTCTTTGTGAGTGCTTCAAAAGACATGTAAGGGCAAGACTAAGAAGCTGCTATTATTTCGAACTGAGAGAGATAGGCACATTGGGATTTACAGAAAAAAGGGTGAGCTTCATTAAATTATTTGTTAGGGCAATGGAGTGTGAAATATGTGGTGGGGTTTTTTTTTTTTTTTTTTTTTTTTTTTTTTTTTTTTGACCAGTGCAAAGGTGGAGTATGAATTCATGCTGCAAATTCAACTAGCATTATATATAAAACCTATTTTGCATTAGATACCATTGGTATATTATGCAAATAGAGTTCTATCATTATACAAAGACTACCATTATTGACGAGGCAGCTCATAATAGCATGGTTACATTATCTGGATATTGAGAGCACCAGGATTTATTCTTCTCTAGTATAAGTTACTCTATTATCAGGGTTTCTTAAGCTCGTTTATTGAAATAATTAGAAACAAATTGCTCATATCCGAATTGGTAGGATAAGCTCCTTAAGAAATCACCACTCCACAATCATCCCAGATTGGGCTTCTGGAAAAGTGCCCTTACAAACTTTTATCAGAAAGTGTGAAGACTGTATAGGTTTTAAATTTAATGCTTGATAATCTTCTGACAACAGTTGAGCAGTATTTAATGAGCTTAGCCTCTCTGCAATTAGGAGTTCTGAATCGAGCTGAGAAGAAATGGAGGGAGGTTTATTTTTTTCAGTTAATTTCCTAGGTGGCATGTTCTGCTTTCCCTCTGATATCCTCTCCTGCTGGTGAGCTGCTTCCTGTGCTGGGATGACAAGGCTTAGGAAGGAAGGTCAGTCAGGTTAATTATATCTGCTGCTCTTCAATACCACACCCCCATGCCTGATACTCATGCTTTGGAGGGAAGTCATCCCTTCCAATCTAACTTTAGGCAATTAGATGCAAAAATTGGCAGATGGGAGCTAAGAAGTTGGATTCAGATTTTCCAAACTGGTTATTCTGTGAAAATTTGAGAATGCAGATAATTTTGTATCTGTAATTTATCTAAAGAGCAGAAAAAATTCTCAGGTATCAGTTTAATGTTAGCACTAGATTTATTTCAATTTGCTGACATGCCTTATCTCTCTGGTTAAGTTCAGATTTTTTCAAACTTCAGCCATTTGAGCATAACCTTCATGATTTTCCATATCCTAGTAAGACCTGTGCTATAATTTACTTATTTTTTAAATGTCAATTCTTTTCTTAACTTAGCATAACCATAAAGCAAGAACATTAATAAAATCATGAGGTTGGTTTTTTAAATAATTTTTAAAAATTTTTCAGTTATAGTTTGCAGACAATATTATATCAGTTTCAAGTGTACAACATGATTTAGATAACGTTTATATAACTTACAAAGTGATCACCCTGATAAATCTAATATCCATCTAACACCATGCATAGTTATTACAGTATTACTATTTCCTTATCTATAGTTTACATTCCCATGACAGTTTTGTAACTGCCAATTTGTACTTATTAATCCTTTCCCCTTTTTCATTTCTTCCCCAAACTCCTAACATCTGGCAACTATCAAAATGTTCTCTGTATCTATGAGTTTGTTTTTATTTGATTGTTTGTTTATTTTGTTCTTTAGTTTCCACATGTAAGTGAACTCATATGGCATTTGTCTTTCTCTGTCTGACTTACTCCAATCAGCACAATACCCTCTAGATTCATCCATGTTGTTGCAGATGGCAAGATTTTATTTATTTTTTAGGGCTGAGCAGTATTCTGTTCTACATGTACCATCTCTTCTTTATCCATTGAACCATTGATGGATACCCAGGTAGCATCCATATTTTGGCTTTTGTAAATGATGCTGCAATGAACATATGGATTCACACGTCCCTTCAAAATAGTGTTTTAGATTCTTTGCATAAATACCCAGAGGTGGGATTATTGGGTCTTTATCTCTTATTATAGCCTTTGTTTTAAAGTCTGTTTTGTCTGGTATAAATATTGCTACCCTGCTTGCTGTTTGTTTCCTTTTTCATGCAGTATCTTTTTCTATCCCTTTACTTTTAGCCTGTGTGTGTCTTTCAATCTGAAGTGAGTTTTTTGTAGGCAGGGTCTTGTTTTCTTATTCCACTACCTCATCTTTTGATTGGAACATTTAATCCATTTATATTTAAAGTAATTATTAGTAGATATGTAGTTATTGCCATTTTATTATTCACATTTTTGATGTTTTTTTTTTCCCTTTTTGTTTTTCTTCAGGAAGTCCTTTTAACATTTCCTATAATACTGGCTTGGTGGTGATGAACTCCTTTAGCTTTTTGTCTAGGAAGCTCTTTATCTGTGCTTTGATTCCAAATAATACTTTGCTGGGTAGAGTAGTCTTGGATGTAGGCCTTTACTTATCGTTACTTTGAATATTTCGTGACAGTCCTTTCTGGCCTGCAAAGTTTCTGTTGAGATATCAGCGACAGTCTTATGGTGGCTCTCTCATAGGTAACTAATTGCTTTTCTCTTGCTACTTTTAAGATTCTCTCATTGTCTTTCAGCTTTAGTATTTTAATTTTGATGTGTCTTGGTGTGGGCCTCTTTGGGTTCATCTTGTTTGGGACTCTTTGCACTTCCTGTGCTTGTATATCTAATTCCTTTACCAGGTTAGGGAATTTTTCTATCATTATTTCTTCAAATAGGTTTTCAGTTTCTGGCTCTCTTCTTTTTCTGGTACCCTTGTGATGCAAATGTTGGTATGCTTGATTTTGTCCCAGAGGCCCCTTAAACTATCTTAATTTTTTCGGATTTTTTTTCTTGTTGCTGTTTTCATTGGGTGTTTTCTGCTACCTTAGCTTCTAAATCACTGATTTGATCCTCTGCTTCATCTAATCTATTGTTGATTCTCTTTAATGTATCCTTCATTTATTCTTCATTTTTGACTGATTCTTTTTTTATGTTTTTTAACCTCCATTTTTTATGTTTTCTATTTCATTGTTAAAAGTTTTCACTGAGTGTATCTACTCTTCCCCTAAATTCATTGAGCATCCTTATAACCAGTGTTTTGAACTCTGTATCAGGTAGATTGCTTGTCTCCATTTTGTTTAATTATTTTCCTGGAGCTTTGTTCTGTTCTTTCATGTGGGACATGTTGCTTTGTATCTCATTTTGGCTGCCTACTTGTGTTTGTTTCTATGCATTAGGTAGGGCCACTATGTTTCTCAGTCTTCTAGTGACCTTATATAGTAAATGTCTTACGCTGCCCAGTGGTACAGTCTTCCCTGGCTACTTGGGCTGGATGTTCCAGGGATGTCCCTTGTATGGGTTGTGTGTGCCCTCCAGTTGTAGTTGAGCCTTGGTTGCTATTTGCACGTTAGTGGGAGGGATTGACCCTCCGATGGATTTGTTGTGAGGACTGGCTGGTGAGAGCTGACCCTATGGAGCAGGATTCAATTTAGCAGGGCTCTGGTTTCTGCTGAGTTTTCCCTTGGGGTGTGTTGTCCTCAGATGCAATTCTAGGTGGTGCTCTAGCTATATCTGAAGCTGACCACAAGATGTGCCAGCCTTCAGGGCCTCCTGAGAGGGACTTTAGCTACAGCCTGTACCCTGCCTGGGTTCACCTGCCAAGAGACACCAAGCAATCCACAGATGGCATTACCCACTGTGGGCTTGGAAGTACCTTAAGAGGCCAATCTGTGAACGGAGGCTTCCTGCACTAGTTCTGGGCTTGGGGCTGCTCAGCAAGAGGTACGGAGCTCCCCAAGGCCAGATGCTGCTTGTTTGGGTTTTGTGAACCTTGAAAAGATTTTAGGAGAGTCTGTAGCATGAGCCAAGCAAGACAAGCCACTTATATGGAAAAGCCACTGGAGGCAGCTTGGGTAGGCCCACAAGGTGGGAGGGGCGGGGTCTTAGAGAATCATCAGGGCAGGGCCAATAGTATTAGCCAGTTGATGGAGATTCAGATATGGCAGCCACCTGTGCCTACAACTCCAGGACAGGGGAAGGCTTAACAAAGGAACAATGGATTCTGCCAGCATGTCTGTCTAAGAGAAAGCTGCCCCTCCAGCCCTCGCCCTGAAGCTGGAAATTCGGTTCTTCCACATATGTCCCTGGCGCCTTTCAAGCTGCTGCCCCAGTGCTGGAGCTCAGAGCAAGTGAGTCCATTGGTGAGTAAGTCTCCTCTAAGGCCCTTTGAGAGGAAAGTCTGCGACTCCAGTAGCCCCCTGTCTCACTTGACCACAATTTCTGCTGGTTTTCACAGCCAGAATTTGTGGGGACTTCTCTTTTCAATACTGGAACCTGGGCTGGAGAGCCTGGGGTGAGGTCGGGACCATTTACTCCTCAGGGGGGACCTCTGCAGCCGAGATATCCCTCCCTATTCTCAACCACTGCCCACGAGTGTGAGACCAGCCTTTTCTGCATCTTCGCCCTCCTACCAGTCTCTAGGTGGTTTCCTGTGAATGTCTACAGTTGTAAGACTTCTGTCCAGTTATACTTCAGGTGACTCCCAATGATGATTGTTCTGTAGGATAGTTGTAATTTTGATGTGGTTGTGAGAGGAGGCAGGCACGACATTTACTTTCTTCGTCATCTAGACTAGAACTCCCCAAACTTGGTTTTATTATAAAAGCATTATAAAAGTTTAGTTTTATTTATTTATTTTTAATATATACAAAATAAATACATAGCTATTAAGGTATATATTTCTGCATACAGTCATTCCATAAAATTTTAGTGGTACATGTAACCCCCTTGGGTAACACTGCTGTGGCCAAGCTTGGTCTCCCTGGATTACTGATATTTGGGGTGAGTTGTGAAAGTAGCACTGGCACTATCTGTTTGTCCTCCTCCCTGCACGGGTCAGAGTTTTCACTTAATTCATGACCAAGGCCAATTTGCAGCCCACACCTTGGCTGGTTCCATCATGAACCTGGTCCAGCTCTCACCAATTCTCAGCACCCTGCCTCTGATTTCTATATGTCATGTGCTCTTAAGAATACTAAGACTGCTTGCTTTCCTCTAAATCACACACTGCTTTGCACAAGTGGTCTGTGAATAATTTCCAGGTGAATAAGAGGAGAGGGGCTAATTAAGGTGCTACTTAAACTTATTTTCTAACTTCCCTTTGCTCTGCCTCAGAGCTCTTTATATGAAATGCTTTCATTGAATATTTTCTCCTCGCTTTTTTTCCTTTTTTTTTTTTTTTACCAGTTTTGACCCAGGTGAGGGAAGGTAATAAGAATAATTTATTCCTTCTTACTTGCTTAGTGAATTTTAAATAGTGTTGTTGGTGGCAAAATTCTTTGCTACAGTATTCACCAAAAATTTAATAAGGTGGTTGCAACATTTTTACTGTACTTACTCTAGCTTATATGCTTTCTAGAATCCACTGATACACTTAATAATTTGAAGCTTTGTTTAATCAAAATAATTAATATTTGGCTTTGCAATTAATAGAAACAGGTTTGTGGCAGATTTTCTATTTTGATTATATATTATTCTGGCAGTGTTAAGCTAAAATTAGGGATAAAAATAAATATGTGGTTTCTAGTGGATGGTTGTAGATGAAAGAGAGAGAAGGCACTCACCTGTAGGTTTTTTTTTTATTTGTTAGATTTTCCTGATACTTAAACATTATGTCTTATATCACAGACATTTTTGCCCATGCTACTTGATGAACACAGTCCCCAGAATTGATTTCAGGCCTCTGCAGAGCTGTGAGGTTATATGTGCTTGTCTAAAAAGGAATCTAAATTCCCTACAGGAATGGGAAGCATTAGTGGCAACTTTGCCTTTATTTCACATGGTATCCCCAGCAATATCTAGTACTTCCGTGAACCAGCTCTTAACAGTTGTGCTATTCTGCCTTTCATATTTGTAGTCTCAGCATGATCAAGATGGGAAATGAACAGAGATGAAACTGGAAATATATGTAAGCCCTAAATGCTCTGGACTTTATTCTGTAGACAATGGGAAGCCACTGGAAGATTTTAAGCAGGAGAGTGTGGTGATCAGATCTATGTTTTATAAAAATCATTGAAGCTGCAGTTTGCAAAGTAGGTGAATAGAAGGATGAGATAGGCAAACTGGTTAGGAAGTCTTTGCATGGATCTTGGTGAGGCTTGATTACGATAGAAAGCCTTGTGGATGGAAGAAAGGGAATATATTTTAAATGCATTTAGAATGTAGTTGCAAGAGAACTTGGTGGCATAGTACTTTGGAAAATGGGGGAGAAGGAGAAGTTGAAAATGATACGCAGATTCCTAGATTATGTGAATGGCTGAATAGTGATGCCACATCTCACATGGTTTTAGTCAGATGTGAACATACTGCATTTCACATTTATTGGAATTTGCTCCTAATTTCTAATACCGTTGCCTTTATGAATCATTTATTTTTGTTAGGTTTGAGTATAATGTGCTGAATTTGAGATATCAGCTGTCATGCATTGGAGATAATTCATTTCTGATACCTATGTCTTTGTCAATTCACTCATTCATTAATTCATCAGATGTTTTTTGGGTATTTGTTGATATTATGTGTTGGACTGGTACCAAGAGCAAAGCTCTGACCCTTCTACTCATTCCTTTTGTACCCATGCCTGAGTACATAGCCCAGCCATTCTTGGAGGGAATCACCATCTTTCCCTGAATGCCTAGCCAGGTTTTTCATCCTAGAGAACCAGTTCCCCTGACTTGCTCTTAAGTGCCACATTCTGAAGCACTGTCTTCCATGCTTGTGCTGATCTTCTAGATATTAGACCCATTTTCCTTTTTAAACTTCCTATATTCTTTATATATGTCCTCTTTAAAAATACTGGTTTTGGGGTTATTATCTATTTATTTTTCAGATATTTAAATATATGCTAGATTCATTTCATCTGGCCCATTTCACAGTTCTGGCCACTCCCAGCCTACTTTTTTCTTCTTACAACATTACTAATATCCTAGAAGAATACCAATATATAATATCATTTTGGAACATGAAAAATTATGGTGAGTAAGATCTAAAATATTAGAGAGAGCATAAGATTACTGGAACAGTATGTTTTTGAATGAATACCTACCACTTCAAATGACAGTAGGAATTGGAACATCATTTCTCTTAGGGATTTGCCCTATTGCCAGATAAACACTACATCTCTCCACCTCCTGGCAGTGCTACCACTCCTTCCCCCAACTGTAAGAAGGGCATAGGCCTAGAGAGTGACTGAATTTATTAATTTGGAACTGTCCCACTGAGGAGGGTTTGAACTCCAGTTGTTGGAGTGCCCATTGGCTTTGGGGTCTATACTTAATAGAAATTCAGGAGCCCTCAGAGTATTTTTGAGCAGAGGAAATACAGTTAGTTTGGCCTAAGACAGAAAGCCTGATAAGTGTTTTCCTGAGGTTGATTGCTTCTCCAGTTGTGTACCTCTTCTTATAATGTACTTTGGAAATGCTTCTTTCCCTAATGACCAACAGCACAGAGAAAAGTAAGTTCCGTGATTATTTTGTGATTGGTTTGCCATCTGTGTGACAAGATATTGTCTGGAGATGAAATGGAGATGGATGGTGGTGGAAGAGGACAGAATGTAAAAGATGAAAAGAAGAAAGAAAGGAATTCTTAACCATTGGAAGGCAGCTAGTGTGTGGTCACTAAAAAAGGTTTGGGATTATGGAGAAGCTGAGGAAAATATATCCAGTTAGAAGGAGTTTAAGAAAGATGGGTTGGTGAAAGAATTATAGGATCAACTCTGAGTAAATGCACAAATCTAGAAGAGAAGTGTATTGTTGAGAAGGAAGTTCCTTTTTAAGCAGATGGGCAGTGTAGCTGGATCTAAGCAAAAGAGACGTGTCCTCTCGATACAAGTGTTTACACTAGGCGTAAGAAGGAGAACTGTCATCCCAGGGTGGCTTGGAGAATCAAAGGCAAAACCCTTTGGTCCTTCCTAGCAACAGCATGGTGGGGTATCCCAACTCAGTAGAATATCCCAGATAATTCATCAGCCTGGGTATAGGTTACTCCTTAAGGCAGACAGTTCTGTTTGAGGGAAGGATTTGCTAAAGGAACGAGGATTACACAAGAGAAAGGAAGAGTGGATATTAAGGTCAAAGTCTAGGAAGAATATTCCTTTTTCTTGGGAAATGGAGTGAACAGTGATTGACACAAGGGAATCATCTCCCTCATTCCTCAAAGGATGCAGACAGAGAAAAAGGAGAACCTGTCTTAAAGGCAAATGCGCTTTATTGCAGATCTGTAGTCAGAATCATACATATGCTGCTCAGTCACTTTTTAAAAGAGAGATGTGGGAATGGGAAGACTGAAGGTTCTGAAAGAAAGGAGGAGAAAATTTAGCCAACACTGTTGAGAAGTCAGTACTGCACTTGCTGCTAACAAAAACTATAAACCACCTCCTCTGGGGTTTGTGACTGGTGAGATGGGTTGGAGGGTAATTGTCAGAGAGCTCTGTAAGCCTCTTTCACAAGCCAGACCTTCTGAGATGGAAGAAGCCAGCCATTAAGGCCCACGTGGATTATTCACCCTGTGTGGCATCCAGAATGCTTTGCAGGGATTATAAATCCAAAGAAATACTGGGCACTGGCCCTACCCTCAGGGATCTCACCTGAATTTTTCACTTTCATATTGGAAAGTAAGGCTGAATGAGTTATAGTAATTTGTTTAAACTAATAATTTGTCATGTCCAACACTTTCCTCTATTAACAAATCTCTCCCATTTTGCTTTTAGTGGTGGCATCACATTTGCCAAATCCTGAGATCTATACATGAAGTGTGTAGAGGAATTAACCATGTGTGAGTTTGTGGTATTATGGGGAGGAAGGAGACATACAGTGGGAATACAAGAAAATTTCTGTTAGTAATTTGAGTTGTCTGGAAAAAAAAGTTTGCTTAATTACTTTTGACTATTACATTTTACTATTTAACGCTTTTATTTTTAGAGGCTGATATACTTGAAAAAAAGGGAAGCTATTTGATAGTTGTTTATTTTTCTACAAAGCAAATGCAATATACAATATTATATAGCCTTTGAATCTAAATATTATGTGCCTCTCTCTCATGCCTGTGCTCTCAAGGGTATTTGTATATGTGTATGTGTGATAATCTATCTTTAGTCCTCCATGTGATTTAATCCCTACAAAGACAGTGTTGATGGTATTACTAAATATGCTACTATATTTTGTGACTCCTAAAAATATGGTTTTTTTTGAAAATTAAAAAAAATTTGGAAAATTAAAAAAAATATGTACTTTTCTTCCAAGGAAATGATGTGATGTCCTATGAAGTCCAGGAGGAATCTAAAGATGTCTTCACTTTGTCATATGTATCCTCTCGGTCTGTCTGCAATCATCTTTCTCAGATAAAATCTTGTTTTGCTTAGAAAGCACATTTGGCTTACACAAGTCACTGCAGGGTCATTCTTGACCCAAATTGTGACATAGGCCAGGTCTGAGGTACATTTCCCATCCTCCCACCTGTGTTTTCTGTGCATTTTTGGACCCTTGATGGTATCCCTTTATCCTACTTCTGGTGTCCTGCACCTGTAATTGCTTTCTGCCATTGTCTTTCAACACTCTAAGGACTGGATACATGCCTTTACACTAACACATAAGCATAAAAACACAATGGAATACTAATAATATCTAACATTAGTGAGTACTTATTATGTGCCAGGCCTTTTGACAAATACATACATTAAATCACATCAACAATCCTATATTCTAAGTAGCATTCTATTATTCCAATTTTATAGATGAGGAAACTGAGACATAAAAATTATATAACTTAACCAATATCACACGAATTAAGCAGAAGAATTAGCACTGTAACCCAAGGGAATCTGATTCCAGAAAATTTCCATTTATCTTATACTGTATTATAAATAAAAAATAAGAATTCTGAGAAATGTAACATATTTAAAGAGAGTAAATCTTAAGTCAATAGAATGAATATCTAATTTTGGAGCTTTGAGCCTAAACCAGTCCTGATAGAGACATTTTAGATGCCCATAGGTGTGATGCATTGGAGTCAGTGTGGAAGAGACTTTTGAAATCAGCATAGCTGCTACTTACTTACCAAACTATATCATCCTTGAAACTAGGCTGTGAAAGTGACTGTAAAGAGGACTGTCTCAGGTGGTATCTTCATTGAGGAGTTGTTTGGACAGTGACTTGTCTAAGGGGCCAAGGATTGCTTCCAAGGACTTATAGACTGGCCTGGATCCGTCTAGAGTGTCTGAGTCACTGGAGCCTGCTTTGAGCTCCCCAAAGGTTTGCTTTAACTGCCCTCTCATCCTGTTGGGGAAGTGTTTATATCATCAAAATTACCACCACTGAAATATCTGGGCATCACCGATCTGAACTATAATTAAGTTGGTTTTTCAGAGCCCAAGTGAGTTCTACAAAGGACATGCTGATATTGGAAGGAAGGATGCAACTCAGAAGGTGCCTGTGGTGGTAACTGGTCAAGGATGAGGAAGTTCTATGTTCTGGTGTTTACAGTATGCTTAAAGGGAAATGGGAAAGTCGAAGGATATTTGGAAGGAAGAGGAGTAGCAAGGTCAAAATTGTTTCATCATGTAACTAGTAGTATTTTGGACCCCCAAATCTGTCCTGATTCATTGGTCTAAAATAGGTACTATTTAAAATATCCCAAGGTGATTTTGATCAGAATCTTCACGTGGAGTTGAGGTTGGACACAAATATCAAAGATACTTCCAAAGATATCAGTCTTTGAATCCAAGAAGAATGTTGTTACCACTGACAGAACTGGCAGAACTACTGAGCATGGGGGAAGGAAACAGGTTTTGGAACAAACATACAGTGATGATATATTGAGAAAGAATCCTGTAGTCAGGAGGAAATAGGGAGCAGATCATTTTATTAAGTCTCTTCCATGCTTAAAATCCCACAAAGTTGATTTTCCTGTGGAATAACATTTGACATTTGAAGGTCTCTGAAGTGGGTCCTCCTGCCTGCCCATTGTACCCTCCATTATCTACTCTAGTCTCCTCAGCGTCCCCTAGCCAGCCACATGCTTTCCCATCCCCACAAGCCTTGCTTAATAATAGTTGCCCCACCTTGTACTCTCTCTCCCTAACTTGTCCATACATGAATCCTATTCATCTTTCAAGGGTCAACACAAATCTCATCTCCATTGTGAGTACCAATGCAACTTTCTTTTCTCTCTAATTATGGTTCTTCTGAGTTAGCTCACTCATTTGGCTTTAAAATCATTATTTAACCTCGAATGTACGCATTTATTTCTTACTAAGCTATATTGTAAACACTGAGGAGAGAGACCTCAGATCAATTCCATTCTTCATCCCTTACAAAATCTAGTATAATAATGTGTTGGTAAATATTTAAGGACAGGTTTGCATGGAAGCATTTGTTGAAGTCCTGAAACTCAATGGGTTTGTGAGAAAATGAACTGGAGTGGGACAGCAACTAGTGACAGGAGAAAGCTCAATAAAGAAATACTCAGAGGTTTGAGGGCAGAACCAGGAGAGGGCAGCACATTAGCAGCCCAGGGGAGAAAAAATGTTTGATAAGAAAAGATGATTGGTGCTCAGTCTTCAGAGGTTGAAGCAGATGTGCATGAGAACATATATTATTTTTATAGTAAAATAGTGAATGTACAAACTTTATGTAGCAGATCATGTATAAAAGAACTCACTCTTCCATTCAAATTTGAAGAAATATTTATTTGAGTGCTTACTGTGTGCCAGACACTATGCGTATTATCTAATAATATTATACACAGGTTTGTTCCTAACTTCTGAAGCAGACATCATGGCAGGCAATCTCCATGCCCCTTGATGCCATTCGAAAACCATGAGTTATGTTATTTCACGTTGTATTAAGGAGCACATGGCATTCGTTTTCATGGAAATCTGACTAAGCACAGATGTTGGATTGTGCCTTCTCGTCTAGGGATTTAACTGCTAAACACAGGCAACTGTTTTTTCATCTCCCACATGCTTTGATTATACGCTTGAGTATTGAAGTTCTTTTTTAAATGATGATTTAAAAGAATCCTAATGGCAAGAAGTGAGAGTCTGATTTCTAATCCATGACTGATGGTGTTTTGCACAAATATTTGTTGATGCAAAACCAGCAGATTTTCTCTTGTGCAGGCCGACAGGTTTTAGCTGATTAGTCACAGCCCCTTCTATTGTGAACACATAGATGTTTTTAGATCCTTCTGCTTGTTTTCTACCTAATACTATATTGAGAAGCAAAAGATTTATGTTTTACCAGGCTGGCAACTGAGAATTCGTGTCTTCCTGTAGTCTCTATTGGGTTAGGCATGTTATGAGACTTAGCAAATTCACTTGAAAGAATTATTTGTTACTTTCAGGTCAGTAAGCATCTTAGTCATTCTAGGACCTGCAACAGTCTCCTTGTCATATCCCATAGCTCCGAAGCAGGGCTCTTCCTGGAGAAGAGTTAACCAAAAGAAATGTAAACCTTTAAGTCTTTGAGTTAAAAAAAAAATGAATGAATCTGTTTTGATGATAGTTATTTTTTAAAAAATGCTAAAAATACATTAGCCAAACTTTTAAAATTGACTTCATTAACCTCTTGAAATTACATACACATTAATAGGATTTTTATTATTAATTCTTCTAATTTGTTTATACTAGACTCTGAAAGGGGTCTTATTATTTTCTTGAGTCTAGCTATGCATTGATGAGACTCATTAAGCATAATGGAATCTGGCAATTTATCACCCACATTAAAAGCCCTTTCCATGTAACCTCCATTTACCCTTTATCTTTAGAGGCACCTCCTTGGTATCAATCAAGTGCTCAGTGTAATTTCCCCATTTTCTCAGTAACAGAATCTCTACGTGGTTAGACATGTCCTTCCTGTCCTGCACTGCCCTTCCTCCTACCCATGTTGACATGAATATGCAATTCTTTTTATGCAAGTGAAGTTGTAAAAAGTACGCAAAGTTAAGCTGTTTGGATAAATACAATCTTGCCTTTTCTATCATTTCTTTCCCAAGCCTTTTCTGGTCACATTTCTACACTTGAGCCTTGTTCTTTGGGGAACTATCAGAAATCAATGCCCTTTACAAATGCTAAACGTCTCTTTCTTGTTATGAATGGAACATTAGCCACCTAAGGTCTCTGTCTTCCCCTATCGTGACTAATAGGATTATAATTTCATCAAGGTCTCCAATGACATCAAAAACCATGCCAGTGAAATGCTAAGTGGATTTGGATGTCATCTGATCTCCAAGATGAAATTTAAAGCACTGTCTATTTAAAGGTTCAGAGGCAGTGGGGTCCCAGCTAAAGCCACTACACTGACCCAATTGAGGTGTCCCTGATGGGGCAGATTGGACGAAGATAATAAATCATTTCTTAAAAAAAAAAAACACTTCAAACAAAATATAGAATACCTAAGCCAACACAGGGAAGACATACTACTTGAATTTTAGTCTATCCTCTACATTTGTAGTCTCTCTCTTTTACAAATAAATCAAAAGAAGCTATTCAAAAACTATTTAAACCACGTAAGATCCTGTTCCAATGTGCGAAGAAAGTGCTGTTGATCTAGTGTTTGTATTTGCAGGATTTTTTGCTTTTTTGCTTTTTTTAAAAATTATTCTTTTTATTGAATTGGTATTGACATGTTTGTCTTCCATATTTTTAGCCTAGCCCCATGAAATGAGAGGAGCATGGTTTAAGCTTCAGAACAGAATCAAACTATATTGCAAATTAGAAGTTTGAACCAGGCCCTATGCCTCAGTGCTCAAATCTAAAATAATTACAGTATTCAAAGTATCTCAAAGCTGAATAGTAATAGTAGAATTTTAATAAACAGAAGCACTTATTTTTCACTATCTCACTTAACTCATCTGTCTCTGTCAAGGGATCACGATTTTCAGAGGTATTCATTCAAACTTTGGGATCTTTGTGACTCAACCTTTTGTTTCTACCCTTAATTCTGATCTTTTGTCAATTTCAGTGGCCTGTAATCACTTCCATAGCCCTGTACCTGGTCTCTTGGACTCCAGTTTTCCTCGTCAATCCATCCTACATGCTGCTGAAAGACTCATACCAGCTACCAGTGGCATCTGTCACATGGTTTCCTTGATGAAAGTTGTCCATGGCTCCCATTTCTTTCCACATCAAATCTAAACCACTCTTTCCTTGGCTTTCAAAGCCTTTCATGATCTGGCCCCATGCCACCTGTCCAGTCCCATCCCCCGTACACCCCAGAATATACAACCTCTTATCTCTACTGTCAGTCATGCTATCTAGATATGTCCTTGTGGAAATATCCTCCCTGACCTTAGCCTTTTCAAAGCTTATCTACCCGTTACCCATGAAGCTTTCCCTGATATTTCTAAATCTTATTTTCTGCTCCTCTGAATTCATAGGGATTTGTGATATGTGTGGTGCAGTGTTATACTTCATTCTCTTTTAATTGAAATTTATATGTGCCCCCCCCACCTACTTGCAGCAGTTACTTAAGTAGATAGCATCTATGTTTGATCATTGCTTCCTACCTGTATTTCTTACCTCCTCTACTTAATCATTAGCTCTTCCAAGACAGGGACCATACCTCATGCTTTATTTTGAAATGTAGCATGGAAAAATGGAGAGGACACAGGGCTAAGAGTCAAAGAACTTGAGTCCAAATATAATTTTGCTACAAATTAACAATGTGACTTTAGGTGAATTCCTTGAACCCTGAAGGACAAAATTATACATAAATTGCTAATAACTGCATTTTTTTACTAAAGGAAAAGAGCTTTTTTCTTTTTCAGTTCATGAAAATAATACTTTCTCATTATAAAAAAAAACAAATAATATAGAAACAGAAGAAATTAAAAGTCAACTGAATTTGCACTACCCTGAGATAAACATTATTAACATTTTAGTATTTATTATTTTATACAGTTTTTTAAATCCATGTGTACACATGGGTAAGGGATCTATCTATCTACCTATCTATCTATCTATCTATCTAATAATGGGGAAATACTTATTTCTTGGCAGCTTTTCCCACTTAATACAAGATGTATGTATTTTCACTTCACTAAATTAATTATTATGACATTGTATGGATATTAAAGAATATATAGTCCCTTCTTAAAAACATTTTAGAGAATGACATAGGAATAGATATACATACTAACAGCTAAAAGAGGTATATAATCTCCAATTTGTCACTGTTGATGAGATATTCCTGCCTTCCCTTTAAATTTTTGTTTTCCTAATTCAGTATTCACTTGCTGGCTTCAGTTCAGTGTCAAGTTGGGCTTGTCTCCACTTCCAGCTCCTCATAAACTCCAGCTCTGTGGCTATCACACAGGTACACAGTCCCTTAGACACAATACCGGCATATGAAAACACTAAAAGTCAAATGTTTTCTTTGTTTATTTTTTTAAAGGTTTTGTCCAACTCAGTTGATAGAAAATCTTATGTAATTTGGCATGAGGCAACTTACAGTTTTTATTTAATTCATTTGGTGCAAACATTTAAATGTTTCACTTCAGAAATATTTATACATTTGATTATGAATTGCCACCCCAAGCCTTTGCAACTTGTAGTCAGATAGAGAGCATATACAGGATATATGTTCTCTATTAATTATCTAATAAATACAAATATTTTAAATCCTGAAAAATTGTCAAATAAAAGATTATAAACCTTTCCTAAATTTATGAAATCAACAATCCCTATAGATTTTCTTGTATTTTCTTTCTGGGCTTCAGAAAATATCTTCAAATAAAATCTTACTGGAGCAAAGATAAAGGTCAAGTCTCTTTCCATGGAGGGGAAGCCCAGTGCTGGGGTCTCCTGAGTTCCTCTTCCACCCACCCTAAGGCCCCTCTGCTGTGGTCTGGTGAAAGGAGCTACAGTGAAAGTAAACAATTTCTCAGGCCTGAGATACCAAAGAGGCCAGGGCTATAGCCACAATGACCCAAAACACTGTCTGGGCATGGAGCGCCACCTTTCTTCCCATGGATAGGAAGGGTTTTGTAGTTGATGTTTCTGCTCTTGTTTTGTTCTGATTTTTTTTTCAGTCAAATGCATGAGAACTCACATTTAGCACATAAGAATTGTAAGGATGGAATCCAGATTCTTTCGAGTTTGAACGTATGGGAAGGAGTTGAGGACTACTTGACTTAAAATTTATTTACCAATCCCTTTTTGGGGCATTTATGCCCTTTTCATATGATAAATAAAGCCACAGTGAACATAAATGTACTCATATTATTGTTTATTACTATAACCATGTCTTTATGAGAAATTCTCAGAGAAGTGTTTTCTTTACAATTTGATACTGTTGTATATCATGTCAGATTGTCTTCCAGAAAGATGATAGCAGTTTACATTCCATATGACCCTTAAAGTCATTTCATTTTCTGATTTTAAGAGACATCAAATCAATAATAAGTGTTTAACATCACTTTCTTACTTTTTTTAATATCTGGCATATTATAATTTTTAAGCTTCATATGAATTTAATAAACACTGGAAAAGGAAGTTTCATCAAAACAGATATTTATTTAGTTGCTGGTATTTAATTAAAAATTTTAAGATTTAGATCACTAGTATATTCTTTAATTCTCTAATAAATTTCTGACTTTATCTTCTTTACTCTTTTACTTTAGAGATTTATAGATTCTCAAAATGGAAATTGTTATTTAAAATGGTTATCAAAAAATAAATAAAATGGTTATCAAAAATTACAAAATCAAACTATACAAAAAATTATCCAGTAAACTATTTTTCCCACTTCTGCATGTTTTTGTTTTTATGATAAACCAATCTTTTTTTCTCTATTTTTTTTATTGTGTTTTAAATGTAAGCTATCAGGAAAGTGTCTATAACTGAAATAATAAAAGCATGTTGGTTGAATAAGGCATTTTCTGTAGAAATATTGATGACTAACATCTTACGAGAGTATTTTAGTGCCAGCAGGATACACCTCTGATACTTTAGTTACTAAAGACTTTTTTCCCCTCATAATTACTGAATTGTAGAGTGAAAACATTTCAAATCAAATGAAACTATAGCTTTTAGACGGTATAAATCTAACAAAAGAAAATGAGAGAAAAAATGTTGAAATCCAGGAAACTTTTGGAAATCAGATCAATAAATAAAAAGGGATTTTTTTATAGCCTCCACAATTATGCCTGTGTGAGTAGAATGATGGGTCTTCAAAGTATTTACGCTGAGTGCTTTTTGTATCCAGTTATGATTATGAACTTGGCTACATGCTGAACAAGGTGTTAGAAAATAAACTCCCCTTGCCTTCATGGAACTTACGTCTTTCAACCTAAGTATAGAATCAAGGTATATGTATCTATTTAAAAACAGATTTTTCTATGTGGTGGGATTCTGAAAAAAAATCATCATTCTAGTTCCCATCATTTAGTAAGCCTGGCTCATAAGTGAGAAAGGCAATCAGGGGCCAACCTGGTTCCTACTAGGCATTGAATGAATATTTGGAGCATGATCTGAGCTGGCGTTGTCTTTCAGGGTTCAGATACACACATAGTAAGTGTCCATTTCTGTCAGTCAACATGCTTCACCAGCTAGTAGGAATACAGTAAGGAATGGGAAGTAAACCTGGAATACTTGTAGGCCAGTGCTTATTCCGCTAACCTAGCCATCATTGAGAAAGTGAGAACTGATACTACTTTTGCTTGTGGTTCTCAACATTTTCTTAATCGGAGCTACTGTGTGTGTGTACGCATGTTCATGTGCGTATGTTAATAACTAGATTACTTGTCATCTTATTGAGATTGTTGCATGTTAAAACCATAAGACATACTGACACTGTGAACCCCCCGGTATGTGTGATGCATGGAGGACATGACATCATTTCTGTGGTATCCTTGCCAAAACACATAGCCTGAGTCCATTCATGAGGAAAAAATTAGACAAATCCATACTGAGAGACATTCAACAAAATAATCCACATTTTTCTAAAGTGTCAAGAACATAAAAGACAGGGAAGGACTGAGAAACAGTTACTGATTGGAGGAGACTAAAGAGAGATGACAACTAAATGCAAAGTGAGATCCTAGATAGAGTCCCGGTATAGAAAAAAGACATTAGTGCAAAAACTGGTAGAATTCAAGTATGATCTTTAGTTTTGTTTAGTATCGTACCAATGTGAGTTTCCTGGTGCTTACCTTTGTGCCGTATTTATATAATATGTTAACATTAGGGGAAGCTGGATGAGAAATATAATGGGAAGACTGTACTATTTTGCAATTAAGTCTAAAATTTGTTGAAAATAAAAGGTTTTCAGAAAACATATTTTTCATAGGAACTACTGTCAACTTCCTTCAGACACTTCAAACAGTTAATTTTAATCTTTCTAATAAGAGTTTATATTTATCTTTAATAAAGTTGGACTTGTTAATGTAAATCATTTGCCTCAGCACTTGGTGGCTAGAAGATCAGAGTCAGGAAGACAAGGTTTGATTCTAGCTCTGCCAGTTATTATATGTGTGTCCTTGGGATGTTACTTAGCTTTTCTGGGCCTCAGTTTTTTCATCTGTAAACATGGAATAATGATGATGGTAGTACTAACGCTTCATAAAATAGTTGAGAGGATTAAATGAAATAACATATGTATTTAGCACAGTGACTAGGGCATAGTAAGTGCTTCATAAATATTAGTTGTTGCTCCTGATATTATAATTATTTAAATTTATTTTCATTTATGCAGCAGTAAAATGTAAATAATGTTCCACATCTGTTACGAGGATGAAATGAGTTATTGTATCTAAAACACTGTGTGTCCTTGGCACATAGTCAGTGCCAAATAATATGTAGTTACTCCTTCCTTCCTTCCTTCCTTCCTTCCTTCCTTCCTTCCTTCCTTCCTCCCTCCCTCCCTCCCTCCCTCCCTCCCTTCCTTCCTTCCTCCCATCCTTTCTCCCCCACTTTCTCCCTCCCTCCCTCCTTCCCTTTGTTCCTTCTATCTAAAGATCCACCCAGGAATTTTAAGGATCTGTATATTAGAGATTGGCATATATTTATTGTGAAAAGCACCACTCTTAGTCTTTGAACAGACAGAGTGACCATTAGATATGCCTTTTATGTGTATAGTACATTACAAATCTAAAAGAGCTTTGCTATACATTATTTCATTACATACCTTCTGAAGCATTTGCTGTAGTTATCAATTTCTATTAATGTAGATGATGAAAATTAGTATCAGAGAGGTTACGATACATCCTAGCTTATGTGACTAATCAGGGGCTGACAAACTTTTTCTGTAAAGGGCCCACTAGTAAATATTTTAGCTTTGTGGGCCATAAGGTCTTTGTCGCAGCTATTCAGCTCCACCACCGAAACACAAAAGCAGCCATAGACAATAGGGAAACAAATGCATTTGACCGTGTTTCCATAAAACTTGATGTACAAAATCAGGCCATGAGCCAGATTTGTGGGCCCCTAAACTACTCAGTGCAAAGCAGTTACTCAAATCAGATCACTGATTTCAAGTCCAGGCATTTCATGATCCTCTGTTGCATCATTCAGCATAGGCAGAGAACACGACAATATGTCTGCAACTGAACTAAAACAATCATCTAGTCCCTATTTCTGTATCCTGCTCCCTCATCCTGCTCCCTCATCATCAAGAAATAGTACTCATCAGAAAATCAGATTCTCTTTGCCTCTCAATCTTCAGTCTTGTTAACTTTTCCAAAAAGATATAGTTTGTTTGTTTGTTTGTTTGTTTGTTTGTTTTAGGGAGCTCTTGTAACTCTAGGGCACAATTAGAAAATTTCTTTTCTAATTGTCATACTCTGTCTTTTAAAATACTGCATTCTAGAAATGTTTTTTCCTCTGGAGAGGTGGCAGGGTGTGATAATCAGCCTAAAAACTGATTTGTTGCTTCTAAATGCAACTTTTTTCTTTGATTAAAAAAAAATACTGAAATGTTCTTAAAAAACAAAACAATTGCATCTTCCTGCTTTATTATGGGCCCCCCTCTCCGACTTGTCATGATTCCCCAAAGGTTGCCAACAATGCTTCACAGTCCCATATGAGGTCTTTTTATTATTGTTGAGTGTAATTTATTGCTGAGACTCAGATTTATGCAAAGCAGCTGGCTGATCTCCCTTGGATTTCTTTACATGCCATGGACTCCACGTTTTCCTCTTCTATTCAACTTGGAGATCATTGGCCTTGTTAACAAAGGTGGAAGCAACATAGGAATTGAGAAGTCTGCTTTCTCCCTAGCCTCTATTAGCATTGCATCATCTGCACAAGCAATAAGTTAATCCCATCCTTGTTCTTATCTGCCTCTCAGTACAGTCTTAACCTAATACTCTTTGTAGATCTCATCAGGTCTTATAAGCCATGACTTAAACTAGAGTATTTGACATTGTTTTTACACATTTTTCTCCTTCCTTGATTATTTGTCTTTTTGTCCACACATCCTAGTGCTTATTGTTCTCATGTAATTATAGAACCAAATTTATAAATTGAAAACTATAAAAGCTATGAAATTCAAAAATGTGACAAGAATTTCATATGATAATGCCATTTTACTGAAATCTGTGATGGATTGAAACTTGAATGTGGTCTTCTGTGCTCTTTTCTATGAGCAGCAGGTTCTTTTGAGTTTGGCTGTCCTGTACAGTCTTGTGATGGATAAGGGCTCAATTGTCTCTTCAGTTTTCTCCCTTCAAGCTATAGAATTTTTGTTGGCTTAATGTGCAAGTATATCATTATTGCCTTTACTCATGGCAGGTATATGCCATTAATCCATTAAGTCTACTTCTGTTCTCTTTTTATTAGCTTTTAATAAGAACATTGTAAACAAAAATACAAAGAAGACACTGAACTGCATGGCAGTATTTATTCAGCAGTTGTTTATGAATATATTCAGAATATACTTAATATTCATTTTCATACCTCTGAAATGAGATAAAAAGTTTAATGTTATTTACCAAGATTTTGTGGATCTAATAAATATGACTTTGGATACTGAAGAAATCCCTGAATCTATATTTGCAGCTCTGCTTAAGGAAAATTGACTGAGACAACTAAATCCTTTTGACCTTTTCTAAACATTCAACTGTTCACTCCTCAAATTATCCTTCTTAGTCTTCTAGCCATTCTTGAACTGGACATGTCTAATTAGGCTCTCAAATTCTTTAGTTTTCTACGTAGAATTTCAAAGCCTCGGGAGATCTCACTGCAAGGTTCTCTGCTCTTATAATTGCTCTAAATGAAATTAAAGTAGAATGTGTTTGTTGGCTGTTTGGTTGGTGAGGCTCTTGTTCTCATCTCAGATGCATGCTCCAAGAAAAAACCCAAAACCCTGATTAGTGATATGATAGGGGTTCATGGCTGGCTCTGAAAGCCTTAGCAAGAAGTCTCCAGTTACCAGAGTAGGTCCTTGCCTCCTGCTTGAGATTGACCACTGCTGTCTCACATCTATCAAGTGTAAGAAGATTATGAATCCTCCTTCTGAACTGGTATTTTTTTCCTTCCATGAGAAGGCCCTCAAAGCACTCATTGGTTCTAATTCCTTCCAGCTCTATTTTAATTTGCCATGATCTTCACTCACCAGCCTTTTGAAACTGATTTTATTTTCCATTCACATCTTTATAAAAGTTTCCTTCTATTTCCCTCCATGAGCACTCTTCTATTATTTCTAGAAACATTTCTCCCTTCTAATCAATTGTGGCATAGAGAAAAATCCCCCAAGATCCATCACCTGCTCTGGTACTTGTCAGACACTAACTGGCATGTCTGGTATGAACAATTTTCAGGCTCTGGAAATAAGGCACTTAATTGCATTACCATCAGGGCAATGAAAGGAATCCCTTGCTGTCCAGACTTACCTGGTACTTGACTGAATTGAAGTCCTTTGTCAGCCTACTTAAAATTCCTATGGGAGCCCTGACTAGCAACTTTCTGTTTGCCAGGCCTGTTTATTAAGGCTTTCTTTTTATACTTTCTTTATCCAGCCTGGAGTAAGCATTTTTATTATATCTATCCTCTCCTCTTCCTTCTTCTCACTCTTTTTTGTTCCCTCAATCTTTTATGGGTTACTCATCACCCTGATTTATACAAAATAATATCAGCTCTACATTTCAAAGGAACACGTAAATATGGGTTATGCTCTCCCTGTTCCAGAGCATCTTGCTCAGTCCCTCCAGCTCTAGTCACCTTCATCCTCTTCTCCTTACAAATTGTCTCTTTTCTGACTGGATTTCTATCTGGTATCACATCATACTGGGTGAAAGCCAAACTCTCTTTCCAAAATTGCTTGTTTGGGAAACTGGCAACTTGGTTGTGTTTTTGGACAAAGTGTTGCTTAGGAATTGTTTCTATAATTGGTCTGCCTTTAATTGGTAATTTGGCTTCTCTGACTTCTGTTTTTATCCTCCAGATGTCACTTTCCTGGTGGCCACCTGCTGGATTCATCAGCATTCTCTTCCACTTAGGAATGTTTTTCTCCAAAAATCAATCATGATCCTGAAATCAATAAGAACCAATAAGTGGTTTGAGGGTCTTCTCATGGAAGGAAAAAAATACCAGCTTTGCCAATTGGGGACCAAAATAGGGATCCATGTGAGTTGTCTAATGATAATCAGTGTGATATTTCAGGACTTCCCCCATCCTAGGCTAACAGTGGGGAGGTCAGGCAAGAAATATATAAAATCATGATCTTGTTGGGTGGCGTGAAGTTTGCCTTCTATTGTTTAGCTCACAGTCTTTAGTCTGAATTGGCTTTGACTAATGTCAAATAATCAATTTCACCCATAAATCTCACTTCCAAAAAAGTTTGGGCCATAGAAGAAGGACAAATTATTTTTAATTAGATTGCTATAGCAGCCCTTAATTCCACATGATAGTTTAACACATTCTTCAAAATTACATTTTCTAAGTTATGATATAGTTATGATATATATATGTTATATATATGTTATATATATATATGAGATATATATATGAGATATATATATATGATATAATATATATATGATATATATATATATCATATATATATATATATAAAACATCTTTGAGGTCTCTTCTTCTTAAAGGATGCAGGAAAGAGTTTACCTGGTATTCAAAAAAGTACTATGTTAGAATTTCTTTCTAAATCTTGAGAAATTGACCTAGTTGCACTAAAGTACTTCTTCTTCTTGGTGATTTCAATAACTTTCCTGGCTGTGTTATTTATAAAATGACTTTTGCTTATAGATATCTAAATATATGCACTTGGTTATAATCTTAGAGAAAATAAGAGAAAAAATAGATTCCTGAGTCATTAGTATGGAGAATTATCTCAATCACAATAGATTTTCTTCATGGCAAATCACACAAAATCTCCATAGCAACTTCACATAATTATGCATAAGATTTCAGTGTCATAACAAAAACTAAGCCCAGAAAGTATTGTAAAGAATAGTGATTTAGAGTAACACAAATATGGGGGTAGGTGACACACAAGAAGATTGAAGGGGAACAGTTCTAAGGTGTGCAGTATACACAAAAGACAAAAAAGATTGTCTGCTTTGCGCTTCGGAGAGTGCTGTTTTTGTCACTGCATTGTCTGGAAATTGGATACTGGGGGCTACATTATCTACTGATAATACCAAGGTGCCTGCTAGAACCACCATTGTTAAAGGAATGTCAGCATTTCTATTATAATTTTTTTCTGAGTTTAAAACAACTATAAAAAAGTTTCTTTAGGCAATATGTTGGCATACTAGCTTGAAATAGAGAAATGATTTTATAATTATTTCTTGAATTTATAAAACTTGCCTGAACTCTTAAATTAAAAAAGAAAAAAATTGTAGAAGCACTCCAGATATGCAAATAATATCAAGTTTAGTTACTGTGAACATAACTGAGATGCTATAACACAAACATTCTTGCAATTTAAATGATTATTCTTTGCAGACGTTAGCACATAAAGCGAACTCACGCTTGGGTTTCCGCCTGAGCTCCCAATGTAAAGTTATTTACTAATAGATCAATATTAACATATAATCTATTAGTTAATATAAGATCTATTAGCATATGATCTTTTGTTAATAGCCATTTATAAAGAGCTAAGAGCTAAGGATATTAACAGCTTAATACATACATTTATATAAGAAAAGTAGATGATAATTTCTGGAAACTCTTAGACCACAACAGGATTTTGAGAGATTAGGTGGTATTGTTGAGTAAAAGAAAAAGATAGTGTTACATACTCACTCTGGCTCAACATATATTAATTCCATTGGTACTGACTATGATTTAAAAATAAATGCTGGAAGTATACATAGTTTGTGTAATGGGAATATTTAGAGTCTAGAGTAGGAAACAGACATGTAATTGGTTAATTTCAACATAACATAGTAAACATTGAGATATGCTCAGGCTTATATTGTACTATAGCAGAGTGACAAGTAACTAACCAAATACCTCCTAGAGGACACTTGATAAATATTAAAAGGGGAAAGTGTCAACAGGCGAAGAAAGGTGAGGACAGCATTCCAGACAAAAGGAATGGCATAAGCGATGGTTCAGAGGCGTGAACAAATGTACTGTGTCTAGGGAGATAATAACTATCTCTTTAGTATTACCAGAGCCTAAGGCAAAGAGTGGAGGGACAGAGTTTAGGTCAGGTCTTTTCTGCTCAGCAAGTGACCAAAAAAGTTTGCTCTTAAAACAATGGGATCTACTGAAGCACTGAACTGTTTAAAGCAAGCTCGTAATGTGACCAGATTTGCATTACAAATAGATACCCCAATTTCATTTTGGAGAGTGGAATTAGCAGAGAAAAATTAAAATAAAAGAGATTGTTAAAGAGGTCATTTTTGA
Organism: Eidolon dupreanum; assembly: GCA_028627145.1. NCBI lineage: Eukaryota > Metazoa > Chordata > Mammalia > Chiroptera > Pteropodidae > Eidolon > Eidolon dupreanum. Next base: position 94,628,376 of record CM053503.1, on the reverse strand, counting down.
AAACCTTTCCAGTGACCCATCAGATTTGTTCCAAGTACCATGTACAAGCTCCATGCCATTTGTGCCATCTCTAACCATGGGGGTCTTTACTTGAATTCGTTATTTTGAGGGTGATCTTAGCTATGTCCTCTTAACATTAAGATGTCAATTAAATTGTTTTAATTAAATTGGTGTTGTTGTAATTTTGCATTTTAAGAACAGATTTAGTCAATTTATTTGCTTTTAAGCAGAACATCTAAGTGATTATGGGCACATATTATTTATTGTTTTAAATTAAAAAAATTATTTTCACACTAATTCATGTGTGTGTATGTGTGTAGTATGTGTATGTGTATCACCTAACTAAAAGGAATAAGTATTAGATAACTATAGTTTTGGAAGAATAGAGATGAAATAGGATAATAACCTAGGGTTGGAAAACTATGCATTAATTGAATTTCACCCATCCATCAATCCATCCAACCATCATTTTTTTTCTTTTACTCTTTAAATTTTTAAAAATAAATTTATTTATTTAAATCAGTTTCAAGTATACAGTGCATTGGTTAGACATCTATAATATTCATAAAACGATCCTCCCAATTGCTCCCTCCCTCTCCTGTCCCTCCAGTTAGCCATCACATTAATGCTAACTGCATTCCCTCTTCCATGCTCCCTGTGCCCAAATATCAACTATTAATTTGTACTTATTTAACCCTTCACCCCATTCTCCCAGCCTCCCAATCCCCTCTCCTCTGTCTGTCACCAAATTGTCCACTAAATTTGTGAATCTGTTTTTGATTAGTTTGTTATTTTTGTTCCTTAGATACCACATATAAGTGAAATCATATCCAACTATCATTTTTGAGAGTCTGTTAGGTGACAGAGACTGCTCTTAGCAAGAACGAAGCACTGATGTGCAAAACAGACATGAGCCTTGACATTGCGGAAATTACAATGTAGCCGACCGACATTCATCAAATAAATGTATTTGCCTTTAAACAACCAATGCAAATATAACTCTTAATGCCATTTATACAAGTCTTGTTTTTCAAGTTGATTAAGAATCTCAGTTCTTTGGCATTTTTCAGTTGTGTGCCTCTGACGTTCCAGGTAAGGACAGCAAAACTGCAGGGTAAATGGCGAAGATGATGATTAAATCCTTTTCTTTGTTGCTCCCTTAGTCTGTGTCTTATATTGTTAACTCTGCATTGATAAAGACAAAATATGTGTATGTTTTTTTAATCAGTTGTTCCAAAGTACCATGAGAGGTAGTTAATAAAAATATAAACCAAAGATCTGAGATGGGATTTGAGATATGTGAACATTGCTCCTTCAAATGTGTAAAGCAGAATTGTGGCTTTTAGTATGGTACTTTCATGAAAAGGTCTAATTCAAAGATGATAGATTTTTAAAAAGATAAAATGGAAACATGTGACATGAAATGATTATACCCCATGTAGAGTGTTCATGGAAGTTCTCATTGTTATGTCAAATTTAAAATGTCCTTTGCAGTAGAGTATCTTGGAAGAAGTTAATTTTTCCAGGTGTGTGGGTACATAGGAAAAAGATCAAAAGCAAGTCAAGGTCAGAAAAGGAGAAAAACATTTGATAATAAGTAATCACAATACTATAAAATCTTTTGACTCAAAACTTGGAATGCACACTGCAAATCTGCTGTAGCTATGAGAAAAGAAAATATTTCCAGCTGCATCTGAACATTTAGAAAACAAAAATTCAAAGAAAGAATTATGTCTTGTGTGTGATTATTAGGATCTCATATCTTGAGAAGTTCTGTTAATATGAATCATAATAAGATTGTCAGTAGATATATAGAGAACTTTGTATTCAAATCTCAGTATATTTTATTTGCATATAAAGTGGCACATTTATACTCAACAATAAGTAGCCCTGAAGGAGTGATATTTAATAGGAGAATACAATTATCCCAGTCAGGCCATAAACATTTTCTTTAGGGCAATGGCTACAGTTTAAGTTAGCCTCATAATCACTCATGTAAAGTACTAAGCAATTACCAAACTGAACTAGAGGAGAATTTAAGCTACAAAAATATTGTGATTTCATTTGAGTGAAATATCTATTTTCACTTATCTATCATTTTAAGAGTTATAAACATAAAGGTCAATGAGCTATTAAGTTTTTATTCTTGATTCCATATGAAGGCTTCAAATAATTATTTTAAGTATAAATGCTAAGAACTGTTAATACTGTATTCTGCACCATGTTAACCATCTAGAATTGTTTTTTTTTTTTTTAGCTAAGATGATGATATTATATAGAAACTAGTTAGAATATACATATATAGTTAATAATTTTGGTCATTTAAAGCAGCCTCTTCAGAATGTCTTATTGGGTACGGTACATACATTGGCACTTTTTGGACCAAGCATTGTTTTCTAAGATTTTGGGACATGTTTCTAGATAGTCATAATATCTCAATATTTTTAGAAATCATATGTGGTCTTTCACACAAACTAGAAAAAATAGAAATTAACTTATTTTATCTATCCTAATTTTGGAAGAGGTATTCTATTAGGAATTCAAAGGTTTGGGCCATCAAATTGCTTCTATCAATAATAAGCTGGATGACAATTCAATTTTCTGTCATCAAACTTTCTAATATTAACTGATGTATCAGACCAACTATTAAGAATTCCCCAGGCCAACACTGCTAGAGATTGTGTTTCATGACCCAACCTGGTGTGCAATGATAAGATCAAGTGAAAGTATATGCAAGAATCAAGGAGAGAACTAAGGTTACTGAGGTGGAAAATGTGGCTAAAAAAGTAATGAAGGAGACTGAAGTTGGTGTTACAAGCATAGGGAAGAATTGAAAAGTCAGAGAGATGTGAGAACAGTCATAGCAAATGTCCTAATTTTACCGTCTGGCCAACTTGTAGAGAGCACTGTGCTCAGAATTCTAGGTAAGGGATTGATATAGGAAACCTAAACCAGAGTGTCCGTAAAGTGCCATCTACTCTTAAAAGCTATGTAAATGTCTTCTCTCTTAGGATATTAGGTAAAAATGCAGCCTTGTTCCTTCCACAAATGCTTCATGACTTTTGGTGATAGTAATACATACTTTAGGCTTCAGATGTGCAAGCTGATTTCACGAGGTCTTAAAACTAATGCTCTTGTTTTTTTTATTATTATTTTTATGAAGCTCGCTTCCCCTGAGTTTATGAATAACTGCATTCTAATTGAAAATTCAGTGTCCTCTGTTGAGTCCAAGTTTGTTTGAATACATCCCAAATTTTCTTTCAAGGCCGGTCCGCCGAGAGCCTTGGCCCAGTGTTCAGCTTCTAACAAGACAAGCTTGTTTGTTTGGCAAAAAGCTGTGGAGTCACAAGACAGGCAGTTGACTTTAAATATTCCTTTTTTGGCTTTTATTTTGCCAACATCTGGACAAGGGATCCTGAGCCAGTTTCTCAGCATATGTTATGGAAATTCCATTCAAATTGACATTGGGAAATTAATTTGGCTAGTATTAAACTGCCTCATTTCAGTCCCCAAGCCAGTGAGATTTTTGGACAGAGTCTTCTGCAGCAGATATGTATCTCTAAGAGCTTTGGTAATCCATATAAATCACTGGTTGCCCACCTGATCAGATCATTCTCTGAATAAGAACACAAGCTCTCATTTTATGTGCAGAGAGCACTCACCCTCATCCTTTCATACATAGCCACTCAGCCCCAAAGTGGTGAGGCCAGTGATGCCACTACCAGGATACTGCCATCAGCATGTGCTTAGGTGTGCCTAGCTAACCCTCTCCTCTCCCTGGGCCTCTGCCCCACACACTCCTGACTCTGCTTTGGTGCTATAGTCTGTGCCTTGTAAATTATGCCAAATCATGTCTGAACAGCTTTTAGGAACAGTGGTGTCTTGTTCATTCGTTCATCCATGAGATCTTTCAAGATACATTTCTTAAGCACCTAACACTCAAAAGACACAGAGTGTTGAGGTTGTGATTACTTAAAAGTAAGGTGGTGGGAAAGACTCTCCTTTGAGGGACAATCTGAAGGAGAGAGTTGATGAGCCAGAGGGAACTCAAGAGAGAAGGAAGGTCGCAGGGCACTGTGCTTACTCCAGAAGCACATTGTGCTTTATTTACTCCATGGGATATGGAAGCCTTGGAGGGGTTTGAGCAGGAAAGTGCCCTGGCATCACTTACATTTTAGCAGTGTTGTTCTTGCTGCTCTAATGTGCAAGGCCAGAAGCAGGGAGACCTATGTAGAGGATAATGTAATAATTCAGGGGGACCAGGGTATTGGAGGAGGACATGGTGGGGAGTGGTAGGGTTCTGAATAAATTTTGCAGAGAAAGTAGACATGTTTTCCCAGTGGATGTGATGTGCAGTAGAAAGAAAAGAACATGTCAAAGAAGTTGTCTGGGTTTGGTGTGGGTCACGGCAAGGATCAGTCACATTACATGTTTGAGATGGGGAGACATAGGGTAGATGACTTTATCATTATTATAACTGTAATATGTTAATTATCTAGGACTGGTATTATTTACAGATGAAAGAAATTAAGGTCAAAGAAGTAAAATTACTGTCATAAAGTTTCTCAGTTTATGGGTACCAAGTTTTAAACTTGGGTCTGTCTTATTCCAAAGTCAGGTTTTTTAATGACACATGAGCAGCAACCTACAAAACTGATGCAGTGACTTTTGCTTTTGTTTTTTTCTAAAGCCTTAACCACTTTGCTTTTGTTGCTCATGAACTTGTAAGCTGAGCTGTTAAACATTCAGTCCACAGCTATGAAATAAATTGTCTCCTGTGTAGCAACTTCCATGCTGGTTCTGGTGATGTGATGTTATGCAAACACAAATATGCCCCCAACCTTCTTACAGCTTAATCTTCAGTTATAGAAAGAAATATAAAATTACAACTGTGATAAGCAATTTAAAGGAGAAGTCCAGGGTGTGATGAGAGCACTTAATAGAGGAATGTGACCCTAAACAGTCGGTGACTATTTAGCTGAGCTAAGACGAGGAGGAGCTAACTAGGCAAAGGGGGATGGGGATGAGGAGTGTTATAAACAGAGAGAACATGTGCAAGGGCCAGGTGGCAGGAAGGAACCTTGCACACCCTGCATCCCATTCCAAGAAGTCAAAGGTCTGTGTCACAAGGGCTCAGGAGCAAGAAGTGGAGTGGTACAAAACAAAAGCTAGAGGTTTCCAAAGGCAAGGCCAAACACAATCAACTAAGACTTTGCAATTCGGTCCTATCAAAAACATCCATGAGCATATTTGGAGCGTGAGAAGTTGTCCTCAATATTTGGTTCTGTCCAAAATATCCGTGCTTAGAAAATGTCCCTGGGTTAAAATAGCTCTGTTTATTTCTACTTTTGGTTTATAGGGTTAATACTCGAAAAATATTATCATGTTTTATTGGTCTAATAATTGTGTTGTGCTGTATTGTCAGGAATAACCTTTCTTGCCTTAGTAGCTCAGCTGGTAATGTCACATGGTCGTAGGAGATGAATCAGGGTTTGAATGTTGCAGAAGAGCTGGATTTATATTAACTGTGCCCACCAAATGCCCTATGGATGTTTTAGACAGAATCAAATGCCCTGCAAGGGATCGGCCATTTGGAAACATGGAATTTGAAGATGAGACTAGTTCTGTGGCCCATGCAGGAGTTGAGGGTAAGATGGTGTAGAGATGTTAGAAAAAAATTAACTGATTCAAGAGATATTAAACTATAAGGCCAACAGGCTGTTCTGGATATCTCATTTCTTTGTGTTCTCTGAGATGTTCCATTAAGAGATTCCCTAGAAGAAGAAGAGAAGGCAGAGGACATTGGGGTCATCCTTTTAACACACAGTTTTCCACCTGTTAACTGCAAACTTCTTCTTAGGGCAGTCAGAGTAGTGCCTAGGAAAAGCAAATTCATTCATCATGCTGTCATCTCTTCACTTCTTTCTAGGGTAACAAGATCATGTTTCCCCAAAGCAAAGGCCACAGAATGGAGATTACAGGGTTTGAATTTATTACATACAAATAATTAAAATATAGTCCATCCTACCTTTTTTTTTTTTTTTTTTTTGGTAGATGGAGAAAATGCAGTGAAAAGAGAAGAGTTGACAGGACATTTTTACATTAAGAAGTGAAAGGTAGAGGAGGATGTGTGCTCAAAATTAACTGCTTTTGAAAAAAAAAAATGTGCTTGAGAGTTACTTTTGGAGAGCATATTTTCTGTTACTCAGCACGAGAGAGAAGACACCAGTACTGGAAGGCTTCTAATAGGAAATATTTTGGTATTTACTTATTTTTCCTTATTTGCTTGCACATCTTTGGAGATTTTCTAAACTTTAGCTCTTCTTTGTTATGTGTCTTCTGATTTCTTCTAAGTCCTTCCTAGTTGAATAGAAGGTTACAGTCTTGATAAGATAAATCACCTTCACCAGATATTGAATTTCATTCATTAACCATCAGCAGGAAATTGTCTGCATTGTTTTTTATACCATGATGGTGGCAGGAGTCAGGAAGAGAAAGCCATTCCTTTGCTTTGAGCAGTGTTTGGGCCCATATTTCTCATGATCGAGAGATACAAATTGCAGTAGTATGTGCGAGTTAGTGGTGGCCTCAGCAGCAATGGTGGTTTGAGGATATAGGAAGTAATGAGATTGGCACAGTATTACTGTCACATTGTCCTTCATAGTTTCCGAGAACTATTCCCACCAAAAAAATGAAATATAGATTTTGTGTTTTGTCATTTTATATGGCTGAAAAAATAAATGGGGAGAGATTTTTAAATTGGAATAATGTCTAAACATTTTTTTAAAAATAAAACTTTGTATAAGAATAGTCCCCTGCTTACTAAAGGGTTATTCTCTAAAAGTCACTCGTTTAAAACTTGGAATAGATTGTTTTCAGCTTTAGTCAGGTATAATTAGCAAATAAAAATTGTATATATTTAAGTGTGTGTGTGTGTGTGTGTGTGTGTGTGTGTGTGCGTGCACTTAAAGCCTACCCTCTTAGCAAATTTCAAGGAAATTCTGCCATTTGCTAGCATGGATGAACCTGGAGGACTTTATGCAAGTGGAATAAGCCAGACACAGAAAGACAAATACTGTATGATTTCACTTATATACGAAATCTAAAAAAGTCAAATCTCACAACCTAAACAAACTTCCCAAGGATTTTCCAGTACCCTGGCCACTTCTTTATCCCCAGTGATCTTTTGTTCTACTCCATCTCAACTCCCATGTCCTGTCCTGAACCACCTTCAAAATCACAATGTAATCACCCCATTGTAACCTCCTCTCTTCCCAGATGACTTTAGTAAGCATCCTCAATTTTATCAAGGTCTTCAATTCTTTGGTCCTATCACTGTTTTTTTTTTTTTTTTTTTTTTTTTTAATCCCTTGTCCAATTTAACTCCTTTAAAAATAAATGCATACCACCTACCACTGTACAACAATTACATTAGGATTGCTTTGGTGGGACCCAGGTGTTAGTATCTTTCAAAGCTCCTTGTTATGATGTATAGCCAGGGTTGAGAAACATTGTTCCATCTTCTGAGCATCAAAACACTCAATTCTCTAGTTAAGTTGATGAGTAAGAAGTCTCTTTTATATTTTTAATAAGTATTAATATGGATTCGAACAGGATCATTCTGGCACTGGAGTAACCCTTATTAGCTGTAGCTTCAGGAACATGGAGAACTTAATAGAGGATACATCTTGACGTCGAAGGTTTTCTCCTTCCCAGAGGCTTCTTAAAGGCGAGTCTCTGTCATTTTTAAATGATGCTCCAATGGCATAGTTACTGAGATCATCAATTTGTATCTTCACGTGTAACCTCTCCCTCAAGCTACAGACTTTTGTATATCCTGCTGCCTACTTGACATTACCACTTGGATGTCAATGAGTCTCACTTAAAATAACCAAAACTGAACCGATTTTCCCTATGCATCTGCTATTGCCTCAGTGTTCTCCATCTCAGTGGATGGCGTCACATAGTAGCTAAACTTAAGAGAAGTTCTTGAGATTGCCTTTGACTCCTCACTGACCCTCTCGCATCCACTGCATCAGTGACTTCGGGTAAGTCTATTTGTCTATTATATTCCAAACCTGAGTATTTTTCATCACTTCTACCACTCTACTCTAAGGCACTTTGACCTCTTACCTAGGTTACTATACAACTCTCCTAACTGCTCATCCTGTTTTCACTTTTGCAGAGAGCACTTTTGCTGTAGTGCAGTGTTGCCTCTGCAAAGCAACCAGACAGATTCTTTAAAAATATAAATCAGGTCATATCACTGCCCTGCTTAAACTCTTCATTGACTCCCCCAACTCATGAATAAAAGATTTGAATTCCTCTCAGTGCCAACAAAGCCCTGTATGACTTCGCCCTCACCTATCTCTCCTCTCACAGTGGCCTTTCTGTTCCTCGAGCATACAAGATATTTCCTGCCTCAAGGACCTCATACTCACTGTTTCTCCCCCACTACTTCCAACTCTCTACTTCATGATTTCATGGTTTATTTTTTTTCCATCATTCAGGTCTCTGCTCAAAGGTCATTAGCCAAAGAATTACTCTTAACAACCTGCCTAAAATATTCACCATTCCTTTCAGCGTCCTTACCACGCTTTGCTTCTTCATGTCACATCCAGGTGTGAGATGGAGCTGGCTTGTACTACTCCACAGAACTGATTACATTGTCACATTGATTGTGGCATCACATTGGTAGTTAGAGATTGTTCAGGATGGAAGTATTTTTGTGGCAAAAGCTACAAATTAAGCTCTCCCTCCCCTAAGCTTGTTAAACATTTATAACACTATACCACTGCTTCTCACTACATGAATTCAGATTATATACGTTTGTGTTTTCATGTGACTCTCTCAGTAGAATTTAAGCTCCATGAGCACAGGGACTTAAGTATGACTTTTGCATATGATCACATCCTGTTTATGAGAGTACCCGGACATAGCTAGCATTCAGTCAATGTTTAATGGATGGATAGATGGATGGATGGATGGATGGATAGAAGTCAGATTTTAGTGGTCTCATCCCATAAAATTTTTCAAAGGGTAGAATTTCTAATTTTTTTCTCTTATAATTTTCTTATACTATTAGTATCTGCAATATTCCTCTGCTCCAAGCACAAGTAGTAACAGATTTTTGTTTTTCTTTTTTCTTTTCTCCTTCCTTCCTTCTATCCATCCTCTCCTCTCTCTTCATTCTTTTTATCTTTTTCATCTGGTTTCCTTTTGAAGGTATAGCATATTTGTCAATTTCTATTAATAAAATTTTTCTTCCTTTCATGTATCTAGATTAAATATATTAATATATATTTTTTTGGTATTCTACAGGGCAGCCATAAAGTCTAGAAACTGAGGTAAATATACATAACGAATAGTACATTGATACTACATCACATTGCATTATGTGTTTGGTGACATAGCATGATAAGTTTAATGTGTCGTCTCTGTGAGTAGTGCCTAGTTCAAAGCACTATGTAAATTGTAACAAGTGCAGTGATTAACACAGTGTGTCCGTCGGTCACCACACCTGCATCTGTGACTCATTGCCTTGAAGAATTTGAGTTTATGATTTTTGCTGAATAAACCTTAACCTTTAGCTTACCCCAGAAGATGGAAACAAGGGAATTTAGATCAGGCGAGTCTGCCGCCCACTCTACAGGATTACTTCCTTCCATCTAGTTTTGGAGATCGTCTTGTCTTCTCATCTGTCTCTCATTGTTCTGACATGAAGAGATGGTGCACCATCCTGCAGGAACCATTCTGATGACCTTCCCCTAGCCTGTCAAGTGTGGACACTAATTAATCACAAAAGGTGAAATCTGTCCAAAAGTCCCTGGGTTTTCAGACTTTGAGGCCACCTGAAGAACATAGTGACCTTTGGGTGTTCTTTTCTCTGAGCACATTAGAGAATCCTTTTTCTAAAAGAGCTGACTTGGGGATGCCAGAGCTAAATGATTCCACCCTGTGCATGCTCAGTGCAGATGGAATGGAGTAGGGGTGGCATTGTTTAGCAACAGTCACAAAGCTGCTAGGGACTTTTCAAAGGACACAATACCTTTAAAAAAATATAACATCATATGGCTAGATGAAGACAGCTCTCTGATCTTTCGTGCAGAGCTGATTCAGGGTAGGATGAAGAAGATCTGTATAAAAAGGAAAACAGTTGGAAGGCAGACTTGTCTCATGTCTCCTCCATATTGACCAAAAGCACATTCTACACCCTTTGTGTCACAAAGGGTGGCATTTGTTACAATGTGGTTTGTGCATCATCTACATAAGATCATCTGTGTAAGATACTGGTCATAATGTAGGGTTTTGGGTCCCTCCCCAGATCTATTGCATCAAAATATCAGTAAACATGAGTTCTCTTCTCCATTCTCTTTCCCTGAAGCCCTAAACAATGTTTAGCTCATCTTTTATTCTTTTATTCATCAATCATTGCTAACAATGATTAGGTTGAATCTTATGAAATTGCCGAGATCTGGCCACATTTAAATAGCAAAGATGGCAATTTAATGTGATTGTAAAGAGTGCTAAATTCCTGGTCCTATCCTAGGTGCTGGAAATGCAAAGAAAAACAACAACAAACAACAAACAGTCCTTGAACTCAAGATGTTCAGAGTGTGGGTGGAGAGACCTAGGTAAAGAGATGGACAGGGGATTATGTGTGCTGAGTGTTGTGCTACTTAACAGTTGGTACGTCTGAACATCAGTATTGTGAAAAATAGATAACTTTAAAATTATTTAGATAAATTCTCATTCAAAAGATTGATGATAGGTTATTAAGGGAAGTTAGCATGGTACTCATTGAGCTTGATGTCAAGAAGAAACATATATACATTAGAATGATGATTTTCAATGGTGGATCTGAGAATGGGGAGGATAAGAATATGAAGATCACCTGAGAGTCTCTATTGAATTGCATATTTCTCTTCCCATGGCAGTATCTGCTATATTCATCTAAGAAAGAGAGCCAATTCTCCACTCCCCTTAGAAGCATCGTCTGAAGGAGTTATTGTTCATTGGGGGAGTAAGTCATAGCCTTCAAGGCTGTGGGTACAGGAAAAAAAATTGAGTACTGCTGCTCACTTCCAGAGTGATAAATCAGAGAGAGGTGCTAGGTGACTAAGTTGGTCATTTCTCATATTATATTTTGACATTCTTATGGTTATATATAGACTCTAATAAATGGTTCTTTCATGGGATAAATGTAATTGTAGGGAATAACAAGAAATAAATTTGATCCAGTGGTTTTAGTAATTTCATTCAGAGGTAGATGTCAGTTAATGGAATTGATAGTAGTGACATGGGATAGTATCTAACTACAACAATTTTGGCAAATTTGAGAAATCTAGAAGCATTGGTGCTTCCAAGGATGTGACCTGGCTACTGAGATAGGGAATAAAATAGCAGTGCAATAAGGCATGGGGTCCCCAACCCCCAGGCTATGGACCGGTACTAGTCTGGGGCCTGTTAAACTGGGCCATACAGGAGGTTAGTGGCAGGAAGGTGAGCAAAGCTTCATCTGTATTTGCAGCCACTCCCCAGTGCCAGCATCACCACCTAAGCTCCACCTCAGATCATCAGGTATTAGATTCTTATAGGAGCACTGGTTCCTGGTGCCAAAAAGGTTGGGGACTGCTGCATAAGGCATGAGAAATGGAATGCTTAGGTGCTAGAATGCCTTCCCTTTTTCTAAATACAGTTTTAAAATCCAGATTAATCTCATTCTTCTGCAAAGAAAGCCCTGTCTACTCTGGCAAGTATTAGATCTCTGAACTCTTATTGTCTTCACTATTTTATGTCATTCAAGTTATGTTTATTAAGGCCTGCTATGATGGGTCATTCATTACCTCTTTCTTGGCTTTTTCAACTATATTGTAAAGATCTTTGAGGGTAGATATTACATCCTACTTGTCTTCTCTTTCTCCATACTTTGTCAAGACATATCCAGAATCATTTTTGTAAATAAAAATAGTTGAATCATATAGGATCAACTTAATGAATGATTAAGTTATATTTTAATAAATATTTGTAGACTATAAAGAGAGGAGGAAGAAAAGAAGAAGGCTGAGATGAGATTCCCGATGTTTATAATACCATGAGCACTTTTGGAAACAGTTTGGCTAGAGGAAGGGACTTTTAAGTGGAAAGGAGTTCTTTCAACATTCTTTAAAATGAAGAAAGCAAGAGTAGTTTTTCATTCTTAAAGTGATAGCTAGAGTCTACTATCATCAATTTAAACATAAAGGCATTTACCTCCAAGCTATTAAAAAGATGGTAGTCAACTCCAGATAGTTGTGAATAACTTGCTATTACTGTGATCTAATGTAATTCTCAAGTGCTGGCCCTTTGTTTCATGTAAAGCTAGCCTTTGTGTGTATCAGTTGGTATAATTTAAAAAAATAATAATAATTTGATGACCAGGGAGTATGTATTTTGGGAAATTCTATAAAGACAAAATATGCAGGGCATTGGGTGAGAATTGGCTGCCTAACCCCAGGAAGCTAATCTAATCAAATGACTGTGAGCAATGGAAACCGGATTTGCTTCTGAAACCAAATATTTAAAACCAAAGACCATGCCAGGGTTTCTTTAATTGTAGCTGGTATACACTGACACTCTTAATTAATTTGTTTTCTATAAAATGTATGGCCTACTTACAGGATGGGATAGAAGGGGCAACTACCAGTGAAAGGCAGTTTAAAAAGAAAGTGAGATCAGTATTTTAAATAACTATTCTTCCTCAAAGTTAACATGTGTAGCATTTTATCAGTTGTTAATTACAAACTGAAGAATCACCTTGTCAAAAGACAGCCTATCTTTTCCACTCTGGCTCCAGATTTTCTTAATTATTTCCCCCATCAGTATCAAGCAGAAGTCTATCTGTCTTGATAGAAATAAATTAATGGCTGCCATGGAGCATATTAGGACATTTGGTTAAAGTATGGCTATTCTTAATGTTCCTAACAGCCTAGCCTACTTTTTCAATTAGCTTCCCTTCACACACATAAAGATTCTTAAATGTCAAAAGTCATGGAATTCTTCCTTCCTCCTTCTTCTAAAGTCCAGGCCTTCAAAGACCAAAGCAATCCACTGTTTACATGCCTTATTAAAAATAGCTCAGGGGCATGGATACACAGCCCAGGGGACCTGTTTCATAGATTTTTTTTTTTAGTGACTTAACCTTGTGTTCTTTTTAAAGATCAAAAGAGAAAAGTTCCATAAACTTCTCATTACTTCTAGGAGATTCTTTCTTCTGGCAGATTCATTTTTAAAAAATGTATACAACTTAAAGTTTCTCTCTGTTGCTAAAGAGACTTGAGGGTGGAGAGAGAAACAAAGAAGATGGATACTTACGTCTCAAGAATTTATATTATATTAGTGACCTCTATTTTTTCCCTGTATATAACCATAGCAGGATCATATAGAAAGGGAGAAGTGGCCTTGTATTTTAAAGAAGCATATGTGTCATAACACCTTCTCTTGGAAAGAAAACATACTTGGCTAGAGTAAAACAGATAATTCTTGGGTTCTAGTCTTGATGGCACCACTGAGCAATAGATCTTGTGCTTTAGCAAATCAGTTATGCCTCAGTTTTCTTACATATCAAATAGGATTTATATTACCTTTGCTGGAATGCTGTGAAAATGAAAAGAATTGATAAGTGGCAGTGCAAAAGGATTTAATTTCAGAATGAGGGTTGCACTCACTATAAGACTGAGGTGCATAATCCAGGTGGCTAGTATATGAGTCTAGACTTTTAGGCTGTAGATGCTTACATAGTTTACTCTATCGTTTGAGCTGGAATGCAGTGACAGTCCATGCATATGCATTATTTTACCCAGAAAAATTTCATTCTCATTAGTAAGAACTGGTGTGTTTTTATAGGATGCCGACATCTTTGAACATTTATTGGTAGCCTTAGAGAATAGCCTGTTTCTATCACTTTGTACAGAACTTGACTCCACTGCTTTATACCATTAAAAACCAAGTGCCTGTGGTGATATATTGCTATATATTTTTCCTTAACCAAATTATTCAAATTAAAAATGTGATATAAACAAACAAAAAATTTAATAAACCCATACAATTGTCTTTTTTCACTCATGTCCTTTAAATATTCTGAGAAACTTTACTCTTACTTGTTAATATTGAAATCCAGGCTTTTTGAAAATCTGATTCAAACATATGTACTTGATGGAATAAAACATGTTTAAATATCTGACTGTAGAAAACATTACAATATTTATTTATAGTCTAAAGAATACATTATCAACTTTGAGGGTAAAATTGTTTAAGTAATGCATTCTCAGCTATAGCATAAAATTCATTATAAGAATGGTTCATCTTATCAAGGAGGTTGGGATTGGTGTAATGAATATATCTGTTTGCTAGGGTAGCTATAACAAAGTATCACAGACAGAGTGGCTTAAACAACAGAAATATATTTGATCACAGTCCTGGAGGCTGGAAGTCTGAGATCAAGGTGTTAGCAGGTTTGGTTTCTTCTGAGGCCTCCCTCGTAGGCTTGCAGATGGCTGCCTTCTAGTTGTGTGTTCACATAGTTCTGTCCATGCACATATCTGATTTCTCTCTCTGTAATCTCTTCTAACAAGGACAACCATCATTTGTATTGGATTGGCGACTACCCTAACAATCCTATTTTAACATAATTACCTCTTTATAGGCCCTCTCTCCACATACAGTCCCATTCTGAATTTTGGTGGGACACAATTCAGCCCCAAACAATGAAGAATAATATTCTTTCAATATTAGTCTGGTTTGAACCCATTCCAGTAACAGAGACATTTAGCAGAGTATTAATGTAGAACTCCAATTTATTAACTATTCCTTCCATAAACCTTCATTTTAAACTCAGTTACCTTGAATTTGGACCATCAAGAACATGAGAAATGTCAAGCCAATGACGACTCTAAGGCCAGTTGAAGTTCAGTGGGTACAGCTAAACAGTGGTAGAGCTGGGTTTGCGACCCACGTATGCTGTGGGTAGATTGAATATGCCATGTGAAAAAAAAAATTGTCACATTGATGTATTTGTAAGTCATATCCTTTACAATAATAAAATGAAGAAAACTGGGGATGGGGTAGGGAGGGAAGCAGAAAGCACAGTTGAAAAGAGGCCTAGAGGGTATTATACTAAATGAAATAAGCCAGACAGAGAAAGACAAAATATGATATGATATCATATATATGTGAACTCTGAGAAACAAAATAAACAAAACAGAAACAGACCATAGATACAGAGAACAAATTGATGGTTGCCAGTTGAAGGGGGTAGGGGGCTGGGTGAAAAAAGATGAGGGGATTAAGAAGTAAAAATTGGTAGGTAAAAAATAATCATGGGGGTATAAAGTACAGAATGGGGAGTATAGTCAATAATATTGTAGTAACTATTACAATAGTTATTGTAATAGTGCCAGGTGGGCACTAGACTTATCAGTGAGATCAATTCATAAATTATATAAATATTTAATCATTATGCTGTATACCTGAAACTAATATAAAATAATATTAAATGTCAAGTGTAATTGAAAAAAAATAATAGAGGCTTGATTTATAGTATAGCCACAGGAAGTTTATTGATTTATGACAGGAGCCTCTAAAAAATCTGACAGTTTTGGTTATTTGGTATTTTTCGTAACAGTGTCACTTATATCTCTCTACTAGGATCATGGGGACAAATCTGGGTGACATTATTTAATGTATGCCTACTCTGTTCCTGGAGCAGTGAGACAAGGCACCTCTGCCCACCAGAGGCCTACCGGCTATCACTTTTAGTGGTGGAATCAACCTTATCAGCCATTTCTGTAGCAAGAGAATGAAAAGAATTGATAAGTGACAGTGTTACTTAAGAAGCGTAACCCTTCATTCTACAAATAAGCTATTTCAAGGCCAGAGTGATGGGTAATTTACTCAAATCTCCTAGCTTATTATTACCTGATCTGAAATTAGGATCACCATCTTGTCACACCGAATGGTTCTCCCTTTTACTTCATCTCACTAACTTCATTAATATATGTGAAAATATCATTTGTGTGCTTCTAACGCATCTTCTGTGGTTTCATACATTTCTCTCTGCAGTTCACTATGGCATTAAAGTAGATGAGGTTATTCACATAGATTTGAAACGTGACCAAGACAATCATGCGAAAGGGCAAAATCATCAAGAAGCTCAATCCTTGTGTCAAAACATTGTTACTTTGCACTTGGCAGGGTTAATAGAAAGAAGAAAACATGGCCTTTTGAACCAGCAAACTTGAGTTTGATTCCCTGCTCAGCCATTTACCAAGCTGTTTGATAGAGCACAAATTACATTCCTTGTCTGAGCCTGTTTCCTTATCTGTAAGAATGATAATAACAATAACTTCCTAGCCAGATAACTGTAAGAAATAGAAAAATATATGTTTTATTGAGTTTAATGCTAGGTATACTTCAGACGTTCAGTAAACAGTACCTATCTCTTCTCTGCTTTTCTCTCGAAGCTCTAAGAAATAATGGCTCTTTTAGTAGATAGAAGATATGATTTTGCAACCCCCTGTACTGGTCAAAGGTCTATACCTCTTCATTCTTGGAATATCAAATACTTAAGACTATAAATTTGAGAAATTTCCACCTACTTGAGTGCTGACATATATAATAATCAGCAATGTCTTTTCAAGAGCAAAATGCCTTGAGAAACACCAACTACTATATAAAATGTCCAACATGAGGCTCAACTAACCATTTATTTTGCTTTAAGAAATTTATATCCCAATTTTATACTCTTGATTGGCATATAAAATCAATTTTAGAACTGAGAAAATAAAAGATCAGTTCTAATTACTTCACTTAGCAAAGTAATTCTTAAAGATGGCAATAATTTTCATAATAGGCAATTGATTACAATAGTAATGAGTGGAAGAAGTGACTAATCATTTACACTCAGCTTTTAATGGGACATTTTATGACAACACAGAATATGCAAAAATAAAGATATGTGTGCACAATCAATATATCATTGGGCTAAAATTAAAAAAATAATTTATGGCTCCTTATTCTATATGTTTTTATAGAACAAATGATGAATTTAAAATGAAAGAGATTTACAGTATTGGTAGAATATATACAGGACTAAGGAGCTTTGTGTAATTTCTTTCCTTTGGTGATATACCCAGCTCCTAAATACCAAACTGATTTTTACCTCTCTATACATGAATTATAATATTCACAACTTTTGCTTGCATATCCAACTAAAGGAGAGGAAAAAAGTATACTCATTCCAGCTAAAGCACCAATTAGTGGTCAAATAGAATTACAGTTGACCCTTGAACAACATGGGGGTCAGGGTTGCTAGACCCCTGTACAGTTGAAAATCTGTACATAATTTTGACTCCCCAAAACTTTACTAATAGCCTATTGTTGACCAGAAAGAAACCTTTCTGATAACATAAACAGTCAACCCACATATTTTGTATATGTATTATGTACTGTACCCTTAAAATAAGCTAGATAAAAGAAACTTATTAAGAAAATTATAAGGAGAAGGAATTTCATTTATAGTATTTATTGAAAAAATTGCGTGTAAATAGACCTAGACGTTTGAACTTGTGCTATTCAGAGTCAACTATACTATCAACTTAGGAAATAGGACGTGGGTTATATTTCTGTTTTGAAGGATAGCAATATTCCTGTCCGAAGTAAACTTTTTGCTTTGATTAAGAATGAAAATGGAAGGAACTATATTGCAGCAATTATAGCTCAGAAAGTAGAGGTGGCCTACATTTGTACCCTAGCTCCTTGATATATACCACAGATACCATGAAAAGTTTGGCAAGTTATTTTTCCCCTCTGTGCCAAGATTTGAGTATCTATAAAATGTGGATTATCACAATGCTTACACCATCGGGCCACACATAACTTAAGGAAGACACCTTATGTGGAACACTTAGCACAGTACATGTCACATGATTATATTCAGCAAATGTTTGCCATTATTAAAGGGGGTCATGAACAACGACAAGTAAATGTACATGTGCTTGGATTTCTATACATCTTCCATTCACAGCAAAGACCAGATTTTTTAAACTTCAGGGTTTAAACAAGCTGATCCCTCTTACAAAGATGAAAAGTCTAACATCTATAAGCTGTCTTCTGCATTAGTGTGAGGGGCACCCTAATTCAGGAATTTTGCTAATTACTTTCTGGCAAGGCATCTTTTGCTTCATACTTTAAAGAAAGGAAATTCTTTATGTGTGCAAATATGGAGAAATGGTGTAAGGCAGTGTAGAATGATAGAAGGAGCATGGACATGGGAGCCAGACAATCATGGGCTGGATACTCCGCACTCTCTTCTAACTGTCTGTGTGACTTCAGATAAGTTATTCAACTTTTGTGAGCAGTCACTTATAAACAAGGATAATAATAGCTACTTGCTGGGAAGATTCAATAAAATGCGATTAGGAACATAAAGTGCCCGAGCTGACATCTGTCATATGGCATGCCCTCCATGACAGATACTTTTAACCACTGTCACCATGATGATGGTACCATACTGTGCCAGTTCAGTCTTCAGGAGGAATATCTAACTCTTAAAGAGTCAGCTTTATAGGTATTAATAATTCACATGATCCTTTTGAAATCCGTGTGAAGTAGAAATCATTAGTATTATCCCCATTTTACAGATAAGGAAACTGAAGCACAAAGTGTCTGAGGGACTTGCCCAATGACAAACTAGCAAGTTGTAGACCCAGGCTTTGAAGCCAAGCTGGATGACTTCAGCATCTGCACTCAAAGCACTGAAAAACTGTCTCTCAAGGGATTGGTAACTGACTTTCCTCCCCTGCTTCTCCTTCTCAAAGAAATTGGGTCTCTTTTATAGTACTTGTCACACTGCCTTGTGCTAGATCCATATATGTACGTGCCTGCTTTGGGAGGCTGCAGGGTCCCTCCTCATGTATCCATTACTTTTAGTTACTCAAGGCACCCAGTGCAGCTCCCACATTTTGTAGAAGAGCAACAAATCATATAAAAAATGAGGCAAAGAAGATTTGAAAAGTTTTCTCTGGTGGAACAGTATTGCCACATGTCGTTTAGCAATGCAGTATGATTGACTCTCAGGGGTTTTTCAGACATGATTATGGAAAGTGGTGAAGGAAAATGGGGCAGTGCTGGATTGCCACCACTACTGATTCTATTACTGATTCAGTGGTATTGAAAAGGTGACAGTGTGTGGCTAATATGGATAGGTAGTTGTAGAAATGAATGGTCATTGAGTATTTCTGCAAAACTTCACTTTTATACTCTATTTTTCGAGTTCCTCAAGGTCGTGGCTTTTCCCAGCCATAGGAGGAAGGGGAGAGCACTAATGTTCACTGGTAATATATTAAGGGCTGAGTGGTCTTTGAACCCAGGCCAAATGACTCCATAGCCTATATCATCTTCCGGTGTACTATGTGCTAACCAATGGCCTTGTAACACCCCAGGATCCAGGTTTAATCTAAGAAAAAAATAACTGGATCTGTACATAATTATTCCGTTTTTTTTTTTTTTTTTTTTGCGGGGGTGGGGTGGAGATTGTTGATTTGAAACAACTCTGAAATAAATTAAGCCCCTAGTGCCTAAAAACTCTTAGAGTTGCTAGTCAGAGCAATAGAAATTACACTTTCTGAATTAACTCTGGGGAGATTTAATTTGTAGAGGCTTTGTGTTCATTCTGCCAATGAACATTAAGGGAAAATTCAGAGAACTGATGGCAAATTTTAGGCTCATAATTATTCTGAAAAGAACTATCAAGGAGTCCTATTGCTGGATAATAGAAATTGTTTTTTTAAACTAGAATTTCCTCTAAAAAGAGAACGATTTAGAGAAGTGGTATTGAGTGCTACACCTCTGTGGTGATGGATTTGCTCCTGAGATGCTTGGCCCACAGCTCGTCCATCTAACCTTGCACTGGGTATTGACATGCTGTCTAACTCTGAGCAAGTCGTTTAACCTCCCACCTCAGGTCACCCATCTGTGAAGCGAGGGAGAGGTTACAGCTCTGCTCTAGAAGTAAAACAAATAGCAGGGTACAGGAAGCAATTACAATTTTTATTCTGGAATACTAAGGCTAAGGGCATATGCATGGATATAAATTTCTGTTTATCACTAACCCACAAATATTTAAAAATAATTTTGTCTAATAATATGGAAAATTTTTCTAAAATGTTAAGTCATAAGCATAAGCATGCCAATAATTATACCGTCATATAATGACTATACAATTATCGCCTCAGGGTCTGTATTCTAAAGGTGCATTTTCTTTATAAGAAACTAGAGATTAGATCACGGGACTGACTCTAGGGAAAGCACTGAACTTTGTTTCTTTGGCTGAAATGAGAATATGCTCTTGAGTATTGATTCTTTCTTCTAAAAATGGGGCATTAAACCTGATTCTGGTTAAATAGGTGCATCAGTTCCTTGCTGTATTTATTTAGAATGGAGTGTTTCATTTAGTGTTTGGTAGTGTTTACAAGGCAATTTCTTTAGCACAGACAGACAGGCAAAGGTCCATTAAAAATAACTCCAGAGGAAATGTTATAAAGAGCATATTTTGTCAGGGCACTTGACTCTCCAGCATAGAAACAATTAAGACATTCGCCTTAGATATCAAGCTCCAAAGTGACACTTGGAAGTTTTCCTTAGGGCACACTTTTCTCTATCACCTAGAATCTCCTTTGTTGATTGTTCTGAGATGGTGGAGTTAGATGGGAGTTGACACATTTGTGACACATACATGAGCTAAACATAGCTGCTTGGGAAAGAAATGTAATTCTTGACAGTTCTGTAAATAGCACCCACTCCCATCAGCTGGAAAACCATCGGAGGAATAGCCCAACCTCCACTCCAGGGTCACTGTGCTCAAATGAAGGGAGCAGGAAGGGAAAGTCATTATGTTATCTTCCTAGTTTTTTTGTCGCTTTATATGGGGGAATGCAGAGTGCTCACCTGAAGGACAGATCATAGTTACTGGAAGAGCACTCTTGTTTTGTAGCTTTCCTTAATGGGCACCTTAGGTGACATCGACCTGCAGCCCAGTTGCTGTCACTAAGTTTCAGCCACTTTAAACCAGTCCTGGGTTGGCTCTTTGTGCACTTAAGTGGAAAAGCAGTACCCACGTCATCTCTAAGATTTAGCGAGAACACAATAATTACTTCCCTTTCAATGGCAGGTGATGCATTTGCCACCATGGAATATGACACACTGCTGCTCTCAGTCATAACAGGAGCAATGGGAGAGAAACATAAGAGGAAATAGAAAATGTCAAAGAGCTCGGGGTTGGAAATTGCATTTTGCAGATGCCATTAAGCTCTGTCAGGAGAGAAGATGAAAATGCTAATTGGCAGATTTAGTTATGTTTTATTTTCTGCAAGTTGCTGAGTAAGTCATCAGATGATGCTATTTAATCATTAATGTAAAACTTTGGAGAAATCCTTCAATTGTTTGCTATTCATCTTTTACCTGCTCCACAAAGGTGTCTTAAACAACTATACCCTGCCAACAAAAAAAAGGAGAAAGAGTCTAAATATTTATATTCAGGCCAAGATCTGCACAGCACAAGAATATTAATTATAGTGTAAAAAATTTGTTATCAGTCAAGGACAATTAGGATATTTGTTCTATTTTACCTAAAACTACACATACATACACATATGTGCACATGAACTATGTAGACATATTTACCCAGAGTTTTATCATCTGTAAAATGAGTTTAGTAATAGTATATAACATATTGATGTGTGTGTGTGAGGGTGTGTGTGCATCTGTGTGTGAATTAAATAAGTTAATATATGTGCATGGTACAGAGTATATGCTCAATATTTTTTAGCAGCCAATAACACTATATGATGCAGAAAGTTTTACATAAAAAATGAAGTTATTAAGACTTGCAAACTATTTTTACTTTTAATTAATAGATATTTTATGCTATAAATGTGTACTTTTATAAGGCAACACACATCTTTTTAAAAAATTAACTATAGATATATTTGATAAGGAAAAAAAAAACCCTTGTTTTCTTGCCCACATTCCCTTTCAAATCTTGAAACTAATGCCTGGTATCACATTCTCTGTACTTTTCATAGCATCTTAGGCACTGACCTCTCAGGTCAAAGGTTAATTGGAGAACCTTTAAACAACACAGATTCCTCAGACTTGTCTCAAACCTACCATCAGAAGACCAGAATCCATATTTCAAGGTGATTTCATAGGGCTGGACAGAACAGTGGCCCTAAGTGAATGCTGCTTTCCCATACATTTGGAATTCAGTACATAGGGGTCTGTGTTAGTTCACTAGCGCTGCCATAACAAAGTACCAACTACCTTAGACTGGGGGACTTAAACAATAGAAATTAATTTTCTCACACTTCTGTAGGCTGTAAGTTCAAGATCAAGGCATTGTCAAGGTTGGTGCCATTCTGAGGCTTCTCTCCTTGGGTTGCAGATGACTGTCTTTTCCTGATGTCTCTACATGGTCTTCCCCTCTGGGTTTGTCTGTGTCCTAATCTCTTCTTCTTTTAAGGACACTAACCATATTGGATTAGATTCAATCCAAAGACATTATTTAATATCAATTACCTCTTTAAAGGCCACATCTTCATATACATTCATATTCTGAGGTACTGGGAGTTAGGACTTAAAACATCTGAATTGGGGGGTGGGGGAGGTGGGGACAGAATTCAGCCCATAATAGAGTTATTTGTCTTTAGTGTATCCAGCATTCTGGAACATTCAGGAGTTACAAAATGCACACAGTGCATCTCAGCATTAGCTCTGATTAATAAATAAATTAATAGAGCAATCATTTAATGTGTTATTGTGTAAATATTCTCCTTCTTACATAATCTGAATTTTGACAATTGGGTGGGTTATGTTATACCCATTGGTAGATTCTCTCTTGTTTCTCTCCAAATGCCTTGCCCATCACCCACCTCTGTCTTTTGTTGGATTTATTCTATTTCTCTCCTTTTAGATCTGGCTATTCTTTATTAAAATGGATGGTGTCTTTGATGGGTGAATTCCAACTCAAGCTCCTCTGTTTATATCTCCGTTATTATTATTATTTTTTTTGCCCTGAACAAAACTGAGGCATATTTGGTACTCCCTCTTCTTTTTAAGTGCTTTCCCTAGCTCCTCTTCCCTTGCCCACTGGCCACTTGGCATCTCCTACTTGCTCCTTGTTCACTGGTGGGCCTGAGGACAGAGAAGTGGGAATAACTAATAAGGCCAGACAGGAAGGCAGAACCAATCCTAATGGCTTTCTCAGTGTAGTCTCTATATTGGAAGAGCCCAAGTGTTCCCCTTCTTATGCTTCTTCGACAACTTGGTGAAAAACTTGATTCTACTTTTTGAAAGTTAATGGAGAACATTTAATAGCTGATACATATGCGGGTTAAGGAAACATGTAAGGGAGCTCTAAATGCCTCCTTAAACTAATTCCTTTCTATTGTCTTACTTTTTCTTCATAATAAGAGGTTTATAGTAACTACAGAGCATTTCCGCATAAAGGGTATATTTAATCATTTGTCCTATGATTATGGATACCCTAGGGTAATACAATTTTAATATTATGATTGCTGTAAGTTTTTCTTTCCATGAAAGTTCCCAACATTTAATGATATTTCAGTAATGCTCATCTGAGGTTGAAATGCAAGTTCATTTAAAATTAAACATAAGGCATGCATCTAGTCTACCCTTCAAATAATATATATATATATTTTTCCATTTGTAAATGGATCTATAGAACTCACTGGATGGGTTGGTTGCTTTCACTCCTTGTTATCAATACATCATAATTGAATTCACAGGGTCTGAATTTTCCCCCCATGCTTCTATTATGTGTTCATTATTTTATGGTCTTAAATATTTAACATTTTGACTGTCAAAGTACTGCCCAGGCCATGGAGACTCCAGGAGCTGTATCCAGTGGCAAGAGAAGTCAGAAAGTGCCAATCACTTTCAACTTACTTCTAGTTCTACTTCTGTCATTGAGTCTTGATTTTTTTTTTCTCTTAAAATATATTGTTTTAAATATCTTGAGTCTCATAAGAGCTCAGTTGCTCTGTTGAAAACAAAATAGATAAAAATCTCAAACTATGTCAAGGTTCTGTATATTGTGCTACCTCCATTTCCCCAAGTCTCCATTCTCTATTTTCCACCTGAAACTGGCTTAATGAGAGCAATGTTCAGTGAATTCAGGGACAGAGTACAGTATTTCCCACTTGCAGTACCTTCTGTCAATCATCACAGGAGTACCATTGTCTGCTTTGCAGTGAGAGGCAGCATGTTGGAGTGGAAAGGACACTGCTTTGGAGGTAGAGGGACGTGATTTCAAATCTTGTTCTATCATCTAGATAACCTCAGGCTGAATGGACATAGGTGAAGAATAGATTAATGACCACTGATTGAGCTCTGAGGATGTGGATGGTACCTGGTCTACCTCACAGTTTCTCAGCCTCGACACCATTGATATTTTGGACTTGATAATTCTTCGTTGTGGGGACAGTCCTGAACATTGTAGATGTATAGCAGCATCCCTGGCTTCTACCTACTAGCTGCCAGTGCCACCTCCACCCCACACTAAGGCATGACAACCAAAACTGTCTCTAGTGGTACAAAGTCTTCCCACAGTGAGAAGCGCCTGTCCACGAGCATCACTTGAAGACCTCCCAGTAGGAGCATTTTAGGAATGAATATTCCATTTATCTTAAGAAGAATTCAAGGCTATGGAAGGAAATATATTTAAGGACGTTTGAAAGGCCCTACAAATTTTAGGCAACTATATTAAATACATTTACCAGTTTTTAAAAGATGCAGAAAATCTTAACAAATACTGTTTTCCCAGATCCTAGAGATGAGAATGTTATCAGTTCTATCCATTTCTTCCATTACTAACACTGTTTTTGCATTTTGTGAGACCTCAAAAACAAAACTTATTTTCTCAGACCAATCAGTGTGTTGGGTTTATAAGTGAACAGGGTCAGGAATCTACACTTACTCTTGGAAGCACTGGTACCACTAAATAGCAGCACCACTGGGGTGCTATTACAGTCTCTTGGCCTGGAATTGGGATTTAAATGCTTCTGAAGTTCTTTCTAACTTAAAAATGGAGAGAAAAAGTAAAAGCAATTGCAGATGCTAAACATGCAGCATTTGGTAGCAAGCTTTTAGGAGGGAAAGAGAAATGGCCTACATGGGAGCCGTGGTGTGTTTTCAACTGCTAAACATCAAATTCAGGCAGGATCAGAGCTAGTTGCTGAGGGCACAGTGTGTCACTCTAAATTTCCGGTGTTGTCCATTTGCCTGCCCTTATGAATTACCTGGGTTTGCCTGATAAATCCCTAAGTCTCTTTTCTAAAGATTCTGACTCAGAAGTTTTGAGGTTGTGCCCAGAAATGGGTAATTTTAAGAAGTTCCCCAGGTGAACTTTATGATCAAGTAGGATTATGAAACACTGACATCTAAACCCTCACTACTCAGAATGTGACCCATAAGCCAGCAGCAGTAAACGAGAGTTTGTTAGGATCAGATTCTGAGTCCATAGGGCTGAGGTAGGTCCTAAGACTCTGCATTTCTAAACAGCACCCAGGAGATGCTGATGCTTTAGGCTTGTGCCCTCCACTTTGGGTAGAGAGGATCCTGGTGACTTTAGGCAGAAGAAAGAATGTGGGATGAGTCATTATTAAATCCACTGTGTAGCCGATTCCCTGACTCTCACAGGCAGGTCACTGGAAATGGGATAATGATCCATGAAGATGGGTGGGGTGGGGAAGGATGACAGAATTCTTCATTACTAATATCCATAGCATACAGAATTCCAGGTTTCTGTAAAGTATTTCAAATGAAGAGCTGGAAAGTATCTTTGAGGGGAGGTAGAACTGTTATCTGCTGTTTGAGGACTCCGGCCCTCATTGTCCACATTTTATCAGCTCTATGACAGGCTTTGTTGCTCTTCAATCAAAGATATCCTAAATGACTGTTGTTTCTCTGCCAGAAATGCTGAGCCATTCATCCTTAAAACAGTCTACCCTCCAGAATGAGTAAAAAAAGAGTAAAAAAAGAGAACTGCTTATACTTCTTTATTATATAAAGATTACATTTCTTTATGATTGTGACTGCTGGAGGGAAGCATCATTACTGGGTCCATAGTGACATCCATTGGATGGTTTCACCTTAACTGACTGTAGCTCACACTATCAGCAATTTTTTTTTTTTAATAATATCAGGTAAAAGAGAACATTTCAGGCATGTTGAAGAAAGGAAAGGTGGCCAAAAGGCACCAAGTAATGGGCCCAGGTGGCGGTGATGGCTATAATAAATGCTGAAGCTGTTAGCCTCAAGGCCAGCAGAGAAGAAAAGATGCCCTTTGCACATTAGTTTCTGCAAAGCTTTATAGACTGTGATTGGGTCCAGAGTCCATCCTTGAACCATTTGACATCCCAGAGGCGTGTGATTGCTGTCGACTGCCTTGCGTTCAGGTCTCAGGCTCCACCGTGGGAGTGAGGATATAAAGCCACAGGGTAGAGGAGGAGTGAGTCACCCAAAGAAAGGAACTTCATGCTTTCCAAAATGATACGTGTCCACTGCATGCACCCACCGATAACTGAGCAACGCAGTTCTCCTTAAACCAGTCAGTATGGAGTGGTCTGTAGAAACTACAGGTGCAAGAGCTTAGGGAAGGGAGGATTGAAATCATAAAAAAATGAGTTATAGCACATGAAAATCTCTCAGAAAACATCATCTCAAAGGCCCTGTACTGAGAATGAAAGCCAGTGTTTATTAGAAGAGTACTTTCTTGTAAGGCTGTGGTAGACATTGAGGGAACTGTATAAATGCAATCTTTGCAAGCTGCAGTCATGTAATCTTTATACAGTATTCAAATCCATCCTGCCTCAAAGGTTAGCACACACACTTTGGAGACACTAAGTCCTGGTTCCAGTTTCTCTGGCTCTCCCTCACTCGCTGTGTCTAGTTGAGAAAGTGGCTTAACATGTTAAAGCTGTAGTTCCTCATTTATGAAGATAACATATAAGATAATCTTTATAACTGATAGTTATTTTCATACTTGATTAAAACTGATGCTAACGTGTGGCTGTAACAATTTCATTGTATTTGGCTAAAACTAGGCCTTGTGAAGCCCAGGTGAAGTCTTTGAAGAAATCCTGGGAATTTCTCTCTGTGCCTGGTGTCAGAAGCTCATCTCCAGGCCACACGACTAGTAAGCTACGGTGTGGCCGAAAGTTTCCAGAGTTCTTTCTGGCAGTTGCGTCTGACTCAGCTGGCTATGAAACAGACTTTCCTATTCTGACAACATCCTTTAAAATATTTTTGTTTAATTGCAAGTAAATATCTTTAAATGATTTTTCTCAGTGAGTCAGTTTCGCGGTCACAAATAAGCTCAGAGAAATGTAGGTGCCCTTCAGGCCTCCACACTATCAAAGCCAGTGTTTGTATTCCCTTGTGCCATCCTGGAGGGGGAATTCTTTGCACAATAGGCCTGATTTGCTCCTCATCCACTTCTGGTTTGTACAGGAATAGGTAAGTTAAATTTAATGTAGTCCAGACTTCTTGAAGTTTTAGTTCCAAATTTTGGTTGTAGCTTGGAAACCTAATGAGGTCAAAGAGGTATGTGAGGGCAGGCATTTTTAGAATTCCAATCTGGAAATCAAGATTTCTATCTAGAGCTCAGGATCTATCTCACTCAGCTAGGATAAGTTTATGCCCCTCCCAGAGGAGTTTCTCTGGGCATGATTTAAAATTGCTAATGCCAGGCCCTTGGTAGGACAAGCACTTCTCACAGTGAGAAACTGAGATCGGCTAAACACATGGGTCTTGTAGAAAAGTATTGGGAATGTTGTTGTTGTTGTTGTTGTTGTTGTTGTTGTTGTTATTAAACATGTGTCCATAAGGCCTCTGCCCTTTAAAAATCGGATTTGAGCTGAGACAGTGATTAAGTTTAATTTACCTCTCTGTCAGAATCCCTAGACAATTGTGCTGGCTCTGCTCATTTTAGCAGCTGTAACAAAAATGTGAGAAAAGAGAGATGAATGAACTGTCTGTTTCAGTGATCCATGCAGCTGATATTTGTTGAGGTTTTTCTTTGTGCCAGACACTATCGTAATAATTTTATGTGCTTTTTCTGATTTATTTTTACTGGTTTCATATGATAACCAAAATGGAGTTAAAGAGAATTATCAAATATCCATATATTATATAAATTACTATCTTATTTACTAAATCATTTTCCCTACTTTTACCCAAACTGGAAACTATTTGAAAACATACCTGTAATAAACATTCAACAAATGTTTGTTGAATAAATGATTGGAAGAAGGATGGATGGATAGATGGATAAATGAACACTTATTTGTAGCTGGTCTAGATGTAAAAATATTAATTTAATCTTTCTTTCCACACTCAAAATCATAGAGGCATTAGAGCCTAGATCTAAGGTCTTGTCCTCTGAGTCTCAAAGTGTGTTTCCTAGACCAATAGTATCACCATCAGCTGGGAAATTGTGAGAAATGCAGATTATCAGTTCTTATCCCAGGTGTGCTGAATCAGAAACTCTGGGGGTTGCGCCCAGCAATCTGTGTTTTAACAAGCACTCCAGGTGATTCTGACCATCACTGAAGTTTGCTGACCACTGGTCTGGCCCCACCTCCTCATTTTATAAATAAGAAAATGGAGACCCAGAGGAGTTGAGGTCCACATAGCTTGTTTGCGTCTGATCCCATTATGGAGTATCATATGTATAGTAGATACTAAAATAATTGTTGATTTAACTACTGGTGTTTTTACAGGTTAGAAGGGCTATGTCTGTTTAATCAAATCTATTGACTTTCTGCTAAGCAAACCTAGTATATGTAAAATGGGCTTTAGAAAAATGATGAATTAGAGTGATATTCGCGTCACAAAATTGAATCCATTCAATCTATAAAAATCAGATACGCATGCAATATTTACAGAAACAACTTTGAGTAAACTTAATGCACACAATTTATGATTTAGCTAATTAAATTTAATATTGGGCTAAGGCAAGATACATTGATAGTTAATGTTGAGAAGGCAGGCCTGTTAGAGTGAATTTAATAACTATTGCTTTAGAATTGGGACTTGATCTGATTACCGTCCTAGTTTTCATTTTATTTTTATTTTTTCGAAGTGAGATGGAGGGAGAATGGTTAAAAAACACATTGTATGTGTCTAAGAAATATTTTTTAATTGTCATATTTGGGATGTAGCAAGAAGAGGGTAGGTGACTGAGCTATTGAAACCAAAGAAGTCAGGTGCTTTTAACAGCCAGTTACAACAGGAAACTAGATATGTCTATGTATCAACACCAGGCAGACATGGCCCTTTTATCATTCATTTTTCTCTTTTTATAAAATATCTCTACCATGTCTGTCTTATCAAATCTAAGAGAGAAATGCAGCTTTCAAATACTAGAGTTTCCTCTTAGCTTTAGTATAGCTTTGGCTACATTTTTAGCCAAAAACATGCTACTAAAATCTTTCTGTCATTATGTACTCAGTACTAATACGGCAAGTGCTTGACTTCACTAGGTTCTAAAACAACAGGGTTATGCCTGGAGCTTTGTGATCCTTTGATAAATGACCATGTGAAATTTTAAAAGTACAGCATTTACTTCTAATGGGAGACAGCTAAGTATATTTTAAGTAATAAAGCTGAGACCTCGATAATGAATTGGTATGGAGTGAATGTAAACCAAGTATGTAATTGAGTCGAACCTGGTTCAAGTGTTGGTCCCACTGAAAGATACTGAGGAGCAGTAATTGTTCTCACAGCACAGCACAGGGTGAGGGAATGGCTGTGACGCTAAGCTAACTGATCTACCTATGGGGCTCCTATCTGGGGGTGGTGTTGACAATAGGAGCCCTCTGAGAATGAGCCCTCGGGAAGAGAGTGTGCCTTTGATTCTAGAGCAGCTCATCTGGGATAAAACAAGACCTGAATCAGTGATTGGCCTTACTGGAAGAAGCATCTGCATTTTTAGTGGGTAGTGGGTGAGCAAAAGTGTCTCCTTGGAGTTCGATCTGGTCAGTAGCACTAAAGTTTAGGGCTGAGCCTACTCCCAGGGAGAAAAATGGAACATTTTTGAGAAAAACTGCAGCCTCGTAACAAGGAATGTGCAAATAGAGCAGTAGTAATAGAGAAAAGTGTGATTATGGTAGAGTGGCCAATGACCCAGTTTGCCCAGTTTGGGTTGGCACTGAAAGTTTCCTGCCCCAAGAAACCTCTGAGTCCTGGGCCCACAGGGTTGGGCTATGGCTCATGTGGCCACGAGACATTTAGAGCCGAATTCCCAGATTTCCCATCAAGGAGAGTGGACACAGAACTTTGCCAGCAAGAGGAAGTCTAGAGTCCACCTACTAGTGGGGGTGTTTATAGAGTGAGTCAGGGAGAGCCAATGAGCTAGAGCAATCCAAATTTTCTCCAGCATGGCTGGGACAGCCAGGAACTGGGCAGTAATAAGACTTTAGAGACATTCCACAATAGAAGTTTAGCTTTCTTTTTCTGGTAAATAGTAAATGATAGCACTGAATCCTTCTTAAATAATTAGGGGCAAAAAGACACTCTGTTTGGTGAATGACAACTGAGAGAGCCTAGTGCCAAAAACAGGCTCCTTGGCCTCTACTTCCTGTGATTTTTGCATCCATACACATGCAATCAAAAGAATCACACAATCCTCCACCTCTCCTTGCAGTTGGTTTTTTGTTTGACCCTAATGAATAACAATACTGGAGGCTGGAATTAGATTCACCTGTGGTTTACCCTCAATTTGCAGCCTTTCAGTCATAAAAAGGAGGGTCCTTTTCATGTTAACTAGCCTTATTCTGAGTGTGAGTCGTTATTATAGCAAATTTAATTTTGCATGAAAAACATGGTAACTAATTATGTGACATTTGCATACTCAGAACAAATTCCCAAAAATATTTGCATAAATTTCCTGATGTTCTTTTTGACTCAACAGCCTTATCATAGTAAATTGGCTTTCTAAATTGATTTAACACATCTGCCTTGTCAAAGTGTGGCTAATTTTCATCAAAAATAAGAATTAGGACAGTTAAATTATTATCCACCGGTAAGTGAACTGTCTGCATTACTACCTCAAATATGTATTTGTAAAAAAAAAAAGGAGCTTCTGTTTTGGGTGATTGTCCCAATACAGAGCACTTTCATGACTCTTTGGATCCCAAATGTTGCACAGTCTGTTCATTGAAGGGTTTTAGTTACTCAATGCTTTTAAGAGGGAATACTTAAAAATTAAAAAGTAACAGCACAGGTGAACCTGCTACCATTATATTAATCACAGGTACTGATCTCATTCTGATTTTTAAAATGGTACCCTCATCATTAATACGAATGTTGGCTTCACAGCACTGCAGCTACTGCTTATTTTGCATTGAGATATACTTAAAAATGAGAATTTTTTTTAAAAAAAGAGATTTTCAAGAAAATGAATACTCAATACCGAAGGCAACTCAAGAAACTAAAGTGATTCGTTAATACTAAATTAGGGGCACATGTGAGTAATGAGTAGCTATAATGATTATAGCAACTATAATTTATTGACCTGTTAATTTATTGACCATTTATTAAACAGTGGTTCTCAAAGTTAAGTGGGGTCAGAATCCCCTGCTAAAAACTCATTGCTGGATCCCACCTGTAGAGTTTCTGATTCAGTGGGTACAGGGGAAAAACCCGAGAGTTTGCATTTCTAACCATTTTGCAGGTGATGCTAATACTGCTGGTCAAGAGACAACACTGGGAGAAACATTGAATTAGGTCCTAATTATTAGAAGAATTTATTTTTGTGAAGCGGGTATTTAGCAGAGGCTAAAGGACCATTTTGGTCAAAGCTGGCAGAGCCAATAGGAGAAGACCAGCAGGTGCTCAGGTGATGGGAAATGACGAATTGCTGGGTCATGGACCCTGCTTCTATTCAGGGATGGACTGGCACAGAGATCTGAGCTCCAGGTACAAGGTATCTCTCTAAATTAAAAGTTGCCATGTGTTATGGTATTTCTCTCTAGACTATGGTATTTCTTAGTCTCCTGTAACCACATACTTAATTTGTCTTGCCCTTTAAGAGAGAAGAAACTCCTTCCCCACCCCTCCACCCCACACCCCCTGAATCAGAGACTTTCCACTATCAGGGCAAGGAGGTTGTCTAATTACCTTTCAAACAAGAGAACAGTATTATGTCCTTCAGGCTGTATCAGCATCTAGGTTACCACTAATAAAAGTACTTTTTACTCAGGATAGGAAATCATTTTGTACCACAAGACATTTGGGACACTTTGGATAAGAATCTCAAATTTCTTCACACATAACAAGCTACAGAGTTGAGAGTGCTAGGTGCCAAAAACCAGAACATATTTAATCCAAATCTCTTTGTTGAGAAAAATGCAAGTTTGCTACTGAGTTTTTTATTGGGGCATCTCCTACCTCATAAGTCCTTTCTCTCCGTCCTCCAAAAGCATGCTGTAATCGTCTTTATATGATTGGCAGTTCATTTTGCAGGCACACTTCTGGAAGCTGTTTATCTTGATGTTAGAGAATAAACTACAGTGTAGGCTCCGGGTCTCTGGAGGCAAAGTTGAAGGAGAAAATTGTCCTGTACTTTCAGAGGAGGCTTATTTTCCCACTGCTTCCCTTTCCCACTTTCTCTCTTGGCAGAGCTAAGATTGCAAACTAGAAAGAGGGCTCTACCCCACGAAGACAGAAGGCAGCCCCCTGATCTCTTTATTTTCTTAAGGAAAGGGCCCTCAGTCAAAAGATGACCCTCATTCTTACCCTCCTACCTTCTAATTTACACCTGGCATTTTCCTGGTCATATTTACAAATCTGAAAATGCAGAGTGGCAGCCAGATGTGTCCTGCTTTGCACCCATCCCCATTATACAATAATGGTTTTGGTGTAGGGAACCATATTGAAATATCAATTAACTGGTCTTCAAGGAGCTAAGTTTCCTTCTGCAGAATTAGCCTCTTCCTGAATGTTGGGCAAGTTCAAGTATCTTCAGCACTAGGGTTGTCACAGCTGAAGAAATGACCTAGGTCTCTCCATATTACATTAGAAACCCTCTAAGATGATAGCTCTGACTGAAAAGATTCTGCTAAGTAGGCCCAGTTTCTGCTGCAGAGGCTTCGGTAAATTCAAGTTCCACTTCTCTCTTAGGCAACCCTACCCACAGTCCCCAGACCCCATCCCAGCCACGTGCCTTTGTCTCCCCAGGATGAAATATTCAGTAGAGGACAGTTCTTTATTATCCTGAGTAATTAATAATTCTTTATTCCCTGCGCCTTGCTCCTTAGTACATGTTGGGAGGGGTATGGCCACAGAATTCTACATGTAAATCAATCACACAGACTATTGCCCAAGAGAGCCCTCCTACTCTTTCTATGTTCCTCTGAGTTTGGATGGTTTGGCCCTTATCTTCATGACAGTTTTCTTTTGGGAATGTTTTTGGTTGTAGTTTTGTCGCTTTTGCCAATATTATTTAAACCTCTTTCTGACTTCCAGAATTTTTCATAATTTCTTGTCCACCTTCATATTTTGCAATGACAATGTGGATATATTCTGTGTGTGTGTGTGTGTGTGTGTGTGTCCGCGTGCGTGCGCACATGCGCTCGCACATACCCTGCAGAATTATTACAGCTGAGAAGGGCTGCTCGGAGAAAACAGCATATCTCCTCAGGGCCTCCATTCTTTATTTCCAGAGGCGTGAGGCAGGAGGACACCTGTATTCTTCCATAATATATCACTTGATGTTAATGCAGAGACCAGATTTAGGAATAAGACATAAACATGGTCAATAGTGGTGTTAATTCATGTGTTTTGCCTTTTATTGTTTTTGAAAGTTCAACGAGACAGAGCTAGCATTTCTCTTCACCAAAACAAGTCAGAATGTTTAAGTACTTAATTAAAACTGTAGCCTACAGACACAGAAGAGTGAGAAAAACTCAAGTCTGTTACTTTTATTTTCTAATTTTTTTAATGAAAATATAGACATAAATGCTGTCTGATCCTGACTACCAACCATCCCCACCCAGAG
This sequence comes from Eidolon dupreanum, assembly GCA_028627145.1. Lineage (NCBI taxonomy): Eukaryota > Metazoa > Chordata > Mammalia > Chiroptera > Pteropodidae > Eidolon > Eidolon dupreanum. The sequence goes on along the minus strand of CM053503.1, from coordinate 94,594,262 downwards.
GCAATAGAGATGAAATCTTTGAAATACCTCGCTCCAGGAGAGATGTTCTTTCCTTCAGTGTGATTTATGCACAGTGCCTGCAAGTGAGAGATGCAGTTTAGCAGGCAACATACTCAAATCTTTGAATCCACAAATGCTTTTAGGCTCAGAAAATAAAATCCAAACAAGGTTTATGTGTTAATGCATAAATGCACAATCCCCTCACCCATTAGGAAATAGCCCATTTCTTGAGTGGAGCCCCTTACTAAGGAAGAGTACAAAAACAAAAAGAAAATATTTTAAAATAATTTTACAGCACTCCTGTGTAGCCAAGGACATCTTCCTAGGATAGGCAGCCCGAGTTTTCCAAAAAGAGTTCCTGGCTCCAACATGGGTAGAACTTTCTGCTCTTTTTCTAAAATACCTTTATGTTCACAGACTTGTTTCCTAATATTATGGAATGTCAACAAAATACAAGGCTCTGACTTGGCTCAGTGGAGTAGATGTTTTGGGTGGTTCAGAGAAAGGTTTGGTTTGTTGATTGATTTTTGGTGATTGGTTAGTTTTGTTCCATTGACCGAATAGCTCCTCGTAAGTGACAGAAAGCTCCATTTGGGAGACCATTCTCCAAAATGCCTCTGGGAGAACTGGCAACATCTTATACCTAGTTCTTGTTCAAACCTAATCTGCAGGCCCCACCTGACACCCAGACTCACACAATTGAATCTCCGAGCTGGGACCTGGAATCTACCATTTTCTCAATTGTCTCCATAGACTCTCAGGAGAACTGAACTTTAGAATCACATGGTATTTTCTAGAAAACTTTGTTCAGACCTTCTCTCCACCCCTAGCAACAGATTGTTCTCTTTAGTCTCCCTGTGAGGACTTTGGAAAGCCTACTCCACTAAAACTGCTTCTGTCAGACCTCTGAGAGCCTCCATATTGGCAATTGATGTGGTCAGTTTGGGGACCTGTCCTGTGATCATTGATTGTATTTGGCAGTCCCTTCTTGAAATATTTTGTTCTGTAATATGTCTTTCTATCTTTTCTCACTAGCTTCTCCATTTATTTGCTTATTCTTCTCCTCCCAACCTCTAGTTATTGGGTCCTTTCCTCTAGAGTATCATTCCTTCCTCAGGTGACCTTGCTTCAGTCTCATTGTTCCAAATACTTCCCATACACACTATGCAGTCCCCAAATCCTGTCCCCTACATCTCTCTCCTGAAGACAGACGTCCCACTCAGCTTCTTTCATATGCAACAGGCATCTCAAACCTAATTGCCCAAGGGAGAACAATTTATTCAACACCCTTGCACAACATGCTCCTTCTATAGTCTTTTCTCTGTCAGTAAACATCACATTATCTAATTGCCAAAAACCTAATATTACCTTTGATTCTTTTTCCTCATTCTCATGTCTACGCATCAGCAAATTCTCTCACTTCGATCTTCAGGTCACTTCTTTACTCCAACAACTTATTATTCTCCCGGAGACATCCCTAGTCCAAGTGACCCTCGTCTTCCAATGATCCCCAGCTGATTTCCCTGCTCGTGCTTCTGCACTTGCATCCCCTGTACCCATTTCTGCAGTGAACAGTAGTCAGAGAGATCAATCACAAATTTAGGTGAGATTGTTTCACTCCTCAGGTCAAATCCCATTGAGCTTGCTCTGTACTTCACTGAGCACAAAAGACAGTCCTTACAAGGACTGTGAGACCCTTATGATCTGTCTCCTCCCTGTTCCGCTTTTCTGCATTATGACCACACTGGCCTTGGTGCTGTTCCTGGAACTTGCTTGCACACTTCTGCTTCAAAGTCTTTGTTCCTCTCTGCCTGGGATGGATCTTCCAAGATAGTACCTTGGTTTAGTTCCCTCATTTCCTTTAGGTCTTTCCTCAAATGTCTGTTTCTGTATCAGTCTATGTTAACACTACTTCTCTACTTCAGCTCCTCCTTCCTCACTTCTCTCTCTAATTTTTCCGCATAACACTTACTTTCACTTATTATGTCTGTCTCCTCCACAAAAAATGTAATTTTCATGAAGGCAGAGACTTCCCTGGCTGGACTCCCCGGCTTAGAGGAATGCTTGAAATAATTGACACTCAAAATATCTGAATTTGACAATATTCAAAAATATTGAATTTAGTGTTATTTATACTGGTATTACTAATTTCTTTAAGAAAACAGTGAATATTAGTGGGGCTAAGCAGTAAACTAATCCCTGTTGCTATAGCCAGTGATTCTTAAAGTGTGTTCTCTAGATCAGCAACATCAGAATCACCTGGAAGCTTGTCAGAGATGCAAATTCTCGGGCTCCACCCTATGCCCACTGAATCAGAAAATTCGGAATTGGAGCCCAACAATCCAGTTTCACCCGCCCTCCAGGTGATTTAGATGAACAAATGAGAACTATTACTATGAGCAAACAAATGTATTATTCTCCCCAGGTGATGCTTCAACCCGGTTCAAGTGCATCAATCTCTTAAAATGCCTTAAAGCTCTAACTGCCTTAAGACTCTAACTGAATAACATTGATGCCCACTTACCTCTTGGCACCTATTTGCAAGTCCTGTGCTAGGTGCTGGGATTGTAGAGTTTATATCTTGGACTTTTCAGAACAAGCAAGGAGCCTGGCATTACCAGAGTCCCAGAACAGCTTTGGAAGAATAGTAGGAGGTAAAATTAGAACATAACTGGCTAAATTTTGAAGAGTGTTAGTAATGATAGGCTTGAGGGGCCATGACACACTGTAGTGAGTGAAATCGGCATTCTGTGATCCAATATTTGAGTGGAAGGAAACATGCAAAAAGTATAGGATACTGATACCATGGGTCCATCAGTCAATTCTTGCTGTGTTTTGAAGTAATACTGGGTTTTGTACTAGTCCTTGACCTATCTGTGGTCAAACTCTTCTACTTAAAGTAGTTGGTGACCTAGTTGAAGCTTTCCACTTACATAAGGCTCTGTCAGTGTCTCTCCATCAAAGCAAGAATCAAGGTCAAATGAGGACTCTGCTAACCATGTCATTTTTATTTTCACGATGACTGATCTCTTTATTTTTTGATGTATATATACATATGTATATATATACACAAAATATTATATATAATCTACACTCAAGGTGACAAATGATGTTACTAACTTGCAGAACTTTAAGATAGATTGAATTATTTTTCATTTCCACCTCAGGAATAAAAAACTAAATTTAAGTTATTTCCACCTAAGTGAATTTCTTCATTTAACCAATGTGTTCTTATCTCCTAAACTGCTATAAAAACAATATGTAAGAAAATGTTATAGGCAGCTTAGGAATACAATAATCACTTCTCTTTTTCACTTAAAACTAAAGTAACTCATGATACCTAGAAGAATATCTAAGTATCAATAATAGCATCTTTATCAAATTATCAGTAATAGGTAGCATCTTTGTCAAATTTGATAGGAATTAAAATATGCTGCTTTGATTCATTTCATTTATTAGAATAGAATGCTAAATATGAGACTATAGTTGAATTTCTGCCCTTGGCCTTGCTGAGCAGGGAAGGGAAATCAGAGCAAAACCAAAGCCAAACATAGACATACTAATTATGCAATTAGTATGAATTTGGAGGTTTATTCCTGACCTCGTTTTACGGCTTTGCATATAGTCAGATCCTCCTAAGTGATGAGGACAGGGGGATTGTTCTGCCCTTAGTCTCTATCTTATAAATACAGCATCTACTTTGAGGGCACTTAGCTGTGAGAAGGAAATTCTCTGCTTTAATTTGGCCTGGAGCAGTGGAAAATGTGCTAGATTGAGTATTGTCTTGAGTGTGTTATTGTTTGATCAGGAGCAAATCATATAACCATAATCTGAGCCTTAGTTTTCAAAGCTGAAATGGTGACTATGACTCAAAGATATTGAAGATAAAATGAGAATGGATGCCAAATTGCTTTGGAAAACTATAATGGATGCCAGAGAGCTTTTGAAAACATTACAATTTTGATTAAATTATATTTACAAAATATAAATTATTTTGATTAATATAGTTTAATCAATCAAGTAATATAGAGCTGTTAAGTTGTCTGCTTAGTATTTTACTTTGTGTGTTTGCCATGTTAAGTTCCAAAAGAAATGACTAATATGTATTATGTTACTTACATATGGACTAAGCTGCAGTAACAAAGAGACCCCGAAATACAGTATTTTAAATAAGATATAGACTCACTTCTTTTTCATAAAAGAGGCCAAAGGGAAAGATGAGGGTGGGAGCCACTTTAAAGTTTAGTTAGTTTCACTATCCTCAATATGTACCTTCTGCTTCTGGGCCCAATGTTATTATCGTTCCCAGCTAGGGGAAGAATGTATCATGGACAGATAAGCAGCTTGTCTTTAGGTTAGAGACGCCTTGGATATTGCTTGTACCATTTTTGCTCACATCTCTTTGACTTGAACTCAGTCACATGTTCACATTTAGCTTGCTGGGGAATAGAATCTCTAGCTCAGAATCCATATTTTCAGCAGAAACCTGGGAGGAGCAGGAGCTGTTTTTAAAATAAATAAGGGAAATTATATGATGGGGAAGTTTAGTAGTAGTCTCTGAGAAACTGAGATGTATTGCACTGTACAGTTCTGCTAAACTACACTCATAGTTTGATCAGCATAGATTGCATTGCCTTGATACCAAATAGCAGGCAATAATTATTGCCATGGTTATTATAGGTCTATTTTCTGTCAGTGTTAATTGATATTAATGAAATTAATGACAGAAGTTACAGAGATGTTTTCATTCTGTGGGGTTCACTATTCACCATCTATTCATTATCCCTCCATTTGGTAGCAAACTTTGGTTATGACTTTTTGCATTGTGTTGATCTTTCACAACCCATGTAACTTACATGGTATAGGTAAGCAATGTACCTAAATGTTCCTCAGGATTATGAGACCAGAAGAACACACTGAGTTTGCAAAATTGTCAATAGGTTATCTTTGAGATGTCATTTCTGTTTTTCTTTTCTTTCTTTCTTTCTTTCTTTTTTTATTTTCAGGCAAGACAACCCTTTGTTGGCCTCACAGATTGCAAGGACCTTGTCAGCTTACAGTCCCTTATTTTTTTATTTTTCACACCTATATCACCTGGTCTTCTTATGTGGTCTCCCATCCAAGTACTAACCAGGCCTGACCTTGCTTAGCTAAGATCAGACAGGATCGAGCTTGTTCAGGGTAGCATGGCCATAGACTGGATTGCACTAATATAATAAAAGTGAGTATACAGTTATTTTGGAAAACTGCTTAATTTCTCTATGACCATTATAACCTTTTTAATTAAAAAACAGTTCTGGAAGATTAGACTTGATAGCTTCATAATTTCAGATCCTCTTGTTATGAGACTATGTCCAGCTAATTAATGGTGCTTTCATTTATTTAACACATCTTTGTTGAGTACTTGTGATGTTCCAAGTGCTCTGCTAGGTGTTGGAGGATACAAAAATGAAGTAAAGTGCTTTGAAGAATTATGACACTTTCAAAGGGAACTGTTTGGTACATAGCCAGATATATAGGATTGAATCTCAAGAGGGTGATCAAGCATGGAGATAAATATTGGGCAGTCTCTGGATTCTGAGAATTGTTGAAGCCCTAATCGTCTACTGAATTTCCTGTAGAAAGTGAAAAGGGCATGTAGGGTAAAATCTTGCCCTTGATACATAGGGGCTAGAAGAAGAAAGAGGAAGGAAATAAACAAAGATCTCAGAGTGATAGAAGGAGACAGGAAACACATTCAGAGAATACCAGGAAAGGAGACAGTATGATTTAAATGTCAAGGGCTACAGGGACTAGTCATAAGATAAGAAACAAGCAATATCCCAAGGTTCTACCTTGTGGAGGTAACTGGCTATACTGAAGAAGCTCCACAAAGAGTTTGCAGTAGAAACATGGTTCAGTTGTTTGAAGAGTGAATGCAAAAGAGGAATTGAAGATGGCCAGTGGAGAGATAACAGCAGTGAGATCAATTTGTTAAACCTGATATTCCTCAGTTGTTTGCTTGTGTTTACAAGTATCTCATTGGAAGAATTTACATTAGCATAGATATCAGTCAAGAATGAGAAACACTTATCTATTACTTTGCTGTATAATTTCAAAAATAGACATGTTTTAGTTTTTTTTTTTTTTTTTTTTTTTTTTTTTTTTTTTTTTACATCTACAATGCAGATGTACCTTTTCATTAAGGTGACAAAATAATTTTTGAGGGAAGCATCACTTGTTATAGTAGTAATTTCCTAATTGTGGAAATTCCTGTATCTAATGATAGTTCTTTTAATTTGAACAGCTGGCCTCCTGGCCTCCTTGCCTATGCTTCTTTGCCCAAAGGTGAATTGGGAAGCCTGCGTTAGTAGTGACAAAAGTGCTGACAGGATTTAATAGGCTCTGCCATAAATTATACTGATTATAACATGAAGATTATTTGGAGGGATTTTTGGATCTCTGCAAGCTTTGATTTAGTATTATGTTTTAAACCCCACTTAAAACAAATGATATGTCAGATCCTCACATCATTAGAATTCACTTATAATGGGCTTTTCTGAGAACTGACCTGGATCAGACAATAGGAAGTTTGCATTTAATGTGCTTATGCTACTCAGATATGCAGTGATCAGTATACCTATAAACCTCTAATCGCTTTAAATGTTTCATACTAAATGCCTTGAGACGTGCATTAAAGAAGTGAAAAGCAAATTTCCTGAAATATAGTTCCAAGATGATCCTAATTTACATGAATTTTAGCCAAGGAACAGATGTCTTTTTAATGCTGTACCTTTGTAAGAATTTTTAAAACATGTTATATATCTTGGTGTAACTTGGTGTTGCTTCTCATTCCTAAGTTGGGTTAAATGCTTTTAGCAGAACACTGACAAGGGCAAGTAAAAAAAATGGGGCTCCGTTGTTTCAAACACCAGCTTAGCTTTAGAATAATATAATAGGAAATTGTTTCATTGTGGTATTTTAGATCTAGCTGTCTAAAATGTAATTATAATCAAATCTTTGTGGCTGGTATTTTCTGGAGCTGTAATTTTCTAAATAATCACTTTTTATATTTGTATAGTAAGTATATATTTTTAAATTATAGAAAGAGAAAAATATATAGAAGACATTAAATTAACTATAATACTACCCTGTACTGTTTGCTTTCTTTCTTTTAGTCTTTATATAGATTTTCAAATTTGTGATACAAAGAGTTATACAGTTTTACATCCTCCTTACTGTTTTCCACTTTGTTATATATTCTTTGCAAATTTAAGGAATTGTATATTTCTTCACATGAGTAAAGCATGCTTTCTTTTCATATTTGGAAGCTAAGAATCCAATTTATTTACGTTGTCATAAATAATTTATTTACTCAGGATGATTTCTCAACATAGAATTTCTATATCAAATGTACATCATTGATATTTTAAATTTTATGACATAAATTACCAAATTACTTTCTCCAACTGTTATAAAACACACCCTTGTAGTTAAGCTTGTTGTTTATCAAGTATGGAAAAATAATTTTTGTGCCTGTGTGCAAAGAGATTTTGCTTCTACTTCTTTCTTTCTCTTCCTGCCCCTGCTGTCCATCACAAAGACACATAATGTACATTCTGCATTTTCTGTCTGATGTTTTAAAATTTTGTTTAATTTTATAATTATATTTACATATTTAGAAATAAATTTATTTAAATTCTTTTGAATCTTTCATATTTTGTATTTTATATTTTTAAAATTTATCACTGAGGTATAGAATGTATATACATATATACATGCACATACATATATATATATATATCATTTTTTTATTCATCTATTGTATATTTTGTATATATGCATATATGTGTGTGTATATATCTTTAAGTTTAAAATATATACACATACATGTATATATTTCAGTTTTTAATTAAATAGATACTTTATTTTCTGAATTCAGGAATACTTGAGATTGGCTTTCTGTTGCTTTCTGTAGCTATATAGCAGCTCCTTAATTAGGGATACTTTTGAATTAAGACTCAAAGGTCTGTCTATGTATCTCATTCAGTGGACATCTGCAGTGACTGGTAGCTATGGAGCCAACCTCTTTTAGCTGCTTAGTAGGAAACCCCATTGTTTGGATACTTGCAATGTGTTTTTTTTCCCCACAATTTTTATTCGGGTCTTATCCCGGTGGACATATGAATAGTTTCCCATAAACTCTACCTGGAATGTACTTGGCCCCTTTAATATGCATAAGCAAGTCTTTTTTCCTCTGCTATTCTGAAATGTTGCTTTAATAATTCCTTCGATTAGCATTTTTATTCCAGATATTGTCAAATGATCAAAAACTATCATTATTAGTCAAACCTACATTTTCTGACCTAATATCCATCATATCTCTATTTATTTTCATCTTTATCCTTTACTTAATTTACTTAGATTATTAAGTTTGTCCTGCACAGAATGTGTATGTGCTTTCATTGTCAATTCTATTATATCTAACATGGATTTTGTCATAGGAAAATGAGTGGAATAGAATGTTCATCAAATTAATAACTGAACTTCAATAGAGTCTCAGTGCTGAGTGACATGGGAAGTACATGCTGGGCCAAACAAGACTTGGGAAACTGAGTTTTCATAGACAATGTTTTATAGACTGCACATTGACACCAAGGAAAATGGAGATGTATGGTTATGTTTTTCTTCTAGGTTACAGCAGTTTTAGTCTTCACTAGCTGAGTTATACACATATTCACTGAATCATACCATAAAAATTACAGAAAAGTTAGTGAGAATTTAAGTATGTGGCCTGGGTTGGGTAATTTGATTTGTTTCTAGATAATACTGAAAAGTAGATTTCATCAGTGTGACCAGTTTAGTGCCAGTACATCAAAATTCATTGCCCCTCTCCTCTGAAGTACCATTTCATAGTGGGGAGAGTCACCCCATAATAAAATCGCGATGTAGGGCTCAACAGTTTCCAATTTTGCTATTGCATTTTATATTTCTTTGAAATTCTTAGCTCACTCACTCCCTTCTAATTTCATTCTCTTTTCAGCTCACCCTATTGTTTTATAAAATTTAATTCTGCTGTCTTTTTTACTCAGTATTTTTTTTTTTTTTTTACTTTTCTGCACATTTCAGGGAAACCAGGTCTTTCTGGATACTACTGGACAGGTTAAGGCGCTGTCTAAAACGCTTTCATGTTTTTCTTGTAAGTCATTTTCAGAATGACACCCTCTTCTGTGTTCTCTTTCTCTGGCGTTCCAGTACTTCTTCATGGGAACCCTGTTTTATGTCTTCAATTTACTTCTTCTGAAATGACCCATTCAGATCCTGGGACTGCCAATAGACTCTAGATTCCACTTTCTATCCATTTGCATTTGAAGAAGCTCTCCCAATATCTATTCTTTCAGGAAATCTGGGGAGCTCTGTCATACTGAGGTGGAATCTTATCATACCTTTTTTTTTCTTGCCCATGCCTTCGGTACTTTATAGTATTGGAGTCCCTGTATAATAACATTCAATATGCACTTTATATCTAAGTTCTTGCTAAAGGTGCAGTAGCTGCAACATTATACTTGCTGTGACTGTAGTTCTACTGGATACCACTGCCAGCCCCATTGCCATCATCCTTCATTGTTTTCTTAGAGTTAATCTCCAAATGGATGGATAAAAGTGGTTCCTAGTAGAATAATCCTATTTTATTCTTAAAGAATGGTAGAGATTTCTCATTAGTTAACGCATTTCTCTAATTCAGGGGCCAGATGATAAATGTATGGGAGTGCTGCCAAACTTCTTCTAGGTAGGAAAAAAATATGGTTTCATGTAAGCAAAAGCACATATCTTTTTTTCCCCTTGATCTATTTTAGTTGGAGGCAGATGGAGGGTAGGTGATAGAGGGAGGGAGGCAGGGAGAGAGAATGTATGTATGTGTATATGTTTGTGTTTGGGAGGGGTAGATGGGGGTATAGATAATACCCAAATAATTGCCCAACTAAAATGTATTGGATGTTAGACATAAGAGTGCTATGGTGAAAAATAAAGCTTAAAAGAAAGATAGAGAATCTATAATTCTAGTTTCCCATTGTTATGTGATTTAAGACATCATCAAAGTTATTTTAATGGGAAGTTGAGTAAAGCTACTTTAAATAGAAACAGTATTTGAAATAGCTTTTAAACCTCAATCCAGCTATATGTACATTTAATAGTTGAAAATCTATCTGTGTTATCATTATTAATTTCTACTGTGTGATGTTATGAACAAGGCTATGCTCACTGCTTGGCAGACACTATGATATCTTCTTACTTAAGCTATTTTATTTAATCCTTATAACACCTCTATAAATTAAGTATTATTTATCCCTTTGAAGATGAAGAAAATAAATCTTGGATTAAATGACTTGCCTGAGGGAACAGAGCTAACAAATACCCAAACCAGGATTTGAATCTAAATTTCTATGATCCAAAGATCATATTTGTAATCACTGTGCCTTTCAGCTTCAAGCTCTGACTTGCACTAAACAATGAACAAAATAACAAATCCTTTAGTTTTAATCCAAGTTGTTTTCCGGAGCTTACATGTGACTTGGCCTACCTCTCCAACTTTATTTTAGACTATATACCCCAGGCTCTCTACTGTCAGACCCACTGGCTTCTCTTCTGTTCCTTAAATACCACATTTCAGTGGCCTTTGCATATACTGTTTCCTTTGTCTGTGGTGGTCTCTTCCCTATGCCCACTTTCTCTATATGCTTGCCTCTTCCTTCTCTTCCAGGTGCTAGCTCACATGTCATTTCTTTGGCCTTCTTCTGACCACTGTGTATTTTGTTCCTCCCATTAAGTCTCTCCTATCACTAGCTGTTTCCTTTACAGTATGTAACCAGTCTGAACTCAAGCTGTTCACTCATTGGTTATTTCTCTCTCTCCGGACCATAAGCCCTTTGAGGGCAGGAACCTTGGACCTGTTGGTTACTACTGTATCTGCCAAACTGACACCTCGAGGACTGCTCTAATAGATGTTGAGAAAACAGTTGAATGAAAAAGAAATAAATGAATTCGAAATTTACATATTTGTTTCTTCTCGGGAACAGTGTCTTTACAATTTTTTCAATGAAATGTATTTGAAATGTCTTTGATAATTTTTTTCATTAAAAATTATTGAGGTGACATCAATTAATAAAATCAAATAAGTTTCAAGTATACAATTCAACCTTAAGTCATAGATGTATTGCATTGTGTGTTCACCACCCAAGTCAGATTTCCTTCTGTCACCAAATATTTGGCCCCTTTTCCCTCTACCTACCTCCCCGCTCTCCCCTTCCCTCTGGTAACCACTAATCCACACTCTGTGTTCATGAGTCTCTGTTTGTTTGTCATGTTTGTTTGTTGCTTTCAGTTTTATATCACACATGTGAGTGAAATCATTTAGTTTTCATTTTTTTCTGTCTTATTTATTTTGCTTAACATCATCATCTCAAGATCCATCCATGGTTTCACAAATGACAGTATTTTGGCTTTACTTATGGCTGAGCAATATTCCATTGTATATATGATCCATATTTCTTTATCCAGTCATATATCACAGGACACTTTGGTTGCTTCCATGTCCTGGCCATCGTGAATAATGCTGATATGAACATTGGGGTGTATAAGTCTTTGATAATTTTGAATGTTCTAAATCATGTTTGAACTCTGATCAGGATACTCAGCACCATCACAAACTATTATAATTTACTACAGTAATAGATTTCTGCTTTGGTTTTGACATGCCTAGTAGTCTTATGTGAATAACTAACCTGAAAATGAATATTACTTAATAAGAATAAAACTCTTGAGCTGATCATCTGCAATACAATGATATTATTATATAATTATAACAGTTTTTAGCTAGGTGAGGACTTAGGACATTCTCTAGTCTAACTGAAATATTGTAGAAAAATAAGAAGGCTTCTCAAAAGCTGCATGGGTAGATCCGGGTCTAGGAAAAAGGAACAAGACCCTTTCCATTACATTAGGTCAACATTTACTGTGTGTGTTTTTTTTTTCACTCATCCCCCTCTTCATTACAGGGAATATTCCTATAGGAATGATAGATTATATATAGCATTTAATTAAAATAAATATGTTTTTCAGAAAGAAAAAATCCCAGCTCATCTCAAATTCATAAGAAATGGAACAGTAATTTTCATGGGTGCCTTTTGAAATCATTGTATACTATTCTGTCTAAGGCAGCTGTAATGTAGACACAGAGGCTTGTAGGCTAGATCTTCAAATAGAAAGGAAAGATGTATCAGATTCAGGATGAAAAAAAAAATTATACATTGTATTTTGTTCCACGGTTAGCAGTTGAAACTATTGCATGTGAACCTCATATTCAGAATTTACAAATTAAAAAATCAAATTTAATAACCTATGTATTTTTATGAATCATTCTTATATGAAAAAGGACTTCCTCATTCTTCAGAATTGTTTCTTGAAAATATAGTTTGATTTACAAATTTATAGACATTTCTAAAAAACAAGATACACCTTGCCTTCATGTCTTCTTAATGCCAAAGATTTGTTTCCTAAGAGTCAAAGAAAACAAAAACAAACCTCACTGTCCATTTCTATAAAGGAGATGAAGAAAAATAAACATGTGTTTCATCAACATCAATGATATGCCCAGTGAATATGGGCAATGAACATGTAAAAGCATTCTGTTCAAAAATAGTGTTTTTTTTTTATAGGAAATGGTCCTTGTATTACCAGTGTAATCAAGAACTGTATTGCTTATCTTATTATTTTTCTAAGGTCAGCAGTGATAATGGCTCACTTACTTTTATGTATTAGAATACAGACTCCAGTGTAGATGACCATGAAATTTAGCTTTTTTTCTGTGAATAAGATGATTTTTATGCTCTGTAGAACTCCAGTTCTCTTCAGTGCTTTGTTTATAGAATGATCACAGGATATAGAGAAAACATTCTTCTTCTCCCCAAAACTATGCATATAAATCATAGAAACATCAACTTCTAGGAACCAAGGGATTATCTTGTCAAAGTCTTCCTTGTAGAGATAGAGCTAGTCTTAGAATACTGGTGACCATTGTAACGAGGATTTGTCTTTGTCTGTATGTGCAGGAATACATGGACTCCAATAAATACATTGAACATCTGCTAACTCAACTTGAGGAGCAACGTAGAAGCCTCTGGAGGTGAGTTAAATCCATGTCCTCAACTTACAGCAGCCACTGTAGCTTTGATCTTGATCATGGAGGCAGGGCATTGGAAGATGGTTTTTCTTTTCACTTGGTGCCAAAAGATTCATTGAAGGCAAAAAATCACTAGAAGCTACCTAGAGAACTCTTTCATTTTTATTAAAGTAAAGCAACAGTGCCAAAAGTTGTCCTTGAGTCTGCTCAGAGCTGGAAGGATGGTAGAAATCATGACACTTGTCAAGGTGAACAAATTAATTTGTTCAGGGTCATATGGCAACCTTATATTGTAGAACCCAAATTCTCTGACCCTTGTCTGCTTAAAGGTTATTTAATTACTTCTGTAATTAAGAAGTAGGGCACTTTTGCTTAAAATTCTGGTCTTCATATTAAAGAGGAATATTTTAAGAATGCTGTTGTATAGGTCTCCAATATTTTATTCTACATGGTGGATTTTGATTCTCAGTAAGGAAATGTGTATGAGAATATTTGTACAGGTAATTTGAAAAAAGAGGTTGGCAGCGTAGAAGTTATATTTTCAAGTTATTCATTCCCTGGGGACCTCTTGGGAGTTGAGAGCGGCAAAGATGGTTGAGATATTATTATCTAGATCTGTAAGGTCCATGTGGTCATGCTTTTCACAGGTGCTGCTATGGAACCTGAATTCCTTTTGTTAAATTGCTGTACATCTTGTTATCTGGAATAAATATGCTAGTGATTAATTATATGATGGCTCACATTGCACTGGAATTGTTTCCTATAATTAGCTTTGTCTCCCAGTGGGCAATAAGCCCCTAACATTCTTTATTTCTTAACTCCTCACAGCATGGAGCAGAGCACTCCCTCTGTTCACAGAGATGGCAGGTAAATATTTTCTAACACTGTGGCTTTCTTGCCCATCCTCATCCAAATGCATCACCACTGGTCTCCGTACCAGGCTATGCTGACTCTTTTTTATACACGCTTGTAACAACAGATCCTAATAACTTGAAATTTGTCTTCTTGAGGAATTCTAGTTCTTGAGTGAAATGCCTAATATTTTCATTTCTCCTGCTAGAAAACACATCTGTGGTTATAGTAATAGACAATATTCTGTTTCTACACATAGAAGAGTTGCTGGTAAGCTACAACAGAAGTATACAATTTTTAAATCTGCTTGCCACTAATAGACACCAGTTAATTTTATATAGCTTGATGCATTCTTTGCTAGATTTGTTTTTGAAAGTTATAACCTGGTGTTGAAATGGTTTTCTTTTGTGAACCAGTGTATTTTATTAATAAAGCCAATGACAATATATTTATGGTTATGTGTCTTTTAAATTATATTTTCCATAAATTTACTACAAAATATATTTAAAGTTTATTTAATTGAATTGTAACATTTTCTTTCAACTAAATGATTTTTTTATCTTCTAAGAGAAAAATACACAAAAATTATGAATACCACCTGACAAAAGAAATTTAGAGTTTAATTTCATCAGTAAGTGTGTCTTATACACAGCAATAGGAGGGAGTAATGGTTTCATAGGTCTTTGAACCAAATACCTGAATGGGAGGAATATTTTCCTGCTAATAAAAACCTTTTGGTCTTCTCCAATACGATTAAATTATAATCCAATTTCAGGAACAGAATTAACCTAACATAAAGTAAGATCTCAGAATTTTGTGTGCAGTCACTTCTATTATCCTTCAGAAATAGAATTATTGCTGGTGAAGAAGCATAGCCTTATATGTGGTGTCAAGGATTTAATAAAACTACATTTGAATAACAATAAAGGGCAATAATGACATTTGAATAGTCAGAATAACTACCAGTGAGAAAATGTAAATGGGTAGCATTGAAAAGAAAATGAAAAGTAATAATAGCAGATTTATATACTATTTATTGAATCTTGAAATTATACTTGATTATATTTTGCAAACAGATCTTGACTGACTTTAGTGATAGGCTTTATGATGGTTATTACAATGTCATAACAGCAACTGTGTAGC
Source organism: Eidolon dupreanum (assembly GCA_028627145.1). NCBI lineage: Eukaryota > Metazoa > Chordata > Mammalia > Chiroptera > Pteropodidae > Eidolon > Eidolon dupreanum. The sequence continues at coordinate 94,579,108 of CM053503.1, read as the reverse complement.
CAAATTATTTTTGGTGAAGAATATGTGAGTGACAGTGAGCAGTGTGGGAAATTCTTTCTGGTTATAATGAAATTTTTAAAATGGTTTCTTGAGTTAGGTAGAATCTATGATGAACAAAGGATGATGGGGATAGCATGTCATGAACACAAGCCCAACTAAATTGTCTGGTTAAACAAATGTTCCCATAACTCAATATAAGACTTTTTCTCTGACTTTATTATGCTTTTGATTTGTAACTGGTTGTAATTTTCATGGAGTGGGCTACTTGTTATTTTTCTTGAAACTAACTGATGGCCTTCCATTTATACTTGAACTAATATATAACTTAAAAGAAAAGACAAATTCTGAAATTTAGATCTTCCACCAATAACGTTGGTCAGCATTAATTTATGACCACAGTGTTTGCAGATTGATCAAAAGCCGAGGAGACACATGCCATACTGTTATTGATACTTGCTGAATGGCGAAAGAATTGGACAAATTGTAGAAGACTGGGTACAAGGATTGGAAGTCCTTATTCTCATGGAGGGGGAGCTACTTGTCTTCATAGGTTTTAGTCATTTCTTATAGCATAACCATCTGTTGTGACGCAAATATATTGTGGTAATCATATTCTCAAGATAACTAGTTTTTTGGGGGTCCTGTTTGGTATTCTACTGAAATAGACCTATAATCTATATCTGGGTTTTCAAATTGCTAAGGAATTTGTGAAACCCACATATAGCCATCAAGCAATGGACAGTCATTTAACTCAATACTCTTTTTTGACACCAACAGAAAACTTCTGTGAATTCATCTGAATAAGAGGGTGGAGTCAGAATATAGAACTTAATCTAAGACTTGAGTACAAAGGGTGCGTTTAATTTGTCCTGTATCGCTCTCTGCTTGATGCTGAAAAAGAAATACACTCATGGCAACTTGTTTACTAGTTGACATTGAAATGCGATCAGAAATTTCTGCATGTTTATTTGTTTTAATGTGGAAAGTTAAAATTAGGAGAAAAAGCTCATTTGTACTTAATAATTTTTATAGCATCTGTTACTATTTCTGATTTGGCTGGATGTATCTGTGAATGACAAAGTCCGTAAGAAAACAATTACTGAGAATGTTTTTCTCCTACATTTGATAGAAATCTTTATCTATTTGTAGCCTCAAATTAAGAGGTTAGAACAAATACAAACCATTGGAAAATACAAATCAAATTCATGAATATTTATGGCATTAATGACACTTTCATGTCACATGTGAAATTATACAAAATGGGAACAGCATAATACCATAAGAGTGGAGAGAGGACTGGACTGGAGTTTTGGAGACTTGAAGTCCTATCCTTTACAATAATAAAATAATGACATCTGAGACTGTGTTTCCTTATTTTGAAAAAGAAGATATCAATATAGCTGGTAGTTCAAGATTACTAAGCACTGAGATTATATAAAACATAATGTCTAAAGTCATGTTACATTTATGTACCATGTCAGACATGTATAATCTCATTTTTTCTATAATATTCAAATACTATATAATGATCAACCTGTATGATAATTATATCATAGACATCTTCAAGAACATGAGTAGAAATGACTAAAATAACAGAAATACCTAATGATTTGCCAGTAGCTCAATCAAATAATGTCAAAGTGTTCATTTCAGATTTTCATAGCTCAGATTGGAGATAGTATTATTAATAGCCTGTAAATAAATAAAGTAGGTCTGCATCGCCAAAATTAAATGACAAGATCTGGTGAATGCACAGTGCCAACTTCTAGCCAACAGATGCCAGATCACGGAAGTCCCTTTTGAACAAGCTCTATCTAGGCTCCAGTTTCTCAGTCGAGGCACTATTGACATTTGGGGCTAGGTCGTTTTTTTTTTATCATGGGTGACTGCGGGGTTGTCCTGTCCATTGTAAGATGTTTGGCATAATCCGTAACCTCAACACATTACATGCCAGTATCCCCACCACTGTGACAAACAAAAAAAAATGTCTCCAGATATTTTCCACATGTTCCGCAGGGGTCATGTTTTCTCCCCATCGAGAACCATTGATATAATCATTGACACAAACATTTTTCTAAGTACATGCCAAGGAATACTAATACCCTGGGTCACTATTGTAGGTTTTATAAGAAAAATAAAGGTATTCTGTGGTCAAATTTGAAATATACTAGGCAAAACCAAGTTTTAAAATTATTTTAACTGCAGATCTTTTCAGTCTGTTATATTGCTAACATGTACTTGCTATACACATCAAATATAGGATATAAAGTATAATTTCGACTTCTTAAGAATATCTCAATCTTATCTTCCTTGAAGTATCTACTCTAAGTTTCCAAGAAACATATTTTGGGAAATGGTAATCTATCCAGTTTGATAGCCAAATGTGCAACAACATGTCTTGTGCCCCTTCCCTCCTCCCGTCTTCCCCCACTTCACTGGTACTGGGATAGGTGACTTGGCAAAAGAACAGCTAGTACTGTGAGGAGTCTGGGTATTTGGTAAAAGGGAAAAGTAGTTTATGTGGGAAAGCCAATCCCAAGTTCTTCACCATTTTCATGAGGGGTATCCCAAACCTCATTACCAAATTCTAAGAATCCGAAGAACAACTGATTACAAGCTACGTTTGCCCTCGTAAAGCACTTAACTTCTGCTTCCCTAGGAGGAGAAATGATGGTTTCTACATCACCAAGGGGAGGAAAACACTTAATTAAAATTTACATATAGATCCCTGGTTGGAATAAAATTTCAAAAGGCCTGTCCCTTACAACAATAAAATAATAATTTTATTATATCCAAAATTCTTAAAAATAGACTTTTGCTTTTGCTTGTAGCTTATATGTGATTTTTTAAAATTAAAATTATTGGGATGACAATGGTTAATAAAATCACATAGGTTTCAAGTGTACAATTCAATAATACATTATATGTGTATTGCATTGTATGTTTACCACCCAAAGTTAAATTTCCTTCTAAATATTTATATGATTCTTATTCTAAGGAAAGAGATAGAAAAATGGGTAAAAACTGTTTTTATTCTCATTGCAATTCAAAATGTTCCTTATTGAATAATGAAATAAAATACTCATTCATGTTCTCCATGATTTTGACATATTTATATATTTTGAGAGTATAGATAGTTGGCACCAGTGCCTACAGTTCATTTCAACTCTAATCTGAATTTCTATAAAATGTGAGTGAGTAATATTAAAGGTGATTACTAAAAGGCTATATCCTATTCTGTCCCTGGGAAAGCAAATTCTTTGCTTATGTGTTATCTAGAAATTATCTTGTATTTATAAAATAGAGATAAGAAGCAACAGCACATATGCCCCAAGAAAAGTCAAGCCCAGAGCCTCTTGGAGATTTACCTTCTATGCATCTTGGGTCTCAGAATCATATTATCTAGGCATCTTAAGAATTAGCATGTCTGTATTCTCATGGGGTTAATTTATGTAGACTAAGAAGATGCCAAGTATTAAACAGGTTGCCTTTGCTGTAATCATAGACTTCCACTGGGAAATCTTAATTGGCAACAAGTAAAATTGCTCTCTGTGAATTCTTAATGGTGGATACCACATAAAATAAGAACTGTGATTTGTTTCTAAGTCCCTTCAAGAGAAAAAGAGGCTATCTCTGGGGAACAGAATATATAGCAAACAAAGAAAGAGCCCACTGCTCTGCGATAGCAATAAAAGCTCTGAAAGCAAAACCTCATGCTATGCCAACTCAATAACAGCACATGGGTTCCCAGCTCTGCATCCTCATCTCACTCTGTGAGGTCAAAGGAGGCCAGGGCTAGCAAGCTCTACATTATCTTCCCCTCCTCTCAACCCTTGGGTTGGATTTCTAAATCATAGCAGTATTTGTGGACAAGTGTAAGCACAAGGGCCACTTGGAAACCCATCAATGTCATTTCTCAATTACCCACCAAGGGGTTGCTTCAGAGATGCAGCCAGTCCCAGACCCCTGCCAAGATAAGAGTCTTTCCTCTAAGTCATGCCCTCTGCCCAGCACAAAGGAGAATAAATCAGGGCTCTGGAAATTGGGTATTGCCACATGCTTCAATGGTTATGTCATCCCTAGGCAGTGATGGGGAGGGCTATGGGCTGAGCTGTTTTCCAGAGGATACTTATAGACTGATGGTGCTGCTTTACAGGAACAAAGGAACATTTAGGCTTCTTTTCATAGCTCTGAAGCCCCTGATGAAATAATATCACAGTCTTTAAAGTAACTTGTTTAGCAATAGAAGGGGCTTGTAGAACTAAGTCCAGAAAGATACTTGGATTGACTGAACCAGGTCACCCAGGTTTATATTTGACCTTATACTTTAGAATTCATCAACATTATAGTTTATTTAGGTGACCTGTATGATGTGCATATTTATCTACTTTAGGAGTTGCCTACTGTTTGAACCCAGGTCTTCTGCGTAAGGAGACACCAAAATTGCCAGACTGAAATTCTACAAGAACTTTATATACATGATTTCCTATTTCTTATCAAATCTATCCACCCTTATTTTTTTCAAAGGGCCATGCTAATCCAGCAGAGAACATATACTTAGGTCCTAACCTAATAAATGTATAAAATAGACTACTTAAAATCATGTAGGTTGCTTTTCATCCTTTTTGCCCCACATCTTGTTTGCAAAAAAAAAAAAAAAAAAAAAAAAAATGAATATACATTTATTTGTAAAACACATTTTTGATGACTGTCCTTCAAAAGTCCAAAGGTCTTCTCAGAAGTTTGGCATTTTGATTAGAATCCTGAGTTGGGGCGCTCTGGTGGAGTAAGAGCAGTTGAATTGGTTTTTGAATAGATTGAATTTTAACTGCCTTTAAGACTGTTAGTATAACTATACATATGATAATGAGAAATTTAGATCTAGAGCTCTTTATAGTTAATATATAAACCACAGTATTGATAGACACATTAGACTAACCTACGAAGATATAAAATTGCCCTCTAATGTAACTAGGGAAATATCCCCATTTTACAGATGGATTTACTGCAGCCATGGGAAGCTCGAGTTGAATATATTGTATAAGTAGGTCCATAGATGATTTAAAAATAATTCAGCTTGTAGTTTAAATAGGTTTATGTTCTTCAGGAAACACTCGCAAAATGCCAAAAATATTTCAACATTAATAGGATTTGGGGGGTCACCAGAGAAACTTACCACTATGTAATCTGAAAACATTTGGTTTGAAATATGTTTGTTATTTTTAGATCCATGCTTATCTTAATATGATGGCCAGGAACCTAGTGTGATATATTTATCCGAAATTAAAATAAAGAGCCTCAAGCAAAAGGCGTTTTGAAGATTTATTTGGGGTAATAAAGATCATAGATATTCCCTACTAAGTTAAAAGAAGGAAAACTCCAGCAGGCAACCATATAAATGACCCGCTCAACAGAGACACATGTGTTTAGGCTGAAGTGCACCCACAGTAGGAATGACAAAGTGCCTTTTTTTTTTTTTTTCTGGAAGGAGGAATGAAATGGGTGATTTACCATGGCCTTCTATTTAATTTTAATTTTAATAGGAAAAAAACCCACTAACTTTTTAGTTGCGTGAGCATACTTATGGGTTTTTTTTGGGGGGGCGGGGATTGGTACTTAGGATTTAACTCTACATATATCTCTATATGGGTAACTCTGGAGTTAAAAGTAATTTTTTTTTTTTGCTTACTCCTTTCCATTTTTATTTTTTAGCTCTCCATATTTTAAAGACCTGAGAGGGGGTTCTAGTACCCCACCTTCACCACCACCACCCCTAACTCTAGGGAGAGGTGTTTGGGCCTCTCTGAAAACAGGAAACACAAAATTGATTCCTGCTCCGCCTCAGAGTCTTTAAGGATGGCACATTGTATACTTTCTTGTCACAAATTAGACCTCATAAATAATCCCACAAAGAACTGAGGATAGAAAGTTGCCCTGAATCAAAGAATCAGGAGTAGGTTGACAAAAATATAAAGTAGCTGGTAGAAAGCACATTTTAGATATCTCAGGGCAGAGAAAACTTCTAAGAATATGAATGTCCGTTGCAGGGTCAGTTGAGGTTGACAACCTGTGGCTGGTTTCATGGTCTAGAAATGAGTTTGCTTTACTGGAACCTGGTTTACTTGCTGCTCAGGCCTTGCCCTCTACCGAACACTCACTGATGAAGAATTCTATATGTACTCTCTATGGAGATAATCCTAGATTTTTCACTAGATACAAAAGTCTGCCTGAGAGAGAAGCCACTGGACTCTCAACTCAGCACTGCTGCATTAATCGGCTTTTACTTGTAGGAGAGGCTCCTCACTGAAACCTGGGAATGCCCTGATTCTTGCCTCTCCTCTCCTCTCCCCAAATATGAAGACAACACTTAAGCAAAATACTACAACCATGTACCTAACAGTGGTTCTAGCCCTACCCTCAATGGCTTTTATACCAGTTCCAACCATGTAGTTCTCATTCCCACCCTGTCTTATTTTCTAATTATCTCACGAGAGTGGGTCTTATACTCCTAAAGTATTTGACCTGTAAGACCAAGTCTTCTCATTCCTCATACCTTTCATAGTACTTAGTATAAGACATAAAATTTCAAAATAAAACTTTGCTTACCTCGAAAACATAGAGACAATTGGAAGTGTGCTTTAGTCATCTTTGTACCTAAGTGACTTAGCACATTATATATGCTCAGCACTTTTCTTAAGCCATTGAGGGGATGGATGATGATTCAGCAAGAGAAATTGCTAAAGGAGCATGTGTTCATTAGGGATGAGCCCACCTTTATTTGTAAGTTTGTGCAGGAAAAAAAAAAATCAAGCAAGTATCACAAAGCCATTTGTTTCAGTGGAGTGCAAATGCTTAATGAGATTCACAATTTCAAGATAGTTATAGTTAGGAAATCAAAGATAGGACATTAAATGAAAATATGAATGTGTTGTTAGTGATATGTAAAGCCAGGAAGAATATTTGCTTCACCAGACTTATTTGTGCTGCTTTTAAAATTCTTCATAAAGAAGTCTTAAGTCATTTCATGTCTGCATGGAGGGTCATTTCATGTCACATGAAAGGCTCTAACTTGTAATGATAATAATCAAGTGTGTATTACTACCTCCAGTTTTACTCCATTTATCTACCAATTATATCTTGAGCTACAAACAACCTTATCAATGGAAGCAATGAAAGTATATCTCATAATTTTGAATGAAAATTAAAAATCTGTGATAGGTAAAAGTAAACAAATAAATAATAAGTCCACGGTAAAACTCAAAGCCTAAAATAGTACTTTTTTTCCCCACCTTGGATAAAGCGAATTAGAGAAAAATTATAGATATGTAGATCATTACTTTTAATAACAGAATCAGGGCTTAACCTAAAAGGTTAGAAAGGGAGTACTTATAAATAAGGTCTTGAGAATTTGGCAAGATGGACATACAATTGAAATCAGAGGGGAGTTCGAAATAAATAATAACTTCACAGGGTGCCAAATGGTGGATGAGCTTTTGAAGGATTAGTGGTATGGAAAACAATGTGGGGAAATAAAGTAAGAAAAAGTTAAAAAAAAAAAAAAGAAGGAGCACAACCAACAACTAAAAGTAAGTGATCATTTTTGTAGCTAAGTGCTTTAGATAACCAAATTACAAATAAGAAGCACTATCTCCTAAAATATTAATGCTATACATTGTAGTCCAGGTGGGACCTGTCTTTGGTGGCACACCAGTACAATCAGTTTCTCTGTTCTGATTGTTTGGTGACTGTGTTGTACTGTTGCTAAGTTTTTAAACAGCCCCTGATGTGTTTCCTGAAGTGTGGACTTCAGGTCCTGTTCCTGCTACTTACTGTGTAGTTCTGGGAAAGTCATTTAGGCATTCTGGACCTCTGTTTCCCATTGCTAATGAGACAGGGTTGAAAGTAAGTGATTTCAGCAGTCCTTTCTTTAGAGTGAATAATCTGTAATTCTTACCAATCATTTTGGTAGGACAGTTGAAAGATTGGGTGATGAAACCAGAAGAGATGTGATAGATATACAGAATTACTGAGAGTTGGAAGTGACAGGTTACCTTCTTGAAAGAAGGCAGATTATTTTTATGCACCTAATTTTCTTTAAGCTCTCACTATTGGCTGTGTCTTGGCACTGAACCTTCCAGAGGTAATAAAACAGCATGCTGGCAGACCCAGGGCACCAGAGCAGGGCCAGAGTCTGTGACCACTTTTAAAACGTTTTCCAGGAAATTGTTCTATTGAATAATGTTTAAGTTTCCACAGAAGCTATGAGCACAGCACGGTGAAAAAAAAAAAATGTCAATTGCACATTAAAAAAAAAAAAGCAGCTCTGGGGTTATGGTCCCTTTTGAGGGAAATTGCATTGTCTTATGATGTTTCTTTAGTATTCCCTGGAGATTTATGGACTCACTAGTTAATTGAAAGTCAGACTGTTTGTGTACCTGGATTTATTCATGTTTCTTGTCTAATTGATTTTCCTGTATCTCTCTTCTAGAAATAAAGATATGAATGGGATCAGTTTCAAAAGGCTGCTCTAAAAGAGAGATTCTTTGCATCAGACACACAATGTAGGATTTTGGCCTTTGGGACTGACTGTTACCAAGATGATATAATTTAAATGTACCAAAAGTTGCATCTATACAACAATACTTCTCCCATTAGACTGCCTGGAATTCTCATGCTTGAAATAAAGGAAACTGGGTGCCCAGATCTGTACCTGGGATCTGTACCTGAGGAGAGTCCTAACATTACTCTGTTAGCTCCTGTAGTAGCTTATCAAGGATAAGTTTGCCAAATCAGATACCTGTGAAAATTTGACTTCTGGAAATTTTTTAGCAAAGTCAATCATGTGTAGAATGGAAGGAAGGAAGTCCTATTAGAAATGTTACATTACAAATAGAAATATTTCTAGCCACACATGTCCCTACCAACCCTAACCTTCTGTTTTACTCATTATTCCTACAAACATAGTCCTTCACTGTCAGAGTGTCCTTTTCAAACAAGTCCTACCCATCCCTCACAGTACAGCCTACATCCTCCTGATCTGCGTCTCCTCAGCCCCATTCCTCAGTCTGCCTGGGCTCCATTCTGCTCCTCCCCCTGTGCTCCTGAATTTGAGGTTATACTACACATGTACACATAATGATTTACATCTTGTAAAAACTCCAAAATTATTCTATGTACCTTAATTTTGACTCTACAAATATTGTCAGTACCTGGCTTTCCACTTGTGTTCTGTATCAAATGGTGGCAAGCATAAAGTTGAACATCATAGATATTCAACTAATGTATTGACTGATTGTCTTGAATGGGGAATTAAAAATTCTATATTTTACTCTTGATAATAACACTATATCAAGAGTATTTATTTTAGCTGTCAGTTAAGGACATTACAAACCAGGGAGTTTCCAGAGAGCCAGTGACTAAAATGGAGTGAGGTACTGAATACTAAATTAATAATGGTGAGGGAAATTGGAGACATTTAGTTTGACAAATAGAAACTAAAGGATATACCTGATGATCGTTTTTAAAATACAGTAAGTTGTCTTGTGGAGAGGGCTTAGCAGCATCCTAGAATATTCATGGGGAAAGAACTAGTAAACCAGTTGTCTGAGTTAGAACCTGTGAGATGGCAACTCAGCACTAGAAAGGAATGTTCTAACATTTAATACCCTCTAATGTGGAGAAGGGTGTTCTTGAAATAGCTCTGTACTACTGTAAGTGTCAAAGCAAAACCTGGGTGACCATCTTTCAGATTTCATTTACAATGGACTGTTTCAGTAGATGGAAAGGGTCTGGACACCCCTCATGTCAGATGATTCATCGTCTGGCTTTCATTCTCTGGGCCTAATGCTGCCATCAGTAGATCTACTTGTCATGCCCCTTTTCTTTGCACCATCCATTTTAAATAATCGAAGACAGTTTTACAGTTTTGTTCTCAGTCTTCACTTTTCTAAAGGAAGCAATGTAGGTTTTCCCATTGCTCCTCATACAACTTACTTTTCACACCTCACTTAATCATGGCCACCTACTGGACTTATTCTAGTTTGTCAGTTTTCCTCTTAACATGTGGGGCTCTAATATAAACATAATATATTTTATTATGATCAGATCACAAGTCAAGTTTCAGTCATCCTTTGAGAGAGGGTTGTTATTCTAACTTTATGATTTTTTTCCCCCAGTGGTACTAATTGTTAATAACCTTTAGGCAAAATACCTAAAATTCCAGCATTGTATCATGCATATCCAGTTACTCTCTTGTGGACTCAAATAATATAAATCATTATTTTAAGAAAGGGCAAGAAGTGTTTTAAATTTAGAATATCTGTTCTCTTTTTCTTCACTGCTTCTTATTCCCTGATTTTTTAAAAATTGCCTCATCCTATTCCACTTCTTCTTCTTTCCAATGCCAAAGATTTTTTTATGGTTAAGAGGTCAGAAGAGAATTAATAATTATAAGTAAATTAGATCATTCCTGACCTTGGTAGAAGTTTTAGTGGACAATTATTCTGCTCTTCAGAAGGAAGAAGTGAGCTTCAGATTGTCACTGAAATGAACAAGAATTCCTTGAACATGTATAATTCCATGGTTAAGGAATAATGTTAGAAGGATTGATGTTAGAAAGAAGAAACAAAGTTGACGAGAAAATATTTATCTAGAGCACAGCCAAAGTTAATGGCACTATTGAATGTTCTGCTGAAGACAGAAATTAAAGTTGGGTATTGTAGATGTTTGTCATGATTCACATTTAGATTTTTCCAATTTAGGCTGTTTTATGACAGTGGTATGTACATTTTACAGAAGAGGTATTGCTTTTTGAAGATACGTTATGCTCAGAGTTTCAGAACTTCTATTTTGGAAATGCAGTCCAGTGCCCCTTCTTTATGCTTCCCCCTCCCCCTCCTTGCAATCCCATATCTCTGAGAGGTTTATTTCTGGCCCATTTACTATATTAGTAGGCAAGTTTATTTTTCTGGCTTGATTTTCTAAACCCTTGTTACAGAAGTTCCATTTTGAAGCAGTTTTAAAGTAGAATCATTATCTTCCTCCTCATAATTTTAAAGTTAACATTTGAAAATCACTTTCAACTTACACTTTCAGCTTTGGATAACAGCTGAAAAATGATTGTGTGGAGTTTACATTCATCATTGTCACATTGGTGAAGGTCTCTCAATAAATACACTGTAGATTATTTTTCCTGTCAAATGCTGCTAGACATTTTAGTAAATTAATTAGCTGGGACTGTTGTCAGATGGATGTCCTGATATTGTCACAGAGAAGGTATGAGCTGAGATTGAGTGAAAGGCAAAAGCTGATTCACTTGTCAGCAGGCAACATTCTGAGGAAGTTAGTTAGGGTGGCTTCAGAAGATCATTCTGGAAACCAGATAGGTATATATGATATTGGGCTTCTGACATTTCTGAGCCAATGAGATCATCCAATTCAATTCATATTTTATAGTGGGTTGGAAATGTGCTCTAGATATAGGGATAATATAAGGCCATACTATCACTATTCAGTCAGAAGAAATTTTTGAATTGCTGTATAGCTGTTTGCATGTTTTTGGGAAAACCACGAAAAGGTCAGAGGTTTAGGATGTCTGGAAGGTTTCCTGTTTCTCATTTGAGCAAACCAAAGAATAAAGTGTGGATAAATCCTTAGGAAAACTTTCTCATGGGATTTACAAGAGCTGCTTCTTCATGTAAAGTTAGAATGTGGAAATATCCCTTATGTTTCTGTTTGGGAACAAGAAAATTTAGATATAGTTGTCTTGGTTAATAGAGTCAAACACTGGTTCCTTCAATGTCCACCTTCTATTCATAAACCCAGCAGCCTAGCGGTTTCTTGTGGCATCCCAAATGCAGCATGTGTTGGCTTTCACACATGGAAGCAAGAATTGTCATGGAGCATCATGGCCTTGTGCCATCTCTGTCTTGGCGGAGTTGGCAAAGCAGGACCTCTTTGATGTTAACTTCAAACATTCATAACATTCATAACATGACTCAAATGTAGTATTTTTTCTTATTAACTGTGATGGGGCTGTCCTTAACTTATATAAGCCATTTAAAATCTATTTGTATTTCTAACTTCTCCCACTTCTTGTGGAGAGAAAAAAAAAGCATCTTTTTCTTTTTAAAATTTATTTCTTCTTTGACTTCTCCAAAAAGCATTCCCCTATTCTCTACTGAAAATGGACCTCTCTGTTTTCTGTATGCCCATAAAATTGGGCATGTATATGTAGTATAGAACTTACTTCAGTCTGACTTATGTTATAGGTGAGTTAATAACTTCTTTATCTCCCTTGTTAACTTGTCAACTCCTGGAAGGGAAATCCTGTCTGCTTATCTCTTCATTTGGTTCTTAGCAATCTAGGACTTTTTGAATGAGTATGCATGCATAGGTGGTTATGTGTAGTCATGGATGTTCATGAATGGATAGTCGTGAGTATATGGTCATGGATTCAGAGCACTCATGGATGCTAGTTCTGAGGCAACAGAAGCTGTAATAGGAATGGATAATGCCATTAGTCCACCACTTGCTGTGTTTTTACATACCCTGGACTCTGCTTCTTGGTTCAGTTTCTTTTTGTTCTCATTCCTTTTCTTTCATCATTTCCTTTATCCCTTCTAGTGAGAGTCTTCTACTTTAACTCTCATATTTAGCCTGATGGAAACCTTGTAAGCCACATATTAGGAAAGATTCATTTATATACTGTATTACTCAAATGTATATACTATGTACTAACCGTATCCAACATCCTCTACTCACTGTGTCCATGTTATATGTTCACACCCTAAATCTATCCTCTGACCTTCATATTTATTAAGACCTGTTATCAGTTTTGGTATCTTTATCTTCCCGGTCCTTCATCTTCTGTTAAAATAAATTATTACCCCACTGATGGCTTGTCTCCTGCCTCCTGGATCAATGTTACTTAGAAGGAAGATCTGGCATTTCGATCTCTTTCATTTGGTCACAGGTCTTTTCTCAAGAATATTTCTCATCTTGTATTGTTTTGTAACATCAACATCCCTATTGGGCCCAAGTCAGCATTCCTGAGACTGCCTTCCTCTCTATTATGGTCTCTGAAGAGCAGTGTGGCAAATGAAAAATTAAAATGAAACAATAGTAACACTTGACTATATGCTAGGACTCTTCTAAGCACTTTACAATTATTAACTCATTTAATCTTTACAATTCTATGAGGTTCAGTATTTTAAACATCATTGTACAGATGAGGAAAGTGGAGCATAGACAATTACCTACTCTGGCCTGAGGGTTGGGTCCTTAATCCTTATCTTAAATATTCAGTGAGTTGTTAATAGATATTTCCAGCTCTATCTCTTTTAGGCACACAATAGGATTGCAATTCCTACTTTCTTATGGTTAGGAGGGGTTGTGCGACTCATTCTGGCCAATAACTTGTTAGCAAAAGTGACATTTCAAGTTTAAACATCTAACTGTTGATGTACAACATTCGAACATGCTCTTTTGTTCTGGCATGGGAGTCAGCAGTGTTCAAAATATTGGTTTATCTAAAGCTAGGATCATAGAATGAGTACCATGAGCAGAGGATCCTGGCAACATGTAGTGTCAGGAGGAAATAAACTTTCATGGCAAACGACAGATACCTTGGGGTGGTTAATTGCCACAGTATAATCCACCCTATCCTGAATCCCATATACAGACCAAAATAGTATAAAAGCAGAATGGATTCTGTCGTACCTAGAATATATTTCCTAAAAATTTATAATTTATTATAGTGCTACCTTATTTCAGTCCCTTAAGTATCCATTTCAGCTTTAGCTTTTTCCTTTATCTTATCCCTGAGATATCTCAAAATTTTGTTCCTTTTATAAAAAAATCTTGGGCTTGTTTTTATTAATATTGCTTTAAAATTACCATAATTGCCCAAATAGTAGCTTTGCAACTTAAGATATTACAGAATATTTTAGAAATTTAATAAATGTTATATTCCTGTTTCATAAAAATAGATTTAAAAATCTATGTTTACCATTTGGGAAAATACGATCATCTTGAATGCTCAAAGGAGAAGATGAAACTATATAAACAACTATAATTGTCTTTGTAAAGAAAGTTACAGTAGATATCAAATCATTAGGAGCACTGTATTTTAATTATCTAGAAATAATTTTAGCTGTAGTTATTGCTGGCTATAAAAAGTTAATTTAGATTTAATTTTTAAAAGTTAATAAGCTAATATGACTCATTTTTTTACTATTAAAAATGGAATGTCTCTGACATTCCACAAGAGTGTATATATGTGGTAGAACAACTTGTATCAAAAACTTGAGGCTCATTAAAATTTATAACATGTATTTAATTACCAGAGTTGTTTCAAAGTGTAACTCAAAATTATAATCATTAGTTTTTTAAAATATAGTTATTCATGTTTATAATAGCTTCTAAGAAGGTTATATTTTCTAGAGTGGGGGTCAGCAAACTTTTTCTGTTGAAGGCCAGATAGTAAATATTTTTGACTTTACTGGTTGTATCCTATCGTCACTGTCATGACGACTCAACTATGTAGCTGGAGCTCAAAAGCAGCCAGAGACAATACATAAGTGAGTTGGCGTGACTGTTTTCCAATAAAACTTTATTTGGTAACATAGGCAAGATTTTGTCTTTGGGCACTAATTCCTGATCTAGAATGAGTTTTTTTTTTTTTTCTTAAAAACTTTCTTGTATTGTTTTGCAACACTCTACTTATCAACTCCTGAATAAAAAAAAAAAATTGGGGTCATCATAAATTTGACATTGCGTCTCCATGGCCTCCTAAGGCATCCTCTAGAGCTGCTCTGCTTAAGCCCTGAGGCACTGAAAGCTACACCAGTGTGGTGGTTAGAGTGCTGTAAAGTGGGTGAGGAAAACTCGCAGACAACTCTGAGTTGTCTCTATGAACCCCTGTGTGGTCCTTAATGTTGTATAAACTCAATTTCTCCATCAATAAAACAAGGAGGGATAGTGGTACTAGGTACCTTTCGGTGATCATATTCTTTCTATGATTCTAGTATTAGAAACATTAAAAAATTCAAACCTATAAGTAATCAAGTAAAACTTATGAGTATTAATAGATCCTCATAAAAATCTTTCAGCACCTAGTGAGGAAGATACCATATTACTTCTTTGTTAGAATTCCTAAAAAAATACATTTATGTTTATTATTTTCATAGGATTGTGTTCTATAGGTTGTTGAAAAACCATAGAAGCTCTTTCCATGCCAAGGGAGATGATAGATAATGAATTTCATGAATTCAAGTTTAATTGAACTGCATTCCACCTTCATCCTTAGGCAGCCATTTCAGATATATGTGGATACTTATCTGAGACCTGATTTTGATGGGCTTGGGCAAACATAAAGTAAGCATGTGTGTGCATGAGGGGAGTTTTCCCTTGTTTTGCATTTAGGTTATTACTTTGTTTATAGGTTCCCAAATATAAAGGTGGTATTTTGATAAAACTAAGATATCAGCTTATAGAGATATATACACATACACTATATACATATACAGTTTAACCTTGAACAATGCTGGGGTTAGGAGTGCCAACCCTCTTCACAGTTGAAAATCTGTGTATAACTTTTGACTCCCCCAAAACTTAGTTATCCCTCAGTATTTGTGAGAGGTGGATACCAGGACTGCCCATGGATACCAAACTCTATGGATGCTCGAATCCCCTATATAAAATGGTATAGATCAATGTATACAGTCAGTCGACCTTTTGCATCTGTGGACTCCCAACTCTATTGGAAAGAATTCACATATAAGTAGAACACAGCAGTTCAAGCAGTTCACTTATTTATTCAGTGCCACTAGGTAGGGCCAACTGTATGCACACATACTACTGTGTGTGTGTGTGTGTGTGTGTGTGTACATATTCATCCTAACATACGTAATATACACACACACTAACTTCAGGAGCCAGGCTAAAGACAGAATATGAATACAAACATAAAATATTCAGAAGATATGCTGTTAAAAATTGAGGTCATGAACCTTTTTAAATTTAAAAACCACATAGACTTTTGATTTAAAAAATCTGGCACAGTATCTGATGTAATAGTTGCTTAATAAAGGATTGTTGGATAAATAACTATATTAATGAAACGACATTAATCTTTAAGTTTCAAAAATGGAATGAGTCATAGAACATGGGTGTGTGATTTTTTGTATGTTAACAAGCCCTACAAGAATAACCAGGTACTATTTAGATGCATTCCATGTATAAATTTTATAAATGATGATAATGCAGAACAATGATCTGCTCGGTTGTGATTGAAAAAATGTGGGAAGTCCAGTGGAATTGTACTTCAAGTTGTTGTGCTGAATTCAGTCCTGGGCCCTAGCCACAAAGATTTAATTATTTAGGAAACCTAATTTCCTTAATTAAGATGGTTGTGATAGAGCAGAAACATCAAGAACCATTAAAAAAGTATAGTAGAAATAATCTGGGATAAATCTAAAATTAATAAGCCACATTATATTAGTTATGTAAGAGAGTTTTATTCCAAAATGAAATTTCTTAAAACAAAAGGATTACTTAGCCCTAATAATTTTCAAATCAGCACTTATTTATTCAGTGCCACTAGGTAGAAAATAGTGTAGAAGCTGCCTAATGCAGGTTTACAAAGTTGAATAGTAGTTTAATCCAACCTCAAAAGATAAGCAAGCCTTAAAATAAGGATAAAAAGGAATATATGGAGGGAAAGATTAGTTAGAGACATTTTAAGCAACAATTTACAATTACAAATCATGCAGCAATGAATAATTGGGTGCCTATGTTTTTTCTAATTAAGTTTATTGGGGTAACATTGGTTAATACAATTATAATTTTCAGGCGTACATTATCATTTGACATCTGTATATTCTATTGTGTGTTTACCACCCAAAGTCCAGTTTCCTTCAGCTACCATGTATTTGATCCCCTTTACCCACTTCACACTTCCCCTACCCTGCTATATTTGACTTCCTTTAACTGTTTATCTACTCCCTTCTCCCCTACCCCTTACCCTCTATTCTATAGTCCATGTCCATGAGTCTCTGTTTGTTTGTCCTGTTTGTTTGTTGCTTTTACGTTTCTATCCCACATATAAGTGATATCATGTGATTTTCAACTTTTTCTGTCTGGCTTATTTTGCTTAGCATGATTATCTCGAGGTCCATCCATGTTGTCGCAAATGGCAGTATTTCATCTCTTCTTATGGCTGAGTAATATTCCATTATATACATGTACCACAGCTTCTTTAGCCAATCATCTATTGTAGGACACTTCAGTTGCTTCCATGTCCTGGCCACTGTGAATAATGCTGCTATGAACATCGGTGTACAAATATCTTTTCTGATACGGGTTTTTGAGGCTTTGAAGTAAATACCTAGTAGAGGGATTGCTGGATGTATTGTTGGAAATGTACTTTCAGGGTAAATTTCAGAAAGTGGGAGTGCTCACACAAATGGAAAATGCACATGGAATTTTGTTGGATTTTGCCTGTAAATGTGTTTGTTACCTTATGTGGCAAAAGGTACTTTGCAGATGCGATTAAATTAAGGGCCCTCAATTGGAGAGAGTATTCTGGATTACTTAAGTGAGCCTAATATCATCACAAGTGCCCTAAAAGCTCATAATCATTCTTGGCTGTGGTGAGAGGGAGATTTGACTATGGGGGAAAAAAAACTCATCAGAGAGCTGCAACATTGCTAGCTTTGAAGACAAAGGAAATGCATGAAGAAATAGAAGTTATTGCTAGCTTTGAAGACAAAGGAAATGGTGGCCAAGGCTATAGGAACATTTAGGAAGTTAGAAAGCAAGGAAACATTCTCCTTTAGAAACTTTGGAAAGCAATGCAGCTCCTGACATCTTGATTTTAGACCAGTTAGATACTTTGTTATAGCAGCCATAGAACATTATTATGGCATGCTATTTTAAGTTTAGGTAGTCGAATTGATTAATCTTTTATTGCATTTGGATTGTGAATCAGTGTTAGATAACCATTCCTTTCATCTTGGCTGTAAAGGAATCCACTTGTGTGTGTGTGTGTGTGTGTGTGTGTGTGTGCGCGCGCTTCTATTTGTATAGTCTCATTTTTACATATAGATCCCTGATATATTTGGGGTTTATGGTTTATATGTGGTTTGATGTATGAATATAATGTTGCTTTTGGTCAAATGGCCAACCAATTGTTCCATTATTGTTTATTTAAAAAAACAAAACAAAACAAAAAAATATCGTTGACCCAGTGGTTTCAAAGGACATCTTTATTGTGTAGTGTATTTCTATATGCATTTGGGTCTGTTTCTGGACTTTGTAATCTGATCTTGTCCTGTTTATCCATGTACCACGCTGTTTTTATTACAGAAACTTTATAGTATGTTTACTGTATGATAGAATTACTTTTCCCTTTACAGTTATTCTTTCTCAGTGTTTTTCTGGCTATTCTTACAAGTTTTTTTTTTTTTCATATGAGTTTTAGTATTAACTTGCCTAGCTCCAAAAAAATCTTGTTGGCATTTTTTTTGGAATTGTGTTAATTTTATATAGCAATTTAGAACTGACATCCTTATAATGTTGAGTAGTTCTGTCTAGAATAGTTAATAACTTCTATTTCTTCAAGTCTATTTCTGTGACTTTAGGAGTTTTAATGTTTTCCTCTGGTTTTATAGATTTGTTTCTATGGTTAGTCTTAGTAATTTTATTTTCTTTGTTGGTAATGAGGTTTTCTATCCTAGTATAACCTGTAACAGGTTATTAGTTTCTGTGAAGGTGATTGATTTTGGTATTTTAATTTTTACTGAATCTGAATTTTATTGTTTGACTTAATTTTGTCATTAATTCATATCATTTTCAGGCATACTAACTTGCCATCTGCAAATATGACTTTTACTTTTTCTTTTCCAATTCATATACCTCTACTGGATCTATCCTATATAATTGCATTGACTACAATATAACATTGAATAAGTAGTAAAGTTTCTGCTGGTCCACATCCTCACTACCATTTGGTGTTGTCACTGGATTTTGACCATCCTAACAGGTATATAGTGGGATCTCATTGTTGTTTTAATTTGCATTTCCTTGATGACATGATGTGCAGTATCTTTTCATATGTTTATTTGCCATGTGTGTACCTTCTTTGATGAGGTGTCTATTAAAGCAGAAGTCCCCAACCTTTTTGGCACCAGGAACTAAGGTGGTGATGCTAACTAGCACTGGGGAACTGCTGCAAATACAGATGAAGCTTCGCTCGCTTACCTGCCACTCACCTCCTACTGTGTGGCCCTATTCCTAACAGACCACAGATCAGTACTGGTACCAGTGTACAGCCCCAGGGGTTGGGTACCCCTGTATTAAAGCCTTTGGCTTTAATTAGGTTGTTTTCTTATTGTTGAGTTTCAAGAGTTGTTTGTATTCTTTGGATAACAGTCCTTTATTAGATGTGTCTTTTGAAAATATTTTCTTATAATCTTTGGCCTGTCTTCTCATTTTCTTGATATGGTATTTCACAGAACAAAATTTTTTAATTTTAATAAAGTTCAGTTTATTAATTATTTCTTTCATGGGTTATGTGTTTGGTCTTGTATCTACAAATGCATCATTGTACCTAAGGTCATCTAGGTTTTCTCCTAGATTATCATTTAGGAGTTTTATAGTTTTCTATTTTCCATTTAGGTCTGTGGTCCATTTTGAGTTAATTTTTGTGAAAAGTGTAGACTAGATTTTTTTTTTTTTTTGCTTTTGGGTGTCCAGTTGTTTCCAGAACTATTTGTTGAAAGGATGTCTGTGTTCCATTATATTGCCTTTGCTCCTTTGTCAAAGAGCAGTTGATTGCATTTATTTCTGGTCTTTCCATTCTGCTACATTGATCTGTTTGTCTATTCTTTTGCTAACACTACACTGTCTTGATTACTGTAACTTTATAATAAATCTTGAAATTAGGTACTGTCAGTCCCAGCTTAGTTCTTCTTCTTCACACATTTAATTTTTAATCCAAGTTCGTGTGTGTGTGTGTGTGTGTGTGTGTGTGTGTATGTGTGTGTGTGTGTGAATGATTGGAGGTAGAGGTAATTATTCAGATAGAAAATTGACCTGGTATCATTATTTCATTTGTCAATTCTTTCCCCACTAATTAATGACACCATTTCTGTCATACATGTTGATTCCATGTCAGTCTGTTTCTAGATCCTTTTATATTCCATTACTGTATTTATCTCACCTATTTAATTACCTAACTCTTTATAGTGCCTAACTCCTTTATGGATGTTAGTGGACTCTCCTTTCTTAAAGATAAATTGATCATTTTTGGCCTCTGTCTCATTTATAAGAATTGGAATATCAACTGATAAAGTTCAGTGTATAAAACTCTGGGATTTTGATTGATAATGTTTCACATTTAAAGATGAAGTCAGGAGATTGGTCTTAGTTTTTCTTTTATGCACTTTAATAAAGTACTCTCTATAAATATTTTATAATTATATAACTTTATATTTTTATATATTTTATATTTGTGTTTTATTACATATATTTTTATATTTTTCCCTGTGTACCTTTTAATTTGTTTGATTATACTATTTTAAATGGGATCTTTTTAAAAAAATTATATTTCTAATATATATTTCTAATGATTTTCTAATAATAATGTTAAGGGCATTATCTGTTTTAGTATGTTGCTCTTTCATCTAGTAAACATGCTACTCTCTTAATATATCTGATGATTTGCTGTAGGTTTTTCGCAATTTTTACAGAGATAATTATGTTGACTATAAAAAATGATGGTTTTGTTCATTACTTTCTAGATCTTGTATCTTTTATTTCTTTTCTTTATGTTGTTGCTCTAACTAAAACCATACAGAAAATATTGAACAGAAGTGGTGCATCCTTATCTAGAGCACAAAACTGAATGGAAATGTGCTTAAAGTTCACGAGTGCTGTAGATTTTTGAAGACACCCTTTATCAGCTTAGGGGAGTTCCCTTCTATTTCTAGTTTGCAAAAGATTTTTGCTGTGTATTTTTTAAATCATGAGTAAAATGTTAAATGTTATTAAAAATTTTAGAATATACTGAAATGATTATGCATTATTTTTAATTTAAAATTGTTTTGGAAATTAATAGACTTTTTAGGGCCTAATCATCTTTGCATTACCAGATAAACCCTATTTGGTCATGCCACATTATTATTATCATTATTATTGCTATGATTATTATTTTTCACATGAATTGATTCAGTTTTATTTAGAATTTTCGAGCCTACATTTGTTAATTTTTCTTTCCCATGTGACCTATGTTTACTTTTAGTATCGAAGTCATTCTAGGTAATTTCCTCCTTCTCCTTTCTCCGTTTTCTTCCCCTTCTCTTCCTTCTTTCTCTTCCTTTCCTCTTCTCTTTCTAATCTCTGGTACTCTTTCTTAAGAGATGGCTATTAGAGTTTTTATATTGTTTTCAAGTTTTGAAAAAATTTCCTCGAAAAACTTCTGGGACCACAATTCAATGATAAAAGACAAATAACCCAATTTAAAAATGGACATAGGACTTGAAATTTCTCCAAATAAGATACATAAATGTCCAGTAAGCACATGAAAATATATAGAACATTACTGGCCATTAGGAAAATGTAAATCAGAATCACAAAAAGATACCATTTCATACCCACTATGATAGCTATAATCAATAATAAACAATAGTAGGTGTTGGAGAGAATGTGGAGAAATTGGAAGCCTCATATATTGCTGGTGGAAATGTAAAATGGTGTAGCTGCTTTGGAAAATACTTTAGCAATTCATCAAAATATTAAACATAGTTATCCTAGGACCTGGAAATTCTGCTTCTAGGCATATATATATATATATATATATATATATATATATATATATATATATATATATACATACATACATACATACATACATACACACACACACAATTTTTGTGTAATTTTTATATATATGTGTATATATATATGTGTGTATATATATACATGAAATGAAAACATATATCTACACAAAAACATGTACATGAAATTTTTAGCAGCATTTTTTACAATAGTTAAAGAATGGAAATAAACCAAATGGCTATTAATTGATGAACAGATAAATAAAATGTGGTACATGCATACAGTGGAATATTATTTGGCAATAAGAAGAACTAAAGTACTGATAAAAGCTATAACACAGACAAACCTTGAAAATATTATGCTAAGTAGAAGCACAAAACAAAAGATCACCTAGTATAAGACTGCATTTATATGAAATGCCTAGAATAGACAAATTTATAGAGATAGAATTTATGGTTAAAGAATGATGAATGACTGTTAATAGGTACTGTGGGCTTCTTTATAGGTGATAAAAATCTCCTAAATGAAAATGATGGTTGCACAACTTGCATATGGTAAAAACAAATGAATTGTACACTTTAGTTGAATTTTATGGTATGTGAATTATATCTCAAAAAAGATGTTAAAACTGTCTGGGCACATTGGTTACACAGGGCCTATTGCTGCTCCTTTAAATTATTCAAGATCCTGTTGATTCATGAGTGAGCTTTATTAAAATTTTTTTTTATTTTCAGACATTGATCATTTCACCTATGTTTTAAAATTTACTGCCATAAAGTTAATAATAGTGAAGTATTCATATTATTTTAAATCTCTGTTGTATCCTTATGAGACTTTTTTATTGAGCTTATCGATCTGTCTTCTCTGTTTTTCAATGATCTAAGCAGCTACTGTTTTATTGATCCTTTATTAATGCTTTATATTTATTTTATTAGATTTTGATTTTATCTTTATTCTTTTTTCTATTTGTTATTTTTTCTATATTCTTTGATTGTATGCTTTGTATATCACTTTTCCATTTTTCTTCACTTTTAAAATATGCACTAAAATTATTAATTTATATACTGCTTTAGTTTCTTCTATCTTATGAGTTTTGATACATATTGTTTTAATTTTAAGATATCAAATTCTAATTTTTTTTAATTCCTTTATTTTAGAAGTATTTTTATTTTTTATTAAGAAAAAATTCAAATATATAGAAAACTTAAAAGACCAAGGAAATAAAACACTCATACTCTATAACTTAGCATCAATAAACATTAACATTTTTGTTTCATATATATTTTTTCCAAAATGAATGGTAAACACAATGATATTTTAACCCTAAATATTTAGTATGTGTCTTTTAGAAATAAGGACCACTTCCTTTAAAACCACAATATCATTTTTTCCCTTAGTAAAATTAATAAGAATTCTCTTATCCAATATCACCCTTAATTCCATTTCTTTCATTGTTCCAAAAATATCTTATATAGCTGTTAATTTTGGACCAAGATTCAATCCAAAGGGTTTCACTTTGTTACGTCTTGTCTCTTTTAATTTGTTTTCCCTCTACTTTCTTCCACCCATAGACATTGACTTTTTGAAGAGCTGCAGAGCACCCTATTTTGCATATGACTCATTGATTACTTTTGGTGTCATTTATCTGATCCTCGATTTTCCATACTTCTTATAAGCTGGAAATTATGTCAAAGGCCTTGCTTAGATTCAGGTTAAACAAGTCTTTTTTGCAAGAATACTTCAGAAGTGATGTTATGTACTTCTCAAATAGCATCATATTAGGTAGAGGAACCAGTCAGGTGACCTTTCCCTCGTATATCATTTTCCCTTTGTAATTAGAAAAAAACCAGGAGGTGATATTTGGCACTGTTTGAATATTCTGTTTCCCATTGATCTTTTACGTAATGGTGTTTGTATATACTGGTAATCTTTATTTGGGTCTGTTATATCATTAGGGATTATAAACTGGCACTGTTTCTGAGGTAAGCATCCTCTTCTCTAATGGGTAAGTGCTGTAATTCCCCTATCAAAAAAAAAATACACAAAATTCATTAGTCTTTTAAAAATCTTTTAAGATTTGACATGCAAAAGAATTCACCAATTTTTATGTGTACAATTTGATGAGTTTGACAAAATACACAGTTTTGTACCACTGCTGTAATCATGATATAGAATATTTTCCACATGCCGAATTCTTCCTTTGTACCTCTTTGTAGTCAGTCCCCTCTTCATCCCCAGCCCCAGACAATAACAATCTGCTTTTTGTCTCTAGAGTTGTTTAGAATCAAATGGAATCAAGCAAAAGCCAGTCACAAAGTATGTTTTTCTGTCATTTAGCACAATGCCTTTGGAATTCATGTATGTTATTGTATTTTTCAATGGTTGGTTCCTTTTTATTGCTGAGTAGTATTTCATGGCATGGATGGATCTATCCCACAGTTTGTTTTTCTAATTACAAGTTGATGGGAATTTGGGTTGTTTCTAGTTTGGAGATATTATGAATAAAGCTGCTATAAACACTTGTGGGAAAGTCTTTGTGTCAACACATGTCACTTCCCTTGGCAAATACCCAGTAGTGGGGGTGCTCGATGGTCTTCTAAGTGCATGTTTAACTTGACAGGAAATTTCCAATTGGTTCTCCAAATTTGCTGTCATTCTACATTCCCACCAGCAACGTAGGAGAATTTAAGTTGTTCCACATCATTGCCAAAGCTTGATATTGCTACCCTTTGCAGCATACTTTACAACATAAGGCATTTACTCTCTTCATGATTTATTACTTGATTCAGCACACATTGAATAGCTACCCTGTGCCTGATCCTTACTTAGGTATTCAGACACCCTGGATGTTGTATTTTTAAAGACACGACAGACAATTAATTTATCCAGTAACTTTGATAAACTCTATCATTGTTTTCCTATATGTTCTTCTGGATATTATATGGAGAAAATCATATCATGAAACTATGACTAGCAGATTATTCCTTCTTCTTGAAATACCTTCTTTACTAGGTTGCTGGGGGAGCCCACTCCCCTGGTTTGCCTTCTCTCTCACTGGCTGCCACTTGGGGTGGTTTTTGCTGGTTCCTCTTCATCTTTTTGACTTTTTTACAGTTGAAGTGCCTTTCACAATATAATCCTCAAACATCTCTTTTCTAATTGTACTCACAGCCTTAATGAACCTCATCTGATGGATTTGATTTATCTATACTTCCTCAGTTTATATCTTCACTTTGGATGGGTGCCCTGAACACTATAATTGAATATTTATTTGACCACCTACTCAATATCTTATTTCAGCTGGCAAACATCAGTAATAACAATAACCACCACCAATACAAACCCCCTAACATAAGCTCCACCACCACAAACATTTATATGGTGCTTTAAAAAAGCCAGAGACTATTCTAAGAGTTTTACATAAATTAACTATTTTTAAAATTTAACTTAATAGGCATCTCAATCTTAACACATCCAAAACTGAACCCCTGATTCGTCCACCAAAGTTTACTCTACCTTATAGTCTTCCCCATTTCAAATTAATAGCATCTCTATCCATTTGGCTGCTAAGGCCCAATACTTAGAGTTATTCTTTAATCCTGCCTTTTTTTCCCCCCAATCCCTCCTCTGAGCAAGTACTTTTGGCTCTAAATTCAAAACAATCCCAAATTGCCATCAATTCTCATTATCTTTCTTGTTATTCTCATTATCTTTCTTATCCCCTCTAATGTAGATTCTTGCAATAGCCAATAACAAATTTCCCCTGTTCTTCCTTTTTCTCCTGTAATTAATTCACAATGTGATAGCTAGAGTGATCCATTAACAAAAGTCAGATCATGAAACTCCTCTACTCAAAGCCTCTGTGTCTGTGTCCTCCCATATTACTCAGAGTAAAAACCAATGTCCTTAAGTTGGCCTGTTAGCCCCACCTAATGATTTGTCCTCTAAGCCTACATCCATTAACCCTCTCCCCTCACTGTGTTCCATTCCTATTGCCTCATTGCTGTTCGTAGATTTTACCAGGCACAATCATATCGAAATAGTTATCCTTGACTCATATTATTTATTTACTGGAGAATGTAACACTTGAAACTCATTTTACCTCACCTATCAAGTCACAGTGATGTATATGATTTTAATCCTGACTTGTAAATGAAAACTTCCAACCATCAGTGTTCATGGAGCACCCATAGTGCTGTCGTAAGCACCACCGAGCTATAAAATAAGTAGAAGACAGTCTCTGCTTAGATAAGTGGGTGCTTAATGTGGCTTGCCCACATTTCTCAACTACAGCATAAAGCAAAATAATGATTTGAACAGTTTTAAATTAAACTATATTCAATTTCTACAGTGTAGGGTACTTATTTTTGCCTGTGTCTTACACCTGTCTGAATAAATGACTTACAGATTTTCTCCTTCGACTTCTCAACTCGCACTTTGTTTCCCCAACAAATTATTTTCCTAGCAAATACTGTTAGAATAATTGAACATTTCCCAGCACTTGAGAAGAATGTACAAAACCAGGCATAATCCAATCGGTTGTATGTATTCTTTATGCTTTAAGACTTGTTTATGTACATCTAGAACTACTGTTATTTTTATTATTTAAAAAATATTCATAATCCTTGTAAGCCTATCATGGGTAGAAATATGTGTGGTTATACTGAAGTGGCATATTAAAGTACTTCAAAGTGTATTATTGAAAGTACCACATTATTTTACCGGCAGAAGAAACTATTTTATTTTTTAAAAATATCGGTTTTAGAAGTAATTATTTTCTAATAAAATAGCACTTAAAAAAAAAAAAAACATTTCCACGAGAAAATGAAAAAAAGTTATGAGAATTCTTTAAATTCAAAATGGGGCTAAACTGAGTTCAGCATTTTCTTGCCCAAAGCAGATTTTCCTTTGATCTCTCAAAATGACAACAGGAGGCCAAAGACCTAGCTTCTTTGCCAGTTACACTCCAGTTCTCCCTCCATAAGCTTTATTTTCAAATGTACTTGGGAAACAACTTCTGACTCCAAGCAAATGACTGTTAGTTCCAGCTCTTACCTGCCAATTACAATACTTTGAATATCTGTACCAGTCTCTGGGTCAGCCTGATGATAATATTACAGGACCTGTTTGTTTAGTTCATTAGCAGAAATTCGTCCCACTGGGACACAACAAGCAGCGGTTTGAGGTGGGGGTGGGGCATGCCAAGACCCGTTGGTTTTTCTTACTAGGAAGTGGGAAAGGAAAGCAGTATTTCCCCTTTGGGATCCTCATTTCCCTTTTTAGTTCCCCTGTTTTGGGCAGACAATAGAGGCCTCTACGCCCCCGTCTCCCGGCACCGGGTCCCTGTCGCCCCCTCCGCCCCTCCCCACCCCTCACCCACCGGCTTCCCCAACTCCGGCTCCAGGCGGAGATTTGTCAGAACCGTTCGGTTGAGACTGATTATGATTGCAGCAGATGGGCTGGATTTGACAGCCCGATCCTAAGCAGCTTCTGATGGGGGGGGGGGGGCGGCGGCGAAGGGGCGGGGAGGGGGAGACGGTGGGGGGCGGGAATCTATGGGCCGGAGCCGCCTAGTACGAGCGCACCAGCGCAGCCGGGCCAGGCGCTCCTGGGCAGCTGTTTAACGCGCGTCTCCTGGAAGAAAGTCACAGGCAGACCTGAGGGGCTCTCGGAACGCCAGTGAAACATCCCATTGCTGAAAGGGCGCGGGGACACCCGGAGGCAGGCGCAGGGGGACCAGTGGAACACAAAGCGGAAGAGCGCGAGGGAGCACGGTGTCCTGGCTACTCCGAGCCGTGGGCTGGCTGTGGAGTGCGCGTGGCCCAGGCTCCCTCCACGCGCTCCGGGCATGGCAAGTTTGCCAACTCGGGACTCTGCGGCCAGCGCCTTGCTGCCCCCGAAGTGACAGCACTACAGTCTCTGCCCCCCGAGTGGGGGCGGCGCCCACCCCGCCCCCAACCCACTGCAAAATGCTCCAACACAGGCCAGGTAAGGAGACGCCAACCCGCTCCCCTTGCAGGCGCGCCCCCAGCACAAGGCTGCGGTGTCTTCTCCCGGTCCTTTTGCTCTCTCTAGCCCCTGCTGTCTCCCTGTTTCTGTGCCTCCCTCTGTGGGCTCCTGGGTTCATCTCTGCCCTCTACCGCCCTCCCTCACTGTTGCCCTTCTTTCCCACCTTACCGGATCCCAACGGCAGGGGGAGAAGTTCAGGGAGGTGGCGCGAGGTTATGGGCTCTTTTTCAAGAGTCCGAGCACCTGGGCACCCCAGGCAGGACTGCGCGTGGGAACCAGATGGGTATGTGTGCTGTCATCCACTTTCCAGATCCCACACAGCCTCTGCCCCGCGTAACGTGCGCGTACGCACGCACACACACACCCCTTTCCACCTGTGGGTCCTGCCTCTTTTGTGCTAGAAATACAGATGAAAACACGCACCCGTGCAGACAGAATTCCACATTGGCATCCTCCAGAGACTCCTGCTTACGGATGTAGAGGGGTGGCAGGGAGTAGTTGGATCTTGGGTACTCCAACCCTCCCAGGAGCAGTACCAGCGCTTCTCCTGCCCCTTGGCCTTGCTCTTGTGTCCAGGTGCCCATAGAACGAGGCATCTCCAAGAGGTCAGGAGGATGCTGTGTTTGGCAAGGGCATTGCTGTGCCACCAGACTCCCCAACCCCCACGCCCAAGGGCCAGCGGCCTGGACCACTGCCTGGGCTGGCCCGAGCGGGGAGTGCCCGCCTCCACTTGCCATAGTTGCTTCCCAACTCCTCTAACCCTCCCCCTCACCAGTGAGTCCCTGACCTTGTCTACACAACAGCTCAGGACCTCTAGCCCTAGCCACTCTCCATCGCTTTGCTGCTGCCGCCCCAGCCCCGAAGGAGCTGTGAGTGTGTGCCCTGTTGCTACTGGCAACTGCCTGTGCCGAAAGCCCAGCCCCCAGAGCAGCTTAATGTTGATTGATGGACAGAAATACGATATTTTTTGGAGCTTAGCAGGCACTGGTGCAGGGGCTCTCGCTACCCTTGGAGCCCTGTGGACCTCCAGGGTAGCAGGCAGTTGGTCTTTTTTCTCTCCTAGGCCCCACCCTTCACTACCCCATAATAAAAAGAGGCCTTTAGGATGTCCTCATCTCCTTGGGTTAAATTCAGTGCTAGCGCTTTGCTTTCAGGAGTAACCAGCAGCCACCCCAGAGTTTCTCTTCTTATTCTCCAGGCTTCTGTTGAGTCGGATAAAGGAGGCCCCCTGTTCCTAAACACTGCCATCTTTTCTATTTTCACTCCCCACCTGCTCACACACCCTTCCCTACACAGAGATACTTAAAGTGGTTAACCTCTTTGATGACCAGAACTACTTCTGCCTATGCTCATGAAAGCATTTTCCAAAAATAATTCATTCCATATCAATACTTCTTCTTCAGCTACTGCTCTCTTCCCACTGCAGTCTCTTCCATCCTCCCACAGAGTCCATGTCATTTCTACTAGAAAGATAGTGTCTGGGGATTAAGCCTGTAAATTAGAATGCTTGGTGCTGAGATAACCTTTGCTCCTTCCATTTATTTGTTTTTACATTTTAACCCCCTCAAAAACATTACCCCTTCCTTTTTCTGGAATGGCAACCTCCTCCTTTAGGCCATTTGAACTAATACATATTTTTTGGGCTAATAGAAATGCCTGCTCCAATCTGTCCCCTTCTCTCCCTCCCCAGTGCTAACTGCAAAGGGCCGGATTTCATTATCAAACAAGTTATTTTCAGAAGAAGTTTCTGTTTTGCAGTATTTTTTCTCAGCATCCCAGTATTTTTGGCAGAGTATTTTCATTATCTAAATTGTCATACTTAGCTTGGTTTTGCCTATCGACATTAATTTGGAAAACTGTGTGATGTTTTAAAGTCATTCATTTATTCATCCAAACAAAACTTTCTTGAGAAGCTCTGCTGTGCTGGGTACTAGTGTAGGCCCTGGATTGGGAACGAAGCAAAGACAAGGCCCAAAAGACTATCGGCATTTTGAAGCCCACATTACAGCTAGATTGTGGTTACTGCCATGACGGTTAATATTGTAGCACACAACATTTGACCAGGACTTTACAGTTTATAAAAGGCTTTGATAGGTATTATCTCCTTTGATCCTAGCAGCAGGAATTTTAAATAGCAGCGGTTCTACCTAAAGGCCCAGTAATGCTCACCAATCTCGCTTAACCAAAAATAAAAGAATCTTACGAATCATCCCAACAGCTGATGGAGCTTTAAAACACAGAATAAACAATTCAGAAGAAGCTTATGAAGCTTAGTTATAGGAATGTAGCCTGTAAAAGATAAGTGAAATGCATGTAACATGCACATTACTAGAAAGTCTTCATGGGGAGAAACTCCATTCTGAGACCGTGGTTCCTCAGTGAACTGCTGGTTGCTGGATGTGGAAACTTTTCAGGATTCTGGACTGTTGCCTTATCCTTGGATATAAATGAGATGAAAGTGTTAGCACAAAGTTGCTGGGAGTCTAGCAAATTGAGCAAAATGAGTAGGCAATGAAGTTACTTTCTTTAGCTACAAGGCATTCTTGAGATATCTTTAAGTTTTCTAGTATATATTTACTTTAGAAATGGAGTAATTTTCTGTACTTAGAGCATAAAAAATGAGTTTGTATGCCTTGTCTGAACCATATGAAGACAATCAAGGCTTGGATCATTTTTACACATTACTTTGAAAACAGGATATCTCAGGTAGATAAATGGCAGTTTCTCCTTTTTATTATTTACAGTTATGCACCACTTAACAACAGGGATGTATTCCGAGAAATGTGTCCTTTGGTGATTTTATCATTGTGCTAACATCATAGAGTGCACTTACACAACACTGGTGGTATAGCCTACTACTGTGATTGCATGTGCTATACTTTAATACAACTGTCAGTGCAGTAGGTTTGTTTGTACCAGCATCACTACAAACATGCCAGTAATGTGTTGAGCTTCAGTGTTACTACAGCTACCATGTCACTAGGTGGTAGGAATTTTTCAGCTCCCTTTTTTTTTTTTCCGGCTTCAGTATAATCTTATGGACCACCATCCTATGTGTAGTCTGTCATTGACAGACACATCATTATACAGTGCATGATTGTATAGAGAGAATGTGCAGAAGGCCTTCATGTAGATTTGTTCATTTTCTCATCTCCTTCAACACAGAGGGCAGTTGTTTTTATTTCTTCGCTGTGAATATCATTTATGACTTTTCTTCAAAGTGATTTCTAGAATTCCATCTGATACTTGTAAGATTGGGTTGCCATTTCAAATATAATGCTAATCCTCTTGTTTATCATTTGGAAAAGTTTTATTCAAAAAAATTTTACAAGCAAAGTGTATACCATGGGGAGATTATTATGGCCAGGAGGCTGGCTGTTTATATGGCGAGGTAACACATAAACCAAGAGGGTAATCGTAGGATAAGTTCTGTTATTAGGAAAGAATGGAGACATCTAAGGAAGCTTTTTATTGTTTAGTACCATGAGGCTTTGTGAGAACTTTTAAATGTACAGGATTGTTTTTGTTGTTTTTAAATTTTGTTTTGTCTTGGTGGAGAATTTGTTACTCAAGCCTAGTACAGTCATCTTTCTGTATCTACAGGGGATTGGTTCCAAGACCCCACCAGATACCAAATCCATAGGTGCTCAATCTCTTATATAAAATCGAGTAGTATTTGCATATAACCTATGCACAGTGCTTCCTTGAATTTATACTCTTCCACCTTCCTTCTTCCAATGAAGTCTGTTTTCAGTGTCCCCTTCAGCTCAAACTTCTTGGACAGTAGGTGGTAATGCATAAGTAAACAGTCTCTGTGAATTCATTGTTCATCTCAGAGACCATAGCTGTTTTAAATTACTTCACATGAACACAACTGCAAAATGCTTTAAGGAGGATACCAGTGCCTAGGTTCTCAGGTACTGTAGCAGGTGCAGTGGGTTTTGAGAAAGGAAGAGAAACAAATTATTTTATGCTATGTTGGAAGATGTTGAAATTACATAATAGCACTTACTGCTATAAGTAAGACTGAGGCTTCTAAGTGGATTGTGGACTTGGAGTGTTATTAAAACGGAATCTTTCACAGCAGGCAGTTACGAGTTCAAATTTGAGAGTCTTTGTAGATCTGGGCCTAGGTCCTGACACCATCATTTTATTGATGTGATTTGGGGCAAGGTTATTAATCTTTTTAACTATCCTCAGTTTCCTTACCTATAACATAGAAAAAAAAGTATTATATACATTTATAAGTTGTTAAGAATAAATTCTAACATATATCAAGGGCTTAGAACTGTACCTAATGTATAAAAAGATTTGTATATATTATCTGCTGTGGTCTCTTAATGTTATTTTTATATTGATTGGGACCTCATAAGATTGACTTTTTCACATTCATCTCATCTCCCAGCACCCCACAGAAAACAACTATTACAGGGAAGTTATAGCAATTACAGCTACTTTCAGAAGGAGCACGTGCTTTCCACATGTATGAGGGGAGATGATATCCAGTCTTTCTTTGAGATGTGAATACTTTATAAGATAAAGCTAGAAAGTTTCAGTTAACATTAAATTCATCAAATGTTTGGGAAAGTCACTGTGCTGGCAGCAAGGGATGCACAGATGAAATACAATTCTAGTCCTCTGGAAGAGAGGAAGTATTGATAAGAAATAATAATAATAATAGCATAATACTAAGCATCATCATAATAAAGACACCTGTCACTTACCAAGCCCTATTGTGTGTCAGACACATTCTTTATTAAAGACAACAGTCTTGATATCTATGAGACAGATGTCATTTTCTCTGTTATAGAGATATATAATAAGGTGAACTTAAGTTTCATAGTGGTGTTATTAACAAAATACTGTGGGTTGCAAAAGAGTGAGTTATCCTTACCAGACGAGCCTACCTCAGGTGGTTTTTGCTAGTGCTTTGAATGAATTGTTTGGAAATGTTGAATGTGATTTATTTAATAACTGCATTATCCATGGTTTTATTTAGTTTTGACACTCTCTTGATTTTGCCTACACTCTGTTCACAGCATTATAGAAATGAGAGAAATAAAAGACTGGGCTTTGTTCACTAGCCAGCAAGGAATTTATTCTCTTCCCTTTCTCAGTTCTTTATTCATTTTTTACTGCAAATGCCTCCAGGAAAAATATCTTACTTCCCTTGGAAGGTTTTTTGTTAGTCTAATGACCATGTTATCATCAATAACCTTTCTAATTTCTTTCTTTTTTTTTCTATTACATGAGATTTAGGCTAGCAACATTCTCTCCAATTTAGTTCCTATCAACTTTTATAAACACACATGTGCATGTGTCAGATGGTAAGTTATAAAACAACGTAGATTTGTTCAGCCTATTGACGTAATAGTCAGATACAGTCTGTAACACATTTCACTTGATGCAAATTCAGATCAACTTGACTTCTAGACTGTTCTTTTGTTATTCCTTTTAGTCACTTCTTGTTATGTTTTTTAACCAAAACATATTAATATTCTAATATTGTAGTGTGGTTCTCCCCACCTCCTCCCAAATGACAAGTGTCCAATCTCAGCTATCACTCTGCATTTTGTTTTCCTATCGAAATTGTATAAATTGGCCTATCTTCTCAAATTTCTGGAGTGATAATTTTGTATTAGGAACTGTAAATTTGCCTGAATTACCATAACATGAATGGGGAATCACATAAGCTACCTAAATATTTTATTGTGCATATGAATTTTAATCTTTTATAATGATATTTTTAAGGGAAATAGGTTTAACTCAAGAAGATCGATCTTTACAACTCACCATCCACTGTGTTCCAGTTTAAAGGAATCATAGCAACAAAAACATTCCAGCCAAACACAGAATTTCTATGCACAGCTAGAAGACCTCTTTTCCTGCCTTATTTCATTCACTTGTTCATTCATTAGTTGATTCAACATACTGTTAATTAGGTACCTATCATGAGTCAGGCAATGCATTGGACTTAAGAGTGACTATGACCAGTGTCCATTATTTATCTAATACTGAACATTTAGTGACATGAAATCATTAGTCCTCAAAAGAAATAAGTAAACAAAAGAAACACACAAATTTGACACTGTACTTCTGCCCACTTTCTGTTTTTGACAGCTTTTAGTTATTACTCATTTTAGGCTATCTCATCCTTGTTACATCAATATGCTATTTAAAACTGTTTTTTTTTTTTTTTCATTTCATTAAGATTTTCAGAACTTAGAAACCTTTGTTCTTTTGTACCTGAAACTTTATCCTGATTTTCTCTGAGACATTTCCAGTTGTTTTTTTTTTTTGCTCAGAGATCAGTGCCTAGTAGGTATTCAGTAAATATGGTTGAGTAGAGGGCAGAAAGAAAAACAAGTAAGGAGATTTAGGAATTTACTGTATTAGGAATTAGAAAACCATCTGATTTGGGATTTGACATACCCCAAAAAGGCCTATCCTTTTTCTTATCCTTCTGAAAATCATCATATCTACCTTAGATCAGATTAGAGAACATGCTTTCCTTTTTAGTAAACAGTCCCTTTTAGGGTTTGGTGTACGTGGTCTTGTGTCTGTGGTTTCACTTTAGACATTTCAGCACTGGTGATTATTTTGTAGAAGTTTGTGAATTCAGTGCTTTTTTTATGGACATCCCTCATCCACTTTGCTAAGTTATGATCGCTCTGAGAATTTCATTCTGCCTTAACAAGATACCCCTCTTTCTCTTCCTACACTGACTTATTTGGAGAAATCCATCTTATTTTCATTAAAAGATATAATCTATTTAATATGTGGCATTGCACAAGACCTTGTCCTAGACTTCATGAATTCATAGGATTCATAACTATGTTTTAAAATGCAATTAATTATAAGTTAGTTATAAAATTATAAAATACAAATGTCCTTAAGGAATTTATAACCTATGTGGAGAAATCGGACACAGACCTATAAGATACCAAAAACACTGAGTATGAAGCTGGTGAAATAGAAAAAGGAAATCAGCATAAACAGGTTGGAAGATGAAGCAAAGAATGAGGGCCAGGGTGGTTGAAATGGGCTTTCTGGGGAAGGAGAGCATGAGCTGACCCCAGCTGGACTTGGACGGGGAGAGAGAGATCTCGTCGGGAGAGGGCTTGCCCTCAGGCACTTGGGCAGCCATGGAAGAGGAGTGGGAACTAAAGATGGTGAGGTTGTGGGTGACGTATTAATATGAGTCAGTTCATGTGCACTAAGCAACGTGGACTTCATCCCCTGAGCTAACATTTCCGGAGACATCTCTCCTTGGATGAGTATTTCTACTGAGGTGTGTTGGTCAAACAAGTTCCCATGGTTGGACAGTAAGAAAAGCTGAGAAAAAGTTTTTAAAATGTTTTCTTCTGTAGAAGATCCCAGAGGCTTTAATATGCTAATGTGCATTGTTAATCTCTTAGACTTTCCCAAAATATTTTTGATCACCGAATTCATTTTATTGGAGTATCTTGGGAGGACAGTTGTCTGTGGTGCCTAGTTGGGGAAATGGTGTTAGAGGCCATTGATGATTTTGAGTCAGCGGCTGTATGAGTGAAAGGTGTTAGGAATGTGGAACTGAAAATGATGCATAGTGAGATTTGAGGAGTTTCACAGGATGATTAGGACACTGTCTTTGTCCAGTAGACACACAATAACAGCCTGGCTTAGGGGATGACATGAAAATGGAAATGGAAAATGGACATCAATGGATAGATTGCATGAGTCATTAGAGTGCATAAACCCCACTGTTTTTCAGATGACCAGATGAAAATGAATTGCTCAGGTGGGAGAATCAAGAATGGCTCCAAACTATTAGATTCTTTTGCATTGGGAGCCTCATGCAGCAAACTCTCTACAGATTTCTGAATTTCTGTATCTTCTAAATGCCAGTCAAAAGCAATGAAGTACTCCTTATGTACTCCAAATTTGATGAGAAAGTGATGTCTTTACAGGCATGTACCTTTCTCTTTTTGGGGGTGGTTCTCTATAGTCCAAATGTTCCCTTAATAAGAATGCACTGAAAACATAGCCCAGCCATTTTAAGCTGCATATCGTGTGTAACATTGCCATATGTGACTTTGTGTAGTTATTAGAGCTCTCTGTACTGGTATGGCCTATATGTGATAAGGGAGTGTCTACAACACAGAGAAGAGACTCTGCACCTGCTTTTGGGAATCCAGTTAAGAGCACTTTTGGTGGTTTTCTTCATCATGGGGAGCTTTATTAGAAATGATAATGGGCACAGTATACAAGTCACACAGATCTTGCTGCCAGCTCCCTTGAGATTATTAATCTATAGAGATGCAGAGATTTCAGTGTATGATGTTGAGCTCCATCATTTGTCTATTTGGTCTCCCAGAGTATAGGTCTGTCCATCACAGTCTTCACATCTGTTTAATCTATGTCAGGAAGTTATGCATCTGGTTTTTGATTTTCACATTGGATTACACAGAACAATGATTTTTCTTTTCCCATGACTATTTTCTGTTTTTAAGAAATGTTCTTAACATTCCTTTCTAAAGCCAGCAGCAGTATAAAGCAATGATATAAAATGAAAAGCTTGGCCACTTTTTCTCTAGAATCATTCATCAGAGAAATTAGTTATGATAAGCTTCCCAGTTTTCTTACATATTATGAATATAAATGCATTTAACTGCTTAATAACATTCTTTAAATTTATTTTTTTACATTTCTATACTTATTATACCTCTGTTCATGTGTTTGGGAGTTTGCAAATGATTCAGAGTAGTAGTGGTCATTAGCATGAGTATTTTTGTATGTTTTTCTCTGCGATTGTTTGCTGTTCCATAAAGTGTCTGAATCCTTTTGATTCTTCAATTATATTGCTTATTTGCACATCCCATGGCCTTGAAAACCCAGAGATGTGTTTCGGTGTGCTTTTTGCTTGACAGATCTCTGCCCATTGGTATCTTATCGTTCAATTAACTGTGTTGTGTAGACATACCAGTGTCCTTGAGCATGTTGACTACTTCAGGCTAAAGAAGTTCATGTTGATGCCCAAATTCTTTGTGTCTATATTGACTAAATCTGCTATATAATTGCAAAATTCCTCCTTTCCATTTGTGGGTAGTGATTGTATATGTTCCACAAGTGTATTATATACTGATGGCTATAGAGAGGAAGAATGGGACCACTATGATATGTCCAGCCTAGTTGTGCAGCTATCATTATTGTTTAGTTAGTTGGGATTAAATGACCTTCTCTTGCAAATGAATCTGGAAGAGAAGACATAAAGGATGAGGGAAACAGAAAGAAGGCACACCTTAGAAGGAGGAATCTATCTGGGCACAGTTGTCAGTGAATGACTTCTAGTATGCTAGATTTAAATGGGAATTTTTAATTTGTTTTAAGCTATAGAACATGTTTTTCATTTTATTAATTGTATAATGATTGTTAATGATATGTTATCAATGTATTTGGCCACATTCATTTTCTAATTAGATAGTTATAATACACTCTAGCTTTTTATACTTATTTTTCTTTTTTAAAGCCTCAAGTGACTATGCTTGTGAGAATATTAACCCTGACTTCTTAAATATGGATTTAAGCATATTTTCAGTCTCATACATGTCACTTGGAAAAATAAAAGCAAACTAAAAGCAAACATGAATAATATATTATTAATATTCATAATAAAACAATTGTAACAGCATTTTTGGAAGGTTGGAACAAAGACATAATCAATTATAATTACTCTACAATATTTGTTATTTTGGGGGCATAACTTTTTAAAATGGGGTTCTTAATTTTAATGCAGAGTTTACCGACTTCCTCCTCACAGCTTCTGTTTTTATGTACTTTTAAGAAAAGTGTGTAAGATTCCCTTTTGTTCAGTGAACAAATGAAAATGTCAGCATAAGTATAAGCGTACACATGTATTATACATGTTACATATTAGCACAGAGATGAGTACCATTACCCAGAAACTAAGTCACATATTCAAAATTCACATAGACCAGATGATATTTTTAACTTTTTCCTTGATTTATTTAAAACTTTTTATTATGGCATTAAATGAATTGCTTTATTAGTCTTAATTTATCTATTGTTCCTTCCACTTTGAAAGAGAAGTCACAATATTTAGTTTATTTATATACTAGAAAATATATATGCTTTGGGGCCTTTGGAAAAATATCGTTTAAATCTTTGAGAGGAAGTGTGCTCCTTACCACTTGTCATTTCATAGTCAGGACTTGGTACATAACTTGTTCATCATTAAAACTCTTATTTTTAATTTTATAATTTAAGCTGTATTCATTTATCTTGTTCTGGTATTAGAGTTTACTTTCAATAAAAGAATTTTTCATAAATTGGTGAGAGTAACAGTGATACCATTTGTTTTATAAAACAAAATAAGAGCTGCTAAAAGAATTCTAAGTAATGACTTCAGTGGACTATTTTAATGCTCTTAGCTGCCACTGCCCACCCAAGGGGCAAAGAGTTTCTCTTTATGAGAATTCTTATATCTTATTTATAGGACAGATAACTTCACGTATTTACTTCTTGCCTGGCAGTCTGTGTAGCTATGGTCTATTTTATACTTCATTCCTGCTATCCAGTACCACTAGGAGACCTCTCTTTGCCTATGTCAAGACTGTGAGTCTTCTCCACACACATTTCCTGAAGCTATCCCTTACACCATCCCCTGCCCCTAAACCTGAACAAAACTCACATAAGTCAGTGGATCAAGGGGATGGGAAATATAGCCATTCACTAGAAGCCAAAAGTTTTCTGCTTTTCACAGCTTTGCCTCCAAAAATATCAGTAAAGAAGTGATATATTACATAGTTATCTTTGAGTTTGTTTTATTTCTGATTTTTTAAAAAGTGGTGTGTCCCAAAGCTCTGAAAATAATACAGTATTTAATCCTGTAAAGAAGCAGGAAAATACAAATAGATTGAAACTAGGAACTTCTGTGATAACTACGAAGTGGTGAAAACTCAATTCAACAACCTCTCTTCACATTTGATTGGACCTATTTTCTTCTTTTTTTTGTTTTGCAAAAGTCTCTCATATTTAATATATCATTTTGATCCCACAATAACCACAAATATCTAAGAAGTGAAGTCATTTTATTATTTTCACTTTTATAAAAGGAAACTTTTTTGGTAATCAAATTGCTTGTTCAATTTCACACAGCTAGTGATTAGGTCAGAAGTCGAGTTCAAGTCTCCAGGATTTGAATTGAAAGTTGTTTTCACTGTAACACATGGCTTCCATTTATGTTATTTAAAATAAGTGTCTAAGAATTCGCAACACATTTTTGTTGCTGTTGTTGTTGTTCAACCCCATTTTCCTCCTCTTTGTCAGAGACTGGAAATTATGTGGTTCTTTTTGTGTGAAAAGTATGGCACAGTTATTAAGAAAATGTGTTTTCCTGTCGCAGCTGACTCTCTACCTAACTTCAGATAACTTACTTAACCTCACCCAACCTAATGCGTAAATTGATATCCTAATGCCCATCGCAAACTATTATAGTTAAGATTAATTTAGAAGCTGTATATGAAAGGGGAGGAATGTAGTGATGTTTCAGATAGTGATAGCCCTCCCTTCCTTTTCATCTTCATTGTTACTGTAGTCTTTTACTGCATAATAAATAATCCCTAAACTTAGACTTTAAAACAACTACAGCGGGTCCTCAAAATATATCCTTTCATTATAACATCGATGAGATGCCATAGGAACTTATTTGTTTATATCAATTAGTCTATGGTAAATGGGTTTTGTTATACATAATTTCACTTAAAGTTGTAGAATATATCCTCATTAAGTGAGGACTTACTGTACCACTGTACTCTCCCAATTCTGGGCTCAGCTGCATAGTTCTTCTGCTCCACATGGTATTGACTGGGGCTGCAGTCATCTGGGAGCTCCATCGGGGTGTAATATCCAAGATGGCTCATCTACATCTGGTGCTTTGGTGAGAATGGCTGGAAGGCCTGATTCAGTGGGATGCTGCGCTAGTTGGGTCTCTGTCTCACTCCATGCAATTTTTCCGCATGGTCTCTCCAGCAGTATTTCTTACATGGCGACTCAGGGCAAAAATAGAGGCTTCTAGACCTTCTTGAAGCTAAGTCCTAGAACTGGCAGAATGTTACTTCCATCCTGCTCTGTAGATTATAAGGATTCACAGGACCAATCTATTTTCAGTGAGGGAGGGGACTGTACCAAGGCATGACTACCTAGAGGTCTGGGTCATTATGGGGCCATCTCTGGAGACCAACTGCCATAGTCATCATCATCATTAAAAAATATTTAGGGATTTTTTTTCCAGGCTGGTGTATTGGGACCCTGAATAAGACAATACCAATCTTTCTCTGAATAAAGGTTTTATATCTCTCCCTGGGAGGTCATGGAAGGCAGATATAACCTGGTTATTCTTCTAAAGAATGTGCTGAAGTCCAGCATTCTTTATCACTATGAGATCCACATGGTAGAGAAGCTGGTGGAGCATATCTGTGTGGGGTTTGGTGATAATACCACCTCATATTTCAATTTATAAATTTAAACCACTTTTACATGTATTTGCTCCTTTTCTTTTATCTCACTGTGATACACATAGGTTTAGTCTATATCCCTATTTTGCAGATAAAGAAATTGAGATCGGGAGTTTAAATGACCTTTCCAATAGCACAAAGCTTAAAAAGACAGAAATAGAGTTCCAACCAAGGGTTTCTGCAACTGAGACATTGCATCTCCATCTTAGTTCCATTCTGGGGATAAATATGATGAGATAAGGTGGTGGAGTGGGAAGTGGGAATGTCAAGGAGATCTAATGAGTGGACGTATTGAAAGGAAGAGTGGGGAAGTAGGTAAGGTGTGGACACACAGAATGTTTCCTAATTCTGCCACTTCTACTTTGTGAAATCCAGCCTTCAACTTCACTATTCTACAGCTTTTAATTGTTTTTTATTTTTATTTTTTGGGGGGTCAGGAGGAGGTGATATTCCATAGAATAGAGAATGACAGTTGCCTTAACCACTTTGTAAGCTTGACATCACTGTTAAATAAAGTAAATTTTGTAAAACGTCTAGCAGAGTGCCCAACATATCATTGATATTCAAGACTTGGTAGTCCTTTTTTCCTCTTTCCCTATATTTCTTAAGGAATATTTGCTTTCTCAGGCAAAGTCGAGCATGGCTCATGTTTTGAAACTCATTGAGCATTATCAGTGTGTTTTGTTTCTTCACAATAAATGGAGAAGTTTGGAGGCTGCTTGCCTGGTTTCCCATCAGGAATTCTGTTACAGATGCCAAAGAGAGGCAGCTTTGGAAAGGTGGGTACCTTTAGTCTGAAACACAGACTGGCTATGCTGTAAGCAGGTGGTAATGCAAATGAACCCCTCTGCCCAGAATG
Organism: Eidolon dupreanum; assembly: GCA_028627145.1. NCBI lineage: Eukaryota > Metazoa > Chordata > Mammalia > Chiroptera > Pteropodidae > Eidolon > Eidolon dupreanum. Next base: position 94,537,888 of record CM053503.1, on the reverse strand, counting down.
CAGCCAACCTTCTTTACCTCACATGCCACAAAAGACTCAGTCTGTATACCCACCCGGGGCTTACCATCTGCTTGAGGAGGAAAGGATGGTGGCTTGCTTTTGTTAAAGGCTGCTTCAGAAGATTATTCTGGACATTGGGATGAATTCCACTAGCAGCACACCAGTCCCAAATTTAAGTTGGTAAGCATTGTACACTAGGACTATGGATGCCTTCCGGACCGCCTTTTGGCTGATATTGAAAGAGAAGTTTCTCTATTTGCATTTGGTAGTGCTTCCAGGCAGCCTGACTCTGATCTCAAAAATCACTGGTCTATAAAGGGGATGGCTGAGCTCATTTGCAAGGATGTAGGAAAATGTTAGTTTATATTCCTTTGCCGAAATCAATGTCGGGACAGAGAAAATGTGTCCTTGGAGTTTAAAAGAGACTGGTTCATGTCAACAGTGCTCTGCTTATAGACCTCTGGTGGATCAGAAGTTATCTGACAGCACTGAGAGGGGCCCAGCTTCAGCCAGTGATGGGACGTCTGTGGGTTGTAATGTTGTTGAGAGTTTGTGTTTTTGTGTGTCTGCTTAGCTGTGACTAGAAGAGAACTCTGTGGTGAGAATGGAAGCTCAAAGAGTCTCCCCTCTTCAACCACTTCTAGGCATGATTACATCTAAACCAAAATGAGCAGAGACATTTATTTCTTCTTTTTTTATTTATTTTTAATTAATTAATTATTTTTTTTTTTTTAGGCAAGGCAACTCTTGGTTGACCTCATAGATTGCAAGGACCTTGTCAGCTTACAATCCCTTATTTTTTATTTTTTGCACTTACAGCACCTGGTCTTCCTAGGTGGTCTCCCATCCAAGGACTAACCAGGCCCAACCCTGCTTAGCTTCCGAGATCAGACGGGGATTGGGCTTTTTCCGGGTGGCACGGCCGTAGACATCTTCTTTTTTTAAAGACCTCTGGAAAAGTAATTTTATAGCTTTATTGCCTGGGACTCTCTCCTCATTGCTAATAAACATCTCTCCTGTCTGAAAACCAAGCTTCTGTTTTGTCATTTGTTTAATCAAGAGATGTGGGGATTAGACTGTCGTCATTCTCTGAATAATGATGCTTCAAGTATTGGAAGGACATTATTAACTCACTGCAACTACCTTCCCTCTACATTCTGCTGTTCTAATTTCTGAACTCATGGTCTGTGAAATGATTTTTTCCTAAAGAAATTAAAATAATATTTTACTGGGTTATGTTCAAGGCCAAACATGAGACTTCTTCATAGTTCTAGGGTCTGAGGCCTCCATTTCAGAGAACCACTCAAATCAACAAAATGGGGTTGATTATTCATGGGGCAAAATTATACATTTATATTATATCTAGTCTTCACTGCTATTAAAAAGAATATCTTTTCAAAATAAATATTAAGAGTTTACATTTCTTTATAGACACTGATTTCATTTCCATTTTTAAGCTTTATTTACATTTAGATTCCTATTAGGTAGCAAACTTCTGCTTTAGGTTAAAATTGGGTCAATAATGAAAGATTTTATGTGCTTTTCAATTATTATTATTATTTTGCATCTGATGTGCTGGATATTGTGTTTAATTGTTTCCCTTAAAACCCCTATGCCTGATGAAGTCAAAGCCATGCCACCTAATAAGGACCAGTACATTTACACAAGGGCTGACTTGTCCTTGGGGGAACTCAATGACAATTATAGGGTCTCAGTCAAAATACATACATTTGTCTGTTTTCTGTTCCACTGCTCTGACTGTGACTAGCAGCAGATATTTGCTTTCCAGACTCATAAAAATAAATCTGGGAGAATTTGTTTCCAATGTGGGTTCTTTTCCACTGAGGAATTAGGAGGCAGTGAGCTGCCCAGAAGTGCAGAGTCTTCCTGAGAAGCAGATGGCCTGTCCTCTGCCTCCCCTCAAAGTCTCAGGAGGCATGCCAGGCATGGTCTGTTAGCACCCCTTAAGTGTGGCATGTGCTTAGGTTTATCTCTGCTGTGAAACTGTATACTCAGCCAAGGAAAATGTCATGTTCATTCCCATGCTGGATGCCAAGGGTGGGACAGAGGGCTCAGCCATCCAGGGTTGATACTAAGAGAGAAATGTAAAGTGGGTCATTATGCTCTGCCTGTCCCCTCTTGCTTGGGGCCTGGGCTACTCACCAGATGGCCCACCCCAGGTCAAGTTTCTGCAGGGCTTGGCCTCCCAGGGGCTGTCCTGGCTGTACATGTCCTCCATTTTCCCTGACATGTTTCTCTCCATTGTCCCACTTTACTGAGGCAATACTCAGAAACAGCTCACTGCCAGATGAGTTGTTTCTGATAAAAGTTTATCACATAGCTGTTGGATTAATATGTGCTCTGACTGGGAAATGTGCACATTTCATCAAAACCTCAGAGATGTGAACCCAGTGTTTTTCCTTGAGCTCTGGAGTCCATTCCCTGATATCATCTCAGAAATATGATGTTTTTAGATATCCTATCATTTCTCTGTTTGAAACCTCTCTCTTTAGATTGTAGTAAAAAAAAAAAAAAATTATTATGGCCTGGAGTTGGGCCTGATTGGGCCTACCTTCTCCTCTGACTTCCCTTTTACCCACCCTCTTTCCTCTGCCTGCAAAGCACATTGCTGTCTTCCTGTCTCCCTTCTCCAGAATGAACCCATCTCCTCATCTTTCAGGTCTTAGCTTAGGCTTCCTTACTCCACAGAGTAAGTCAGGGCCCTCCCCAACTCTCCAATGATGTGCATCCATGTTCGTTGTCTTAGTCATCTCCAGCTGCTATAACAAACACTACAGACTGGGTGGTTCCAACAATGGACATTTACTTCTCATAGTTTTAGACACTGGAAGTCCCAGATCAAGGTGCTGGCCAATCTGGTGTCTCTTCCTGTCTTGCGGACTACTGACGTTTTACTGTGTCCTTCTCGTGTCTCTTTTTATAAGGTTGCAAATCCCTTTCATGAGGACTCTGCTCTCATGCCTTTAATACCTCTGAAAGGCCTCATCTTTAAATACCTTCATATTGGGGATTGATTAGAGCTTCAACATAGAAATTTGTGAGGGGAACACAAAATTCAGTCCACAAAAGGCATCATATGCCTCCTCTGTAGTTTTCATAACATTTGCTGTTACTTATTTTGGGTCAGATGATCAACTTCATAAAGGCAGAGGTTGTGTCTGTGTAATTCTTTAATCAGTACCGAACATAGAGCTGGTATGTAGGAGGTGCTCAGTAAACATTGACTGGGAAGGAACAAGAAAACAAAAAAAAGATGCTAAGAATCAGGTCAGGCTGGGAAGAGTGGTACCCAGAGCAGTCTGGGAAAGTGTGTTAATTTCCTGTTGCTGCTCTACCAAAATACCACAAGTTTAGTGGCTTACAACAACACAAATTTATTATCTTACAGTTCTGGAAGTCAGCAGTCTGAATAGGTTTAAAAGTTCCAAGGTCAAGGTGTTGACTTAGCTGCATTCCTCCTGGAGGCTCCTGAGAAGAATCCATTCCCTTGACTTTTCCAGCTTCAGAAGGCCTCCTGCATTCCTTGGCTTATGGCACCATTCCAGCAATTGGATCACTCTGACCTCTGCTTCCATTGTCAAATATCCTCCTCTGACACTGACCTTCCTTATTTCCCTCTTACAAGGACTCCTGTGATAAAATTGGAACCACTCAGGTAACTCGGGATCATCTTCCCATCTCAAGATCCTTAACTTAATCATACTTTCAAAGTCCCTTCGGCCATGTAAGGTAATATTTTCATAGGTTTCAGAGTCTAGGCTGTGGATGTATTAATGGTGATGGGGGACATTATCTGACCTATCGCAGTTTTTGAGATATGGAGAGATAGTGTCAGCCAGAGCACAGCAAAATTATAGCCAGGAAAGTCAAAATATGCTCAAAGCTTGGGAGTAATAACTGTCAGAAAAGTCATGAAAAATAAGAAGAGGAACATATTTATAATGGGTTGAGCTCTTCTGAGCTAAAGTAAGAGGTATGAGCCAACAGGACCTTTTAACATGGGCTCTGTGTAGCAGAGTGTTATGCCAGGCTGAAGGCTCACCGGTGGCATGGTGTTGCTTCCTTAGAGCAAGGAACACAGTGCTGGGTGCAGAATCAGTGCTCAGCAAGGACTTGCTGATGGCCAGATGGAGTTCAGCTACATAGCGAGGCTGGAGTCTGATTTGAGTGATCCCCAGGTGTGTACAGGGTCCTCTTCTTGCTGTTCATCCATATAGTCTTGCTGACTGAGAAGGATGCTTTCAAATCAGAGTTCAGCCTAGACCAAGTACCTTGGGACTTGACTCCCTCTGGAAATCCATGGAGAATCCTTGACCAGCCTGAGGTTGCCCAGAAAGTATCTCCCCACCTCGTGGAAGTTGGCAACCATTTTGCCCTCTGTCATGAAGTGGAGAAGGGAGCATCAGGGTCAGAAATGGGGTTGGCAGAAGAGGTACCTGTGGCACAGCATTTAAGGAGGTATAAGTCTGGAGTCAACTCACTGAGCCTTTCATCTGTTCATTTGGGACCTGTGTCTGACTGCTACATTTGCAGGTGAGTGATATAGTTTCTTCCTCATTTCTGTGTATTCCAACTTAATACCTGCATTGATGTTTCCTACACTAGAGTTGTGAATTTAAATGACTTCAATATATTGATTTTCATAACAGAGACATGATAATTACTGGCAGCGGTACAGGATGTGATGGGAGGATATGGTTTATCTTCCTTTGGGGGATCAAAGATAAATAATTTAATAATGGTTACTGTATTTGTTTCCTATTGCTGCTGTAGCAACTTACTATAAACTTTTAGTGGCTTAAAACAATACAAATGCATTATCCTACAGTTCTGGAGGTCAGAAGTTCTAGAATCAAATTGTTGTCTTGTGTTGCTTCTTGAGGGGAGAATCTGCTCCTTGCCTTTCCAGCTTCTAAAGGCTGCTCAGATTGTGACCCCTTTCAGCAAGGGGATCGCTCTGATCTCTGCCTCCACCCTCCATTGTCACATCTCCTTCTGTGACTCCAGCTCTGCATCCCTTTTATAAGGACCCTTGTGATTACATGGAGCCCACCCAGGTGATCCAAGATGATCTCCCATCTCAAGATTCTTAATTTAATCACACTGCAAAGTCTTTTTTGCCATGTAAATCAATAAATCCACACATTTGGTGATTAGAATATAGGCATCTTTTTGGGAGAGAGGCATTATTTTGTCAAATACAACCACCTAAATGAGGATATGAAGCTATCAGGGATGTGGGCTGGGGAAGGGGATGCCTGAAAGTACATCCATAGCCCAGGATGGAAGAATGTAGAAGCATCTTTCTTGGTAGAATCTGAGGAAGGAAAAACAATGAGAAAGTAAGATACTGAGAAACATGCAAAGGTAGTATCAATCTAAAACCCAGTAGTGAGGAGAGGATTATTTCTCTTTGAACTGAGAATTTATAAGTTGGAATTTGGGAAAGAAGAAATAGGTTTTTCCAACCAGCATTGGGTCTGTTGACAAGGTAGAAGAATGAATAGGAGCAGTCAGGGGTTCAATGTGTGCTCTATGCTGAGTCAGTCTGAGCAAACCTATAAACAATTCAGCTGTATGTAGAAGAGAATTGTAAAGCTGAAGTGCAGTTCATTATCATCTAGTCTTGCTCTCATATTTTATAAATTAGAAATTTAAAGCCTAGGAAGCTCAAATGAGTTGATCAGCGGAATGTGGCAAGTTGGTGTCAGAATTTGGGCTGGAAACCAGAGCTCTTGGCTGCAGTCCTGCTTTTTTCCAATATACTGGAGTTTCTGTCTGATATTACCTCACATGTTACTGTCCCATATACCATTCAGTGCGTACTGTAGAGGAAGAACGTGGGAGGGGAGCACAGGGTGAGGACACATACCCGCTATTTTCATGCAAAAACCACAGATCACCTTTGATTTGATAGATCCCTCAGTGGTTTAGTTTGAAGAGGAGATGGACAAAAAGAAACCCTTTCTGAGTAACCTGTAGCAAGAGGTGGAGCACGCATAGCCCCTGTGTGATTGTGTGTAGATTAGGAATAGATAGTCCCAAGCAAAAGCCATGCACTTAGAATCACCCACTTAGTCAATGTAGATTTATAATTCCACCATTTTCTGAAAATGACTATTAATGAAATAAGGAGAGGTCATGTGACTGGCTGATATGAAAGCAACTGCACAATGACAAATTCATTACCATTTCCCCTTTTAGCATTGAGCACATTTTCTTCCCAGACAGTAAGAAGACAGTTTATCCAGAATATCCATGCAGCTTTTTAGGGTGAATTCCTAAACTGTTTTGAACACTTCATTAGTAATGTGATGGTCAATTAGTAAGGAATCAACACATGGCCTTATTGGCAGAGGAACTGCAGATAACCCTGACAGGACTTTAAAAGTTTCAATTCCCTTTCTTAATATAGTAACATATTTGAAAGTATTTTAGAGTAATTCTGGACTGAGTAACCTGAGCCAAACATGACTTTAAGTAGCCTCAGCAGAAAATAGGATGTGGGGGAGTAGGGGAGAATTGCAAAACCGTGGGTATGTGGAAAGGCAGATCTATGCAGAAGAGGAAGTGAATATATATTTGAGATATTCCATGCCCGCCTACTTCCAGGTCACCAGGTTTCAGAATGAATGAAGGCCTTCTCCACTCCTAGTATAAGCTTCTCTAAAGAAAACATATATTCATATATTTAGGTGGGTCTTTAACTACTCTTGGATATTCTCCCACAATAAATGCTTTGTGTAGCTGATTGGAATGCTTTTCTGCATAAGACCTTGGGTTTCTAGTAAGTTTTCTTTTAAATTTGAAATGATGGGGGTGGGTGCATGGGTAGAGGCTGCTTATGGAATTTTAATCTAATAGTGTAAAATTTGAAAGGGTTGGGAAATTTTTATGTTATTTTAATTAAATGCTGCACAATTTTAAGAGGATAGGAAATTAATATAGAATAAAATTGCTCTATGTAAAAAAATATTTTTGTCACAGTTTTTGTATCAACATCATTAATGGCACTATCATAAAACAGCCATTAGCGTCACTGAAACTAGATGTGTATGGTGAAAATGATGTTGAAACATAATTATCAAGATAATTTAAAGAGAAGACAATTCACAGTCATGCCCAAAATTGCCAGTTATTTGACCCTTCAGTATATTATGTGTTTCTAAATAGAACATGGTTTAAAAATACAAAGTAACATTACTTGGCAATAGTGCAATTTAAATGATTCTATTTGCAAGGTCTCAACATTTGTTAGCTAGATGATACGAGAAGGATTGGATGTAGGAAATGATTAAATTCCAGCCTCCTTTGATGTTATTGAAAGGACTCCTGGATTGAGGAGCCCTGGTAAACAGGACATTTAGGAGAGGAGTAAATAACCTTAAGGCTTAAGCCGGAACTGGGGAGGGTCTGAATGTTGTCTTCCTCTAGGCTTTTACTCTAGATCATCACTCTAGACTCAACAGCACCTGGCTGCTCATTCATTTACGGGGCATCTCTTCATCATTTATCCTTCTTTGGCACACAGTCAAGACTTTCCTTGTTCAATGCATTCTACAGAACACCTCTGGAGAAGTGTTTTTTTTTTTTTTTTTGACTGCAGACTACAGTAAGAAATGCATTTTATATTTTAACTCAGTACACATATACAGTTGACCCTTGAACAACGTGGGGGTTAGGGGTACTGACTCCCCACACAGTTGAAAATCTGCGTATAACGTATAACTTCGATTCCCCCAAAACTACTAATAGCCCACTGTTAATCAGGATGCCTTACCTATAACATAAAGAGTCGATTAACACTCATAGTTTATGATGTAGTTACAGCCACAGAGAATAAAACACATGGGCCAATGACATTACACGCCATGGGAATTTATATACATTCTTACCTCAGAGAAGAGAAGAAAGAGAAATGTAAGGAAGCAAACATTGTATTTCTTGGAGTATATCAGGCAGGTTTAACAAATGTTGACTCCTCATTGTTTGGGCATTATGACTCCTTGCAGCATTATTCAGAAATGCCTTCATGGGTTTTCTAATTTAAACCCATGGTATCAATCAAATATGATAGCTTCAGCTTGTAAATACCTGAACTAAAGCTAGAGAGGGCCTAGATATGTTGAATGTGTTAAAAAATGAAGCCTCCAACCACAAAAACATGAGGCTAAGAAGTAGTTTTATTGTATATGGTTTGCAGGGAAGAGAACCAATTGGCTTTTAAAAGATAGTTTCCATAGCTACTGGGCTGAATCAAAAGAAAATGCTGTCACAGCATTTTCCCTTGCTACCTTTACTGCTTTATGGTAGCTACGAAGGCAACTATTTTTCAGGAGCCTCGTTATTCCATTGATAAAATGCTATGAAATACTTCAGTCACAGTGTCTGTTAGAAGCAGATTTGCTTTGTTGTGAGAATCTTGTCACAAAACACGGATTTGACTAGAGCTGCCTTTGTATTCAAAAAAAGATTTGTAGAAAAGGTTCTCTCCAGGTACAACTTTGTTGAGCAGCTTCCATCCAGTAGAAATTATACTTTAGGATTTAAAAAAATGGGAGCTACACTTAAATTACAGAAGAATCCAGTCTGTACTGCTCTTGACTTTTTTTTTTAAAGATAAGTATGAAGAACAATTTCTCAAAAGATCCTGAAAGTCATCTCTTTTGACTTTTTATTATAATAAGGTCTACCAAAAACAATATATGCTTTAAGTGCAAAAGAAACATTATTATGACATAGCTTCTTTTTTTTGGGGGGGGGGGGACACAAACTATACACTGAGTTACATCACATCGCTCTATTTTATAGTCATCTAACATTTATGCTAGCGTCATTCTGATCTTTTAAAGAAAGTACCCTGTAGGCCTTCTGTTAACAATTTTTCCCAATAATGACCTGCAAAGTACAAGAGTACATTTTTGCTTTAATGTTTATTTGTCTCTCAATTTAGAATTGTACAATTTTTGAGTTCCTTTATTGTTTTTCAGGAGTGTTTTTCTAATTATTTATATTTCTTTTAAAGCCGCTAGATAAAAGCTAACTTCTAGGAAGGGTCTGGCTGATAACGCATGTAGTAGCTTTATTATTTTCAGGAAGATACCAAAGTTTACATTGAAATGGTTAACAGTGGCATCTTCGTTAGCCACCCACTCCAGCCACCCTTGTAAACCCATAGCCCGATTCAGAAGTGTGAGCTGGCTCAGCAAATACAGCTTCAAGAAATACTCTGCCTCCTTATTTCAACCAGGCTGCTTCTTTTACACCCCTTATAGAAATTCTGGAAATCACCATTGTTTGCCTCTGATGTCACCTCCATGCCAGAGCCAGTTTTTTTAAAGCGCATTCACTTTTTTGGATACAAAGCCATCTCCCTTTCTGTAATAGTAGACTGTGATTTCAGGAATAAGTGAGAGTTGATTTTTCTGAATATCCTATTAGTTGTCTTTATTGTTACAAAAAGGGAAAAAAAGAAAACGGTATTTACCAAGTCAATTCTGACAGCATTGGTTATTTTCAGAAATTGAATAATTTAAAATAGAGACTGAGCTCTTTTGTCTTGATCATGTTTGTTTTTAATGTCCAAAGTATCACTATAATCCATATCATTCATCTCATCCTGAAGTTCAATTATCTAGGAGACAAGCCTGGAGAAGGCCAATTGGACAAAAACACATTCCTAGGATATCTGAAAGAAGGAAGGTGATTAGCCCCCTGCAGATATGGGGGAGGAAGAGAGAGCTATGTGGCAGGGGAGATAAAAGCAGGAGAGGAGAAAAAGCCATTTATTCCTCAGAATGAGAGGAGAAAGTATCACCAGAGACAGGCATATCTCATGTCTCTGAGAACTTCTGTTGGAAATGAAAGCCAATCCCAGAATATGGATTGTTGCATCCATTTCTGAGTACTATATAAGTAAGTGCCTGTATTTATAAATACAAATTATATTTTACAAATACTATGTAAATAAATTTTCCTGAGAAGCCCTAAAAGTCAGATTCCAGGGCTGGAAATCACCAGTGATCTTGATAATGTTTGTAAAATACTTTGAGCTCTTCTGCTATGGTATGAAATGTTAATGTAGATGCAGTTTTTTTTTATTTATTACTGCTGAATGGCAGTGCTATTTCTGAAATAAAACCCGAAAGAGGGAGAGGGGGAGTTCTTTGACATTTGAAAGCAAGCAATTTCTGGAATGAAATTTCAGAAAATATCAATAGTTGTTTATAACACAGCGTGGGAACGTTGCACAAAGCAAAGCACATGAGCTTCACGAAAACCTTCAGCTTGCTCTCTAAAAGCCTGTATTCTTTGCCTGCTAGTCCCAGACTTGTTGTGGATTACACTCTAGAATAAGACAATAGGAAAGTAAGAAAGCTTAGAAACTCGTGATTATTTCTATATATGCCAAAATTTTAGCAGCTGATAATGTGGGGAGGGTGGATCAAGGGAGCAAAATGTAATCAAATCCTTTATTTGAAATAAGATGAATCTTCTATCCTGAATCAAAATAGAGGCCGACAGCAGCCGTCCAGTGCGTGTGTTGTAAATCACATTATTGGGGGCTGCTTGAAAGCTTCACCTAGTATTTCATGTGGGGGTGGTTGGTAGTGCCGCCATATGCCGGCTTGGGCCTGAGCCAGGGACGGACACAGGAAGCCTTTTGCATTCCAGCCGTCGACTCCTGCCTGGCAAAAAGCACTTTTTGTACGTGGTGTAAGTGGCCAAGTTATTTGTACACAATGGGAAGCTGAAATTTCATTTCCACATGAAATTAGTGAATAATGGCTTTCAAGACTCACTGAATAAGCATGCCTGAGACACAGTCAGCATTTTAAGTCTGTCTGTAGGACGCCAGCCATCTGGATAAAGAACAAACCCGTTATGTAGCTACTTTGGGGGCTTCAGACGTGAGGCATGGGGAGGGGAAAAGTATATGATGCTGTACCAAAGGTTTTGCTTTCACCAGGGTTTGCTGTGGTCAAGGTTTGTTACATCTATGATGCCATATCTCTTGTACTTGCCTGGTTTACCAAACCACAGATGCTTATGTCTTGATGTCCAATTGTAATGTTGTCTGTTGTGTATCTGTTTAATGATTTTATCTTACTATTTTATTACATTTTATCTTTTCAAAATATATCTATACATTAATTTTGGACTCTAGGCTCCAAGAGAGTAGATTTTATATCTGCATGACTAAGTTCATAACTACAGAGTGTACAATTCTAGAATTAATACTTTTGATGATGGTGAAATGCATGTTTTGCCCAAATGATAATGATAAGATTTTCTTTTCTGCTAAGTTAAAGATTTGTTGTTAAAAATACCTGAAACTAATATAAATAATGTTGAATGTAAACTGTAATTGAAAAATCAAGATGTTGTGGGGGAAGATGAAGGGGAATAAGAGGTTCGCATTCCCAGGTATAAAACAAATAAGTCATGGGGATGTGATGTACAGCATAGGGAGTAAAGCCAGTATTGTGATGGTGTTGTACGATGTCGCATGGTTGCTGGACTTAAGATGGTGATCACTTCTTTTGGTATATAAATGTCAAATAACTATGGTTGGTATAGACCCAAAACTAGTATAATATTCTTTGTTAGCTATATTTTAATAAAAATGTTTTAAAAAGATTAGTTGTTAAAATATGATTTGAGAAAATCTAATTTCATTGTTGATAGAATGTGATTTGATAAAATAAGGCCAAGGTTATTTATTTTTAGATAGTAAGATGTTGATAATTTGTCTATGTATAATAATTAAGGTAAAGCATGGAAACCAAAATGAGAAAAGCAGATGGAAACATCCCCTAGGTGAGTGTGAACATTTGTTCTAAAAAGTAGAACAAGTGCCAGCAAGGTGTATAATCATTTTCTTTCTATTACACCTGATTTTGATTAGGAAAAAAATGTTGGCAAATGGTTTCAGCTTTATTTACTTTGCTTCGGTTTCCATCAAAAATACTTTGGAATTTTGCTCATGAACAAGGAATGAATGAAAAGTAGTGGCATTTGAAGGAAATCAGTTAATAGGCTATAAAATAATTCCTTGTTTTGAAAATTTGAGGTTGCAGGAAAAATCAGAACCTCTCTGGTACAATCAGATACCCTGACTTTTCTAGTCTGGTTCTATGACAGAAAAGGTTAAGAGTATACAGGAAGAAATGAAGTGCAAATGGGCTTTCTTGATTTGCTAGAATTCCATGGTATAGTATTTCACAGAATATATTACTCAAAATGTGCATTGAGAAAAGAACTATTTGTTTCATGCTTCTATAAATTTGTTGGTTCAACTACTACTCTAAATAAATGGGCCATCAGCTGGAGTTTACAATCCTTTTGCAATTTGAGCCATGCACTGAAAATATATTCGTTATAATGGGATTTAGCTTATAACTTTATAGTGTGAGCTGTACACATTAATTAATTTTGAGGCAGCTGCTCATTAAAAAGTCTTTCTGGTAAACATAATAAGTGAACATATTTTGGAAGATGCCAGCACATGATGTATTAAATAGATTTTGATAAATGCACTTGGCTGATTTAATTGGTAGGTATGAAAAATTCATATTTATGGGGATCCAGCATGATTGACTATAAAATGGTATTTCAATACTAGTGTTTTACATTATTGATTTTGTGTATAACATAAGGACCTAATAAAGGAATTGTGGTTGGTTATTAACCTGAAATAGGAGATATATTCCATAGACTTAATAGCTCTAGAAGGGGACTTACAAGACCCTCTTTTATCCATTCCTCTTGCTTAGTAATAAGAAAACCAACCAGAGTGGTTGTAATTTACCTGGCATAGAAGGACTGGAAGCAAGGAGCTGAGTCTCTGATGCTTTAAATGCTCTCGCAGCCCTACCTGTTGTCAAACATAACTGTGTGGAGTCTTATCTAGAGAACAATGAGATAAGGTGAGAAGTGATCACAGAACTAGTTTATTTGTAAATAAAGGATGTTTTGCTTTAGAGTGCACTCAGTCTAGAAAGGTTTTGGAGTCTTTTCTGGAAATTGTTTAAAGAAAGCCTAAACAAGTGTGAGCACTGGATGGCAGAGATAGTAAACTGAAAATAGGACAAGAAGATTTCTTCATCTGCCTTCTCAGAGCTGTGATTTCCAGATTGCTTAAAGTGATCTATTTTTTCCATTCAGTGTTATGATTTCTATGAAGTTCCATGTTAAATTCACCCCTCCCCCACCAACACCTACACTGCAAACATATTTGAGTGTTTCTTCTGGATGCTAGGACCTCCAGACATACTTCTGCATTTATTTCCTCAGCCTTGGGTAAAAGTACACTCGGAATCGCAATTTTTTAATAGTGCTGGAAATAATTTAATTGACTTTTTAACATCTATTTTCTCTTTGTTATATTCAGTATTTTATTCCTGTTTCTTTGAGGGCTATATTGTTTGGCTTTGGACTTGGAATAATGGCACTGTAGTCTGCATACATTTTGAAGAGTTAATATGGTGAATCGATTTTTCTTGCAGAAGGCACCTGCCCATTTGGCAGCTGCCTCTCAGAATAATGTTGACAGGACACCTTCCAAATAAATGTCATTCTCTCTGTCAACTTATTTAACCACAGCACCATACAAAAGAGAGAGACAGATGAGCACAAGAATGTAAGAGAGGTAGGGAAGATGTATTAGAAACATGTTAGAATGTATTAAGTTGTGGTAACATCTACATCATTCTTTACCAAAAAGTAAGGCAGTCACAATTTTATGTAATAAATAGAGTAAGCTTGGTCATGGTAACAAATAAATTCTCAAACTGTAGTGGCTTAGTTGATAAATATATCTTGCTCATATAATAAAACTGGGTGTTTATTCAGATCTAGTGAAGAACTTTCTGCCATGCAGTTATTAAAGGACCCAGGCTGATGGAAGCTCTACTGCATTCAAATTGTGGATGCCAAGGTTGGTCTAGGGTTCTTTCTTATCCCAGTATGCCAGAAGAGGGAAATTGCATGGAACCATCTGTAGATTTTTACAGGTCAAGCCTATGGGTAGAAGAAATCACTGCACTCAACGTTCATTCGCTAGAATCCTAACTGCAGAGGAGGCAGGGAAACGTAGTTTATCTTTATGCCCAGAAGAAGAGGAAATGGATTTTAGTAAATAGTTAAGAATCATACACACATAGACACACACACATGATAAAATTTAATTCATAAATTAGGCACAGTAAGAGATTATCAACAGTAACTAATAATAAAATAGAACAATTATAACAGTATACTGTAATAAAAGTTCTGTGAATGTGGCCTGTCTCTCTCTCAAGATACCTTATTGTACCATGCTCACCTTTTCATTTAAAGGAAACACTTTACAAAGGCTTCTCTTTGGCACCTTCTAGTTACCCGTATTAACTACTCTTGTGCTTTGGAGCAGTTATTAAGTAAAATAAAGGTAACTTGAACACAAGCACTGGGATACTGTGACGGCGGATCTGATAACCAAGAAGGCTACGATGTGGCAAACAGGCAGGCATATGTACAGAGTGGAAACTCTGGAACAAAGGGATGATTCACGTTCTGGGCAGGATGGAGCAGGGCAATATGAGATTTAATCATGTTACTCAGATGGGCACAACTTAAAATATGTGAATTGTTTATTTCTGGAGTTTTCTATTTAATATTTTGGACCGTGGTTAATCTTGGATGACTGCAATCACAGAAAGTGAAACTACAGATAAGGAAGACTGTTGTGTGTGTGTGTGTGTGTGTGTGTGTGTGTGTGTGTGTAAACTAATAAATAGCGTTGTTTTAAATCTGTCCTTACAGTGAATTAGTGTCTTTTGAAAGTTTATCAATGCAGTTTACGTTTGAATTATTGAATCTTATTGCTTTCTTCTTTCTGTTCATTCTTAATCTATGATTGAATTCTTTTGTCATTTGACATATGCATATAGATGTCCTAGTCTTTGCCTTCTTTCTGGTTCCCCTCTCTAGTGCCTAGAGTAAGGGCACTAAGAAGGCAGAGGGCACTAAGGAAAGAAACCCGATTCGAAGTGGACTGTTAAAGTCACTTTAAATACAGCCCAGTTGGTCACTGTGGGCAGAGAGGTGCCTCATTCTCAGCAGCAAGGCCTCCACAGCTCTGAGCTTTCCAGACATTTATTGTGCGGGCTCTCATTGGCAATGGCCTACTAAGTGGTTGCGTTCTCTCAACTGGTCCTATTTCTCTCCAGCATTCTTGAATAGATGAACTATTCAGATCCTAAATCTGAGAAAGGACATACGATTACGTAAATATTGTATTCAAAGCAGAAGGAAATGAGAAAAGGACAAAATAGGTGCTAATAATGTTAAAGTGTCATTTCTAAGAGAGAAAGTAAAGTGACTAAACTTTCTGTTGTATGACTAAGCCAAATAACTTCGGGATAATGGAAATCATATTCTCTCTCGCATGAGAGCACAGGACAAGAGTGAGGGCGCTCTGTTTCAGATGCCTCTACCAGCCAGAAACGCCACAAGCAGCATGCAGCAGCTTTACCTTCTGGCTAACTTAGTTACTTTAGATTAGCTTTGGTTGAGACAGCAAAGGTGACTTGTCAGTGAAGGTGAAAGGTGCTAGTTCCAGCTAGTCTGAGTTAGCGAGGTCTCTCCTCCCGCTCCTGTGAGATTGTAGCTGCATTATTTTTCAGGTATTCCTGTTAACTAGAACTGAGCTGATAAAGTGGTCCCTGGAGAAGGCTTACTTTAGTATGTGGCAATGAGGCACCTTTTTAAAGGGTTATTGTCCAAGTACCAGCCTCATTTCAGTAAAATTTTTCTTCCTTTGCAGTTGCATCTTCAATTGCATTTATCATCTTGCAATTCATTTCTTGACACATCTGTCTCACCTACGAGATTGTGAGCTTCAGAAAGCCTGTTCTGTGTTGCGTTCTCCTGGGAATCTCTGATGGCTGGCCCAGGACAGAACTCAATAAATGCGTATGGAATTAATGTATATGAATGAATAAATAATAAGTTGTGTGTAAATAGATGCTTTCAATATCTTGAAAGCTTTTTTTTAAAAAAAAAGTTCTTAATACAGTTTTCTAAAACACTAGTCTGTTTTAGTATCATTTTATCATTCTTTTATTCATCTAATAATATAATTAAAATATCTGTCTAGGCTCTTGATTCTAAGTAAAATCTGTATTAAGTGGTCTTATCTCTACCAAGAAAGAATTACTTTGTTACACTTTTACACACAAACACACACAAATCTCTTTTTGTTTAAGGATATCTTAATTTGTTTTTTATAATTAGTCAAGGTATTGCTTTTTTTAAACTAAGACATACTGATATTTCCTAAAGTTAAATTCCCTAGATTCATGGACTAGGAGCATTTCTTGTAGGCGAATTTCTGCTTTTATGTGAGTGAGCTTTATGTTATAACCCTGTATTTATTACTAATAGGACAACTTTGTAATTGAAACACAAGTAATACACTTGTCACTAACATGGTCAAGTTTGAATTGCCATTTTAATTGGATTTGTTTGAAG